>CALSBZ010001656.1:132631-157749 GCA_943591055.1 Gobionotothen gibberifrons | reverse complement strand
ATAATAATAATAATAATAATAATAATAATAATAATAATAATAATAATGGGCTGTTTCTTTATGTTTTACATTAACTTCTAAGAGTTTTTGTTATGCAATTAACTCAACATTACATGAAATAATGCGAAATGAAGAATGTTTTCTTGTTGTTTCATTTGTTAATGTAAAATCATGGCATGTTAAGATTCTGTCTGTTTCCTCTTGTAGCTTAGGGTTTAACTCAGTGTGGTATAAGGTTTATTTTTAAAGAAGTCAATATCTCGAAGTGGGGCAGACATGAAGGTCAAACCCGTTAAATGTTTGAATTATGAAAGTAGAAATGTATAATTTAAGTTGAAGAGAAGTTTAGGCTGAAGAACATCCGGGGTTTTCCTTGATTCCCCTCTCAGGCGCACGCGACCCTGTTACTTAGCATTACCTTACTGTTTAATGTTTCTCTAACTTGACTCACCTTGTTTCAAACGTCGTCCACGTGGACTATTTCGTAAAAACCGTAAACAAAGTCCCTCCGTTCTCCCCCTAGCTCTTCCTGAACATCTCCTGAGCTCCAGAAGCAGCCCGCCCGTACAGTCCGTTAACCTCCCCGGCCGTTGGTTCGAGTCCCGGACAGGAACACCAACATCACATCGTGTCCCGGTGGTCACCAAACAAAAACTCTTCCCCTCTCCGTCTCTTAGCCTAGCCATCGATCATCTGGAAGCTCTGCTGGGGGCTTCATCTTCCACCTCCTCCTCCTCATCCCCCATTCATTCCCTCCACTGCCACTAATTACACGTTAAACCCCCACCCCCGCAGGCTACATTTATGTCTCATCCAGAGGATTTGTTTCCTTTAAAATGTATAAAAGCCTTTGATAAAGGGTGTTCTTTAGAAATGCTTCAACTATGCACTCACCATTAGACTGCAATAAGAATCCTTTTAAATGTTTAAGAGCTAGTTCAAGTGCTTATTCAGAGCTCAGATTATGCTCGGGCTAGTTTAAGCTTCTTTGTGTAGGCTATATTAAGCTTCTTTATTTAAGAAGACAATCCAGAAGTTAATTGGTGTATTTTTTAATAATGCCAGTGGCAGTTCTAGACAAATTTTACTGGGGCCCAAGATACAGAACATTAAAAGAAGTTTGGGGTAATAAAAACATTATTTATGAAGCCAAACTGTTATAGTCACAACATTTGTTTCAGTAATGAAGTTATTCAATGACATTACTGAAAGAAAAAAATCCCTGTTGACTTTGGCCCAGGAAGGATACAGCACAGTACCTTAGCATTTGACATGAATTGCATTATCATAGATTTATACGTTTGGAGCGGGGCCACAGGGGGGTCCAAGCTCCGTGTCACAGTGACACTGGCCCCTGTTAGCCCCCGGGACCACCCATGAGTAATACCATTTGGAGTCGCAAACCGTAACATTTTCAACACACAGTGCATAAAGGGCCATTATGATTTTTAATGTAGGTATTTTAGGCTATTCATTTGAACCTGATGTCCAATTCCTTCTAAAGATCTTTTTTTGGTTCACTCTCAATGCTCTGATAATGCTGTTCTTGACTGCAACAGAACGTTTTTATCAGAAAAAAAAGCTCTAGCTAAAAACACAACTTGTCTAATGGAAAGATAATGTTTCACAGCTGGATGTGTAAATAAGCTATGATAGTCACCATCCTAACCTGAAAAGAGATGATGTTATTGTTTTCTTGTTGCTGCTGACCCCAAGTGGTCAAAATCAGTTATTGCAGGTTTAAAGGTCACATGTAATTAACATTTGTAAAGGTCCCATGTCATGGCCATTTCTACTGATCATAATTCCATTGTTGAGGTATACTAAAATAGATTTATATTGTGCAATTTTCCAATATGGCATTGGTTTCTCATACAGCATCTCTGTATGTGTATTCACTCTCTGTCCTAAACGGCTTGTTGAAGCTCCTGCCCCCCCCCTATGAGCCCAGTGGCCGTCTGTGAGACAGCGAGACACAGCGAAACCCAGCCCGAACACACACACACACAGCCTGGCTGGGAGTTTGTGTGTGTGCTCAGACACCGACTCACAGCCTCGCCTCGTCCCAACGTCTCACGCCACGTCCACACAGCAGCGTTAAAAAATCTTGAAAATCTTGGAGGTGGGCGTGTCTGAAGCTTGGGGATTTTTTGCGAGCAATGCGACCAACAACCAATCACATGAATCTCCCGCCCCCGACATACAAAGCAATAGCAATGTTAAAACGAAGTAAACTGGATATAAAATCCCCAAACAGGCGAAAACCTACCAGTTTCACCCACTGTCTCTGCCACCTCCCTCCATGCCTGGTTCCTCCGGTTTGTGGTCATAGAGAACCGGGTGATTTGCTACCGCAATAACTAATTTCTCCTCCGTTTTTAGGAATATAGAAAATGAACTGCGGTATGTCACTCCCAGCTTGCACGCGGTTTGATTGGCTAGCGCTTGTACTGTCAGATTTGCATTACGGGATTTGATTGGCTGACGCTTCCACTTCAGCTTCAAAAGTTGAACATTGCTCAACTTTTGAATCCTGAAAATCCTGAAAATCCTGAAAATCCTGGAAATCTTCGCTTTGCTTCCCCAGAATGCAGTTCGGCAAGAAGCGAGGCAAAGTGACGTCACCCCATTCAAAGTCAATGGGGAATTTTTTCAGAAGCGTTGGAAGATTTTTTTTAACACTGCTGTGTGGACGGGGCGTCAGGGAGGAGAAATCGGTGGAGCTGCAGCTGAGAAAAGATTGAGTGTGTGTGTGTGAGGAACGTAACGGCTCCGCGGACGTAACGTAACGGCTCCACAAATTGGTCCATTTGGGCATGGGCACGTCACTGTACCCAGGAAGAAAACAATGGAAAAAGAGAAATGTCCAACGAGGCGTTCTGGGGCAGCATAGACAGGTCTTCTCTGTGTTAGAGTTTTACTCCCTACAGGGTGTACTTTGAGGGTTTGTGACTCTGCAGACCGTTTACATGCAGAGAAACCTTCATAACACACAAGGGGACGGGTAATAACCGGAAAAGCATGACATGGGACCTTTAAGTAAACAATTGTATTTCAGCTTTTCACTGCAACACGGTTAAACGATGTGTTGTTCAAATAATGTTATTATTATTATAATATAATTATTATTATTAATATTAATATGACTGTACTGACCAGTTGCTGAAAAACTCTGCTCTAGTCTCGTTAATAGCATGAAACAAAAGCTGTGATCGGTCAGTGTCTCTTGATCTCTGCTGTCAATGAATCACAATTGTAAACAGTATCTGCAGGAGAACCATTTAGAACAGCTCATTATCTTAACTGTAGCTATCTTTCTGTCTTTGCAGCCACAAAGGGGCGCTCTTCACAAGTGAACCTAGTTCCTCTAAAAATGCATGCATTTGAATCTGCAATATTTAGGGGAACTTACAATTGTTGCAGCCACGGCGCCTTTATGTCTTGGAATTGATCATATGTGACTTTATTTTATGAGGGTTCTCAGATACATACGCATACAACACAAACAGGAAACCACAGAACACATGCCTCTGCTACTTCATATAACCTCTGCCTCTCAGAATCGTGCACCAAAAAAAAGCAGAAGGTAGGGTTTGCTGCAGACAGTCGAGGACTGTTCCTGTCCTTCACTCACGCAATGCTTCACTTCTGTTGCCACCCACAGCCTATGGAGCTCTCAGAATTATGCAGATAAATGTGTTCATGAAACCAAATTACTGATACCATCATGATCTGAACAACAACAGTGATTATGACGTCAGACACCCTGTAGGCCTACAAGCTCAACATCTTATAATGTATCTTTTACCAATGTCAACCAAAGATAAGCATGTCTACTTCCTCCTGCCTTCATTTCACAAAAATACAGAGTGGTTTCGGTGATTAATTATTAGTATGAAATGACAAGAATGAGAAAGTTGTTGTGCTTTGTGTGTTTAGGTCAATTATGTCATTCCATAGCTGTTCTAAAAATTTAAAATCAATTATATTTGCTGAATTTCGGTGACTTGGACTCGTTTGCCTGTAATAAATATGTCACTTGGTCCTGCTCCCGGTCGAACTGAATGCAGTTTTGTTTTTTAATGTTTTTAAATTACCAGAAGACCAGCACAGACGAGAAGTCGCACTTCCTGTTTCTCTTACCTTTTCACATACGGTTTTTTTAACACCTTGCACTTGATCTTATTTAATGCAGAAATTAAAGAGGTTTTTTATACATCTCATATTAGCTATTTCATATTGCACCTATCGTAAAAAATGTCTATTCCTTAATAATTATCCACTTTGTTTGAGTTCAGTTATCCATGGTCAAAGACATACTCACTGAAAGATAGCATAGTATTTATTTGATAACCTTAAAAATAAGCATAAATAATGCTCCATGATGTATAAAACACAAGCAATAAAGGGACAGGGTGAAATACTTAAGGGAATTACATACATTGTCATTCTCTGGGGTTTACATTATAGAGATGATCCCAAAATGTCCTCATTGTTAGGTTGAACGTCAGATTTGATATGTTGCATGCACTTAAAAAAATTTAAAGGTTGACTTTAATTAAATGTATTGTGTCACACATCATTATTTAGGTTAGTAAAAAGTAATAATATTAAGTTTAATAAATATATTAGATTCAACTAACCTAATTCAGTTATGTGAAATCCGTTGATATAATACATTAATGAATGTCAACGCTTCTGTTTTTCAGTGTGTCTGTTGAGTCCTTTAGCTGTTGGGCATCCTGCTCCTGTTCACATCGGAACTTTGACTATTCAACAGAAACATCCTCCTAACAGTGCCCATGTCCACGTTCTTCTTGAAGGTGTCCGTGGTGAAATAGTACGCAACAGGATCCAGCACTGTGTTGAGACACGCCATAATCAGGCTGTAGCGGTATGCAGTGCGCATGGGGCAGGATATATCTTCTTTATACAGAGAGAGGACGGCCAGGATGGTATGGTAAGGGAGGAAGCTGAGCAGGAAAATGAGGAGGCTGGTGGCAATCATCCTCTGGATTTTACCGCTGTCCACTAAGTTGGTCTGAGCCACAGAGCTACGTTGAATAGCACGGACCAAACCCCATGAGCAGATCAACATGATGACCAGTGGGATCCCAAACCCCACAATCAGGGTTGGAAAAACCACCACCGGGTTTGTAGCGTAAACAGGAAGGCTGTCGAAACATTCCTTGTGGTGAACATCATTGTGCTTGGTAAGATAGATGGGCAGGCTGGCTCCAAAGGTGAGCATCCATATCCCGAGACAAATCCACGGAGCTTTCTTTCTCCCTGCCTGGACTCGAGACGACATAGGGAAACTGACGGCCATGCAGCGGTCGAAGCAAATGCAAGTGAGGAGAAAGATGCTTCCATACATGTTGGCCTTGAGGACCAAACCGAGGACTTCACAGAGCCGCTGAGGAAGGGTATATCCCAGATGGTAGTAGATCCTCAAGGGCAATGTGAGGATGAGCAGAATGTCTGCTATGGCCAGGTGAGTCATGTAGACTATGGTTTGAGATCTGGATTTGGTTTGGCTGAAGAAAAACACCAGTGCTAGGATATTAAAGACCAGGCCAACGGTGGAGATGAAGGAGTACATGCACACGGAGAAGATGCTGATGTGTTCCGCACAGCTGTTGTTGTAGGCCACGGAGGTGTTGGGGGACATGGTGGCCTAATTCACACAAGAGGAAAACCAGTGGTTAGAAACAGTCTAAGGTGTTTTTGACTTTCTCTAAGCAACAAAGACACATCTTTAGAAGGAGGTCAAGGTGCATGGTTGAGCTAATACAACTTTGGTCCCATACTGTTGGTTTAAAACAAATCAAACCCCACCTTTTGTACAATATTTATATCCACACGACGTGCATTTAGTTACAGAAAAAGCAAACAAAATGTGGGTTTGGACACTACAGTATATCTATGACTTAAGAAGCCGTAGAGTAGAAGGGATAATGTAAATTAATATGTATACATCACTTTTTGGTTTTCTAACTTTTGTGATTTTTTGAAAATTCAAGTTTAAATTCTGGCATCATCTGGAGTCGTGTTTACGTGGACATGATAAACGTTAGTCCTATGTTCACCATTTTTAGCTCAGTTGTTGGTCCCTACCAACTCTTTGGTTGGTATTTTGTCTCAGTGTAAAGCCGAGCAGAACTGCAGATTCAGGTGATACATTTCGACAGGTCCATCAACCCTTTCCCATTTTCGTATCATTTTCTTTCAATATATATTATTGTGTCTTTAACAACATCAAAGGCCTACTTTAGTATGACTATACGAGCTGTTTTAGTGACATGCTTTGGTCAAATTGCTTACCTGCTGGCTCTGTGACGGATGCAGCAAACCCTTTCAGCTTCTTCTGTGCTTTTAATTAGACTGCGTATGTTCCCTCTAAAGTTAGTTCCCCCTCATTAACCAACACATATTCAGCTTTTGTTTTAACCTGCTGCTCTTTCTGCTGATTTCATTTGTCTTTTTCTCCAATCAATATCAATTTCACAGATTTTCTACACCGTCACTCCTGGAAGAATCACTGGGAAATATCTTTTCATTTATTTATTGACAATAAAACTAAAATCAGTTTGGTTGTAATAAATGTTTTGGTTGTTCAATCCTTTGAGCGTACACGGTGGTAAGTACAACATATGGTTAATACAAATGTACAAAGTAAGAACGAATGCTTTTTGTTTGCCTTTATTTGCGACCAATACTTCCCCCTAGTATATGACTCTTATAATATGACTCGATCAGCTTTTTTCTGTTGTCTAATCGAAAGATGCCGCATTTCGAATGACACATGAAGTATAGCATATTTGATAGTATGTGAAGAAATTAGAAAAAGTGTGGCAATACCTGTTTGATGATCAAAAGAGAAGTAGTTTCAGATGCAGAGGAGTGTGTGAGTTTCAGATCAGCATACTGACACACTGGTGACTGAGGTGTGTGAGCGGCAGCACAGGAAGTTGACCAATCGTAAGATCTCGCTTGCACTGTCTCGCTCTTTGTTGGTTTCTATGTAGGCCATACACTACATCCTTACTTCAGATATATTTTGGATATGTCCACATTTTGGATATTGTATTTTGCTGTCTTTTAAATTAGCATTGATTTATTGGCCGTATCCAGTCCAAACAGAAATATAACAACATTAATAGACCAGAACCACATTGAGCCTAAACAGTGTCTACACCACCTGTTTATTTGTTTAAATAATATAACATTACGAGAGGATAGAGGACACTGAGAAAACACACAGAATACTGCCTTCTTGAGTATACCATTTTTCCTCTGTGGGGGAAATGACACTGAGGCCTACATTTCAAAACACTATGCATGTAACACATGGGGTTTAACCAACATAACACATCCTCTGTCTTTACGAAATGAGAAGAATTGCAGCCAACACGTTGCCTGGTAGTAAGAGAGAGGGAGTCCGTTATCTAATTAAGGCCATCACATTTGTTTAAAGTAATTTTGAGTATTTCCAGTGGTGTAAAGTGTCTAAGTAAATGTATTCAATTACTGTACTTGTAGTACACTTTTGAGATACTTGTACTTTACTTGAGTATTTCAATCTTTTGCTACTTTGTAATTCTATTTCACTACAATTCAGAGGTAAATGGTGTACTTTTACTCCATTATATTACTAGACTACTTAAATGTTTTGCTACTTTGTACTTCTACTTCTCCCCACATTTATTTAATACCTTTAGTTACTTTACAGATGTGGATGAATGATGTGAAATATAATCATGTCTTAAATCAGACTTTAGTTCCACCTGGAGTACATTCACAAGCTACCCTGCAGTATACAAAGTCATTCAAACTAGCTGCACCTTTACCAGCTGTGAGAACACTTTCATGATCAATCATTATAAAACATATCATATATATTATTCTGAAATGGACCAATCTGCATAATGAGTACTTTTACTTTGGTACTTTAAGTATACTTGAGTAACATATTGATTACAGTACTTTTAGAGTATTCCTACTTATTACTTTTAGAGTATTCCTACTTACTTTTACTAAAGTACAAGATCTGAGTACTTCTTCCACTTTCCATTTCATGTAAATGTAATGTACTCTAATGTGGGCCTGCTTTCTGTAAAAAAGATATTAACCAGATATCCACCAAAAGTGATATGTAATAATAAATAACACTATATCGATTTTAGAAAAAATATCTACATTTTATAGAATAAAATTGAAATGATAAAACCTTTCATTTTTCTGGGTAACACTATGATCATTATAAAAACGACAATGGTCATCCTAACATAATGCATAGTCCATAAACACTTTAACAATGTGACTGATTGACACACTTGTATTACCTGGAGCTGTTGGAACATTTTAATAAATAGACATTAATGACTGTGTGATTTGATCAATTATATTTTTGTCAAACAGGGCCATCTAGTGGATCACTACAAATATAGTTTATACTGTAACGTTATACAGTAGAAAAACGGTTTGACATCGTATGTAGCGCTTATTCACTAAAAAGTTAATCGTTTCCTTGACGTAAATGATGGACGGCAGGCAAGATTGATAAAGAAAATATTCAGATATGATCAGTTGTAGACCTCGTGGCGCAACGGTAGCGCGTCTGACTCCAGATCAGAAGGTTGCGTGTTCAAATCACGTCGGGGTCAGTCTTTTTAGAGAAAGGCGTTCAGATTCTTACGAAACACCGTTTAGTTATTATAACGGGTGGTGTCAACAAACAGTACAAAGTACGTCCCATGTTCAAGGAGCAAATACATGAGACTAATCAATGCCTCCAGCAATAGGCTACTTTTCTTATCCCCAAGCTCATATCTGAATTAATAATACTGAACTTCGGAAGCAGTACTCAAACTATAAGGAGACTTAGCAATATATATCACTTTAGAACGATACAGTCGTTTTTCCAAGTGTGTATATCAATAGTAAACATGTTTTGATATGAGTGTCAAAGTAAGTAAAATCTTTTTTATTTTAGGAAATGGAAAATATTTGATAAAATATAAATTTGTTTCATTGTAAAGTGATAATCAAATGCAAACACAACAAGACACAGTTAATCTAGGTTTAGTTTACGAGAAAACCTGAAGTACCTCCTTTTTATCTTATGTTCAAAGCTTTATTACAAAATATTTTAAAACGTACAATTGTACAGATACAAATATAGCACACATCAGTTTTTCCATCTACAATCAGTATAATATGAGAATAATAAAATAGGTACAGAAGAAATATTTATTGATCATCCCAGTCATTCCTTTTGAAGAATTAGTAATAAGAATAATGAGGATTTGGACAGATAGGACTGTGTTTATAGAGACGTTCAACCCCTATCTCAAACCCCCCCATGATACAGTAGGTTATGATAGTGGGGATGAATTGAGTTGATGAATGTGAGGATGATCCCTGTCATTTATTCTTCAAGAGGTCATGGTGTGTCATGGTTGAGCTTACTGTGGAGAGAAGGCAGAAAGACAGGGTTAGTTTAAACATCTGGAGTTTCAAAAAAAGCATTAATCTAATTGTATTATATCTGAAAAAGGAATGGTGGAGAGCGATAATAATTGGGGTTATAAATTAAGCAGAATTTATAAATACAAACCACATTTTGAAACAGCGTTGTGTTTTGGGATTTTCAGAACGTCTTGTCTAAGTTAGGTCTTGTAAAATAAAGAAATATTGTGCCAAATCACAACCACGAGAACACGTTGACTTTATTTTTAACAGATTACACAAAATTGTATTAGGTTAGTTGAAAGCAATAATATTCTGTTTAAATCTAAAATATTAGGTTCAACCTAATATTGTTGATTTTCAACTAACTGAATACAATATGTGTAATGTGTTCACAAAATACACTTCATTAGAGTCGTTCATTTTTTTTTTGGGTATTTTATAAACGTTTTGGCATGCCTTAAGGTCCTTACACACCAAGCCGATTTTCGGTGTCGATAGATGTCGATAGATGTCGGGCCGTGGATGAGCGTCGTATCGCCCTACTCAGTTTGGTGTGCCTTGGTGTGTACTGCACCGTCGTGTCTTTTTCGGCCGTGCCGACACCTTCCCTCCGCCGATTCGACATGTTGAATCGGGAAGCTGTCGGCCAAAGAAATCACTCTGATTGGCTGTTCAGCTAGCGAATCAGTGCATGAGAAGCGAAACGGAAGTGAGGGACACAAAAAAACTATTAAGAAGGCAAATCTGAGATTTAATTTAACTCCAGCTCTCGACACAGGTTCGGGAAAGCCCCATGAGCTTCTCGCTGTAGAGTGAAAATGGAACGCACACGCTATTTGTTGTTTGTTTATATCACGCAGTCTGTTCTTCTTCTCTCGGTTATCACACAGTCTGTGGGTGTTTCTCAATCGCGAGTAAAGCTGCTCCAGAGCCACTATTTCAAGCATACTACGTCATCGAGTGCCGCCGAAGCACTGTTCCAATGTCCAGCATACTTGGAAATCTAACGAGCCCAGCATACTTCGTTTGGAGAAATTTCGAGGCTGCACATGTGTAGAGTCTGCGGTCTTAAAATCCCCACAATGCTTTGCGCACGGACCAATTTCCCCAAATCTGTGGCGGAAAATGTAAGGCGGGGCCTCTCATATGAAGCCTGTTCCACTCTTCGTTTTCCGAATGCCAGGAAGTATTCTTGCCTCGCTTCTGAAGCAAGACGCTCGGAAGACATGTGCTACCAAGCAAGCGTACTCGAGATTGAGAAACACCCTGTCTTCCGGTTGTTGCCTCTTTTGGATGACGAATGCACACTACCGCCGCCTGCTGGTAAGGAGAGTTATTGCCACTCACGCATGCGCAGTTCGTACGTGCTACTTGGCCGTCGGCTGAAGTCTTTGCGGTGTGTTCCAGTGCGAAACATGGCTAAGACGCAGGAGACGTGAGGCGACGTTCCGTCGGGACGTGTTCTTTGGTGTTCTTTGGTGTTCTTTGGTGTTCTTTGGTGTCAGTTTGGTGTGTAAGGACCTTTAAAGTCTGGTCACATTGGAGGTGTTTTTATAATATGAACAAATAAAAAAACAACACAGCACAACTGAAAGTCTGTTAGAGAAACCAAAAGCTAAGCTACTTAAATAAATATGTATTATATGTGCTCTATTTTTAATTTGTATTTGAACGCATCTACTAAGACACCAAGTTCTTAGTAGATGCGTTCAAATACAGACCAGCCTGGGAGAAGGTTTTGGCCTTGTCTTTCAGAACCAGTAGAAATATATTGATCTTATAGTCTAGTTATCATGCTGAACCCTGTAGTGTGCTATGCTCTCACTTCCTTGCTGCCGCAGGTGCCACAGAGACATCCAAAGAGTCCGTTGACCATCTGGATGAGACAGAGGGCGAGCTCGAAGCAGGCCGCCACCAGCAGAGTGGAGAACAGTCCCACGTTGAATTCAACCACATTCTCTGGAGCTTTGCACCATGCCCACATTGCTTTATCGCCCAGGTAGCTCCCGTTACTGAAGAGGATAACAATTAGAAAAGGTAAATACAAGAAAATGGTACATTAAACTACATTATGTATGGCTATAAAGCCTGCCTGTACCTGTTGGCGAAGGGTGTCCCCCATCGAGGAACGATGTTGTCAAGATTGCTCCAAAGGCATGTTGGCCCATTACTCAGGCCCAGGGCAGCCACACTCAGACTGTAAATGGCCCCCACCGCACCAGCTGCTGCAAAACCAATGGACAGGAACATCTGCATGGAGCACACAGTGGAGTCAGGAAGTGGACACTGAAGCACGTTTTGTTGGAGATGATTTCACATTGTTGACCCCAGTTTTTTGTCAGGTATGATTCATTACTTGCATGTTGCAAAAAAAAGATAATAACAATGAAAAACAAAAATGTCTAACAGTCAAAGGAGGTAACTTGTGGAATAGTCTTGACACTCAAACAACAATATAAAAAAAGGGGGGTGTATGTCAGTTTTTGGGAATATAAAAAATTAATATTTGTAACTTTCATTCATTTTAAGGGCAACAACTTAATAATAATAATTAAAACATTGCTATGGTATTTCACTATTTTAATATTAATGACTGATCAATTGGTATGTTTGCATTGGATTTCTTTCAGGTTCAAACAACAAAAATAAACTGAACTTGACATTTCCGAATAAATATATAAGACACTGGTTTGGATTTATTTCACTACTGTAAAAAACCACATTCCAGTGTGGAATATTCCAACACTCTCCGTTCTGAAGCTCACACCATAATAAATGCACATTTGGCAAGTTTCTGGGAAAGAGGGGAGAAGCTGTGTTTTCTGAACACCAGGGGACAGAGTTCTAGCACAGATGGTTAACAAATTGTGGTTTTATCTGAAAATATATGCCGAAAAGTTTAATAATACTGCTTTTTAAGATTGGGATGTTCCAGTTTATGTAACAGTAATGTATCCACGATGAGAGGTACAAACAGATAGATAAGATAACGTTTCAGACAGCGTCCACATAATGCACACTTACCCCACAGCGGTTGGCACAGCAGTTCTTAGCGCTGGTCAGGTGAGTGTGGATGGCAGGAACGAGGACCTGATAGAACAGAAGGCATATTTAATTGACAGAAACATAAACAGGGTCAAACTACATTATTACTGAAGGAAGATCGTGAAGGAAATAAATGTTTCCTAAGTAAACTGTGCATTATATCTGGACAACAGAAAAAAAAATGTCAGCGAAAAAACAGGAGCACTAAGCCGCTGTGAACTGAACTGACTTTAAAGAGGCACTCAATTTTGTATTTTGTTTCTATAAGGTTAGGTCCCAAGCCAGATTTAGTTTACAAAATGAATTTGCAACATCAGAGCAGCAGAGGCTGAGATATCCTCACTTTAAGTCAAAAGTATGGACCATTTCGGAAAAAGAGGGGATCCTACAATTCCCACAATGCAAAACAACTCTCAAATGGATTAGCTGCGCCGCTCAGCATGCCTTTCAACTTTTTCACAGTGGCCACTTGCGGTATTTCAGTAATAAAGTCCCCTGCAGGCTAAAAAGCATTTTCCCGATTTCCTACGACGCTGGTTCTCTTTTTAGCAGGCTAGATCTCCATGGTAACTGTGCGGCTAACCTGGTCCCGACCAGGTTAGGTTGCAGGCTAAGAGATCAACTCAGTGAAAGCACCGCCTGCTGACCAATCAGAGCTCTGTGTGCGGAGTTTAAAGCGATCAAGTCACATTACAGGAGAAAGGAAATACAGAAAAACTGCCGTTGCAGGAAAGACGGCCGGAAAAAATCACCGACTGTGTGAACGTGAACATTAATAGAATATCACCTGCCATCTTCAGAGCAATCTGACTATTATAACATTAGCGTTAAGAAAGCTTAATTAAATATCTGCCACAACATAAGTAACTGGATCAAAGTAACAGTACAGTCCGCGGCATATCACATCATAATGTATCATATATCTCCTTATCTGAGTCAGCTGAGCCGTATCTGGCCGTGCAACACTCACAGTGTCACATACTGTATGCAGAAGTATTATTTTAAGCAACACATTAAGTTGACGAAACACTCGAGTCAAATGTAATTAAAGTCAGATTGTGTCTTAGACGGGGCAGTGATATCATAAACCTGTTAATGTACGCATTCAAACACTTTTTCTGTTACCAGCTGTATTCACCTTGCAGGTGCAGCTGTGTGGCTTTTATCGTGGATAAAGTGTTTAAGTCATGGATGTTTAAAGTTTAACTTCTTCATATTTGTCTAATTATATAGTTGACTTTTGATTCAGGAAGTATGACGCGCTGCGCTGTCAGTACGCTTCTCCATGTTTGTGATTGGTCGAATGCTCCAAATACCACCCCTTTCACGTGAACGCGCACCTAACTAGATAGGGCACGGCTGGCTTGAGCGATCCACTTGATAACCCGCGTCGTAGTACCGTTTAGCGAGAGGGCGTATGTTTTGGATTAGGCCAACCGGCTAACTCAAACATATCCAGGTTAGGTTGAACCAGCTTCGTAGTACAGGCCCCTGGAGGTAAACCCGGAAGCTAGGACATTTTGTGGCGTCCGCGCCATCTTGGGGTATGCGGCATCCATTTCCTATTTTGTTGTCAGTTTGTAACAAGGGCTCACTGTTACATGTTCTCCATGTCCAGGATGAGACAACCCTGATGACATCACCATGACATCATCAGGGTTTTGTTCTGATAATGCGCCCCTTTAACTGAAACAAACCTGTAAAAATGTGATGCACATTTAGATCCCGTCTGTTACCAAAACTATTGTATTATTTCTTTCTGTGCTCTTTGTTTAAATGTAAGAAAGTGGTCACTTTTGTGTTTGTTTGACCTTGGCTATGTCTTTAATTGCTTGAGGTCATATACACTACATCATTGGCTTCATGTGAGTGTACTTGAAGTAAGCAAGGAGGCTTTCCTTAGTTTTAGTGGCCTAAACTTGACCAATTTAACCAACTAAAAACACAATATTAGTCAAATCATGTCATTTTTGTTATGGACAATTTGGATTTTTGACATCAATGTACTCACCATGATTCCTCCTCCTATGAGGCCTGCCATGTATTTGACCTCCACCGTGATGCGCTCCTTCCCGTCCCGGTCTTCGGCTGCATACTTCGTGTCCATGTCAGGGAAGAAGAGCACGATGTTGCAGATGATGGACAATGCAGCCAGGATGTAGAGCGGGATGGCGATGAACTTAGAACAGGCTCCTGTACACATGATGTCTGCGGGTGTGGGGGGCGCTCAAAAAGGTAAAAATGTCTAAAATCCCAACTGATCCTCCGAGCAAAAATCTCTCCTCTTTTCCTTTGACACACGAAGTGCAGCTTTGGGCTTCAGAAGTGACAGACTAGGAATGGGTTGTTTGAATATATTTGAGTTTTGGAGGGTGGGGGTATAAAGGGCGGAGCTACAATAGATAAGCCTGATTATTACTCTTTATGACCAGACTTTATGCCATGGGTGTGGTTTTTTGTGTGTGCATGTTTCCATGAGAGCCATAAAAGCCAAGGCTGTGGTCTACAGCACAACCCTTATAACAGTAAGCAGAGAATATAGAAAATAACAGATTAACGTACATCCAAGTACTTTTTTAGGGAGCATTGGGGCAGCAAAAACTCCTTTTGATTAATGGTATCTACATTTAGGGACTAGGGACAAAGTAAAAACAGTTCATGTTAGAAACGGAAATCTGATCTTCTTAGATAATTGATTCACAATTTCCAAAATCTGATAATTAAATACATTTCTTCCAAAGAACCTTGGTATTGCTACTATGGACAATTACACCAGACACCAAGACAAAGTCGTGTCAAGCATTAGTGTGTGAAATATCACACAAAATAACACTTTTAAGAGGTGTACGAAAAAGAAAAAGAAACATTTAGACATACTATACTTTCAGAAATGTTTTGTTTATTTCTTTATAATTTATTATGCATTATGAAAAGTTTTGTCCGATATTTTATTTTCTGTCATATTTTCTGATATTTTAATGTATTTAGTTATTTAATATGACTTTTTCTGTGAGCTATTTTCAACATAATACAATTAGTGGTTTTTCTGATATTTTCCAAATCACACTTTTAGGGTGTAACTTGGTTTACATTTTATTTATCTATAATTGGAACATTTCTGATCAATTAAAATACAGCTCCTCAAACCAACCAATTTCATTTATGTAACAGACAACATGTTCAACATCTTATATACACTTAGATTTCATGAGATGATTTACTATACTGCCTTTATTAGGAACTGAACTGTAACCAGCCCCCCCCCCCCCCCATGTACCTGTCAATGTTTCACTCTGACACACTGTATGTTGTTCCTTCATTATTATTACTTCTGCATTAATGTGTACTCCGTTTTGCATTTCACCACTGTAAATGTTAATGGTTCATATAGTGTTGGGTTGTGATCCGAGAGGGAATCATTTATTGAAGGTTTAATGTCTAATGACGAAGGCCACCGCATGATGAAGCTTGAATAATACCTGAGAGTTTTAACATTATAGTTGACTTATTGTTCTGTTAATAATTATTTTTTATATTTGTCAGGAAGCTCTCATTATTCTGATGACGTTCAATTGATTTACTGTCGAGTCACTTTTAATAAACACACACCAGACACTGAGCCATTGTCCTGCAGAGTCTGAGTGTGTGTTAAAATGACTAAAACCACACTGTTGAAGTACTGCATTACAAATATTAACTTTAAATATTTAAGTATAAAATAAAAAATGTACTTTAATAATTAAAAGTAGAAACATGTTCTCTGTGACTAACTATTGTCACTCGTGCACTAATGTAAACTAGTATTTCACATTTGTAGTTGAATAGGTGGAGCTCATTTTAAACTATTAAATAATGATTATGTTCATTATGGATTATTCTGCTGATAAATAATTGAATTAGAATGTTTGGCATTTTGAGCTGTCAGATAAATGCAGGAAAAAGTTTTTTAAAAATAAACACGTAAATTAATATTTTTAAAATGTTATGTTTAAATCATCTTAAAATCTACATTACTTTCTGATTGCAAATGAAGTTATTCCTTTAAAAAAAAAAAAGGGTAACTTTGCGTGTGTTTAATGGCTTGATTACCAAGAGGAGAGATAACAGGAAACGAGGAAGACAAACAGATATGCTGTCATCCTGATCCATGTGAACCCCTCCCCCCCTCTTCTTCTTCTCTTCAGTCACTCCATGTACTTCCTAACAGCCGACAGTCAATCATTTTCCTTTAACCTTAACATATCAGAGATCTGATCAGAACACTGATTACAGAGAGCATTCAGTGTGCTATGTGTTTGTGTGTTGGGCAGTTGGGGGATGGGCACCGGGGGTGTCTTCGCCAAGAAGGGCCGTAACATGTTTTGAGGCTGCATGGACGTCATATTGGGACACTGGGGAGGGGTTAACCTGCCTGGGACTTAGGGTGTGTGTATGTGTGTGTGTGTGTGTGTGTGTGTGTGTATGTGTGTGTGTGTGTGTGTGTGTGTGTGTGTGTGTGTGTGTGTGTTTATTATCTGATTACCTTATCAGTGAATTATGGCACCATTCAAACGTGTAGGTGTAGGGAGTGCTGACATGGACTTTAAACATCTGTCAGGGATGACACACACACACACGCATGCACGCACACACAGCTATGGAGTTTGAGCGTTGAATCTATCTGAATTGTGAGCATCACCAGGGCCCTGTACTACGAAGCAGGATTTTCGCTTAGCCGGCTAAATTCAGGGAAAACTCCGGCTTTCCGGTCCTACGAAGCTGGTTCTCTTTTTAGCAGGCTAGATTTCCATGGTAACTTATGCTTAGCGGCTAACCTGGTCGGACCAGGTTAGGTTGCAGGCTAAGAGCTAAACTCAGTGAAAGCACTGCCTGCTGACCAATCAGAGCTCCGTGTGCGGAGCGGGGTGCAGAGTTTAAAGCGATCAAGTCACATTACAGGAGAAAGGAAATACAGTTTAAACTGCCGTTGCAGGAAAGCCGGCCGGCAAAAATCACCGACTGTGTGAACGTGAACATTAATAGAATATCACCTCCCATCTTCAGAGCAATCTGACTATTATAACATTAGCGTTAAGAAAGCTTACTTAAATATCTGCCACAACATAAGTAACTGGATCAAAGTTACGGTCTATATGCTGTAAAATGTATTATCTCTTCGATTTACACACGGAATATATTGCACGTCAGTCAGCTGAGCCGTATCTGGCCGTGCAACACTCACAGTGTCACATACTGTATGCAGAAGTATTATTTTAAGCAACACATTAAGTTGACGAAACACTCGAGTCAATTATTAATTAATTAAAGTCAGATCGTGTCTTACGGGCAGTGATATCATAAACCTGTTAATGTACGCATTCAAACACTTGTTCTGTTACCAGCTGTATTCACCTTGCAGGTGCAACTATGTGGCTTTTATCCTGGATAAAGTGTTTAAGTCATGGATGTTTAAAGTTTAACGTCTTCATATTTGTCTAATTATATAGTTGACTTTTCATTCAGGAAGTATGACGCTGCGCTGTCAGTACGCTTCTCCATGTTTGTGATTGGTCGAATGCTCCAGATACCACCCCTTTCATGTGAACGCGCACCTAACTAGATAGGGCACGGCTGGCTTGAGCGATCCACTTGGTAACCCGTGTCGTAGTACCAGCGCGTATGTTTTGGATTAGGCCAACCGGCTAACTCAAACATATCCAGGTTATGTTGAACCAGCTTCGTAGTACAGGGCCCAGGTCTCAGTGACTCACGGAGGCCATTGCTTGCTGGGCGTTTTACTGTAGAATTGAAGGTTATTATGAATCATAGTCTGTGTAGTCATTTTGATAGTGATAAGCACACCCATTGATAAGTGTGGAGTGACAGTGATCATGAGCACTGTTCTATATTTATCTATGTTTCTATCCTTGGTTTCATCTCATATCCTCTACCCAGTCGATGCTGTGACCGTTTTTTTCCCCCGGGTGTTCCCAAAACCACTCACATCTAGACGTCAAAGATCATGGACCAAGAATCAGCTCACAGGAGCAGGCAGATGGAAACAAATTGTAAAATAAGTAAATAACTAACGGATTAGTCAATTGACAGAAAAATAATTGCTAATAAACTTGTTTTTCATGATAAAAATTTCAGAAAATGCTGTTTTCAGGTTCTTAATATGAACATTTCCTGCATGTTGTTGTACTTGATCCCTTTAAACTTAATATATTTGGGTTTGGAGTAATGAGAAAAGCTACGAAATGTATAGATATGACCTTGATTTTGAGAAAGCTGGATGCATTTTCACTATTTTCAGACATTTTGACTAATTGTTAACATAATGAAAATAATCATTTATTTCCATCTGATACAAAACGCCATATTTTGACATTTTACCCCCACCTGTCATCATGTACTTAATATACATTTTGGTCAAGTTGTGACTAATGAGCTAAAACATCTCCATGACAACTGCACTGATGAAGACCATGACATAAGATAAGATAACATAAGATGGTACTTTATTGCAGTTGAAAGCTCTGCAACACTAGAAAGCAGAGGTTATTCCGTCATACGACTATTTCCATGATCCTGAATGAACTTTTCCCACAATAAAAGAATAAATACGTTTATAATCAACAGACTCTGACGTTCAGGCTTAAATTCATTGATGCTTATTAACTTATCGAAGGTCTTATGGTCATTAATCTAAATAATAAAGATGAATATTCTTGTTTTATTAAGTTAACCTCAACCCATCTGAATCACAGAGCCTCCATTCTGTCCGTTAGTAATATAGAATTCATGCATCAGATAGGAACAGCAACAAATCTACTTCCTGTTGTATCTTCTACATTTATCTCTAGAAAAGTTCCTTTTACAGAGGTTTATCAGACGCGGTGTTTCCCTAAATGACAGCCAACAAAAGGTGATATACAGAGTGACGGTTGAACTTTATGAGCCTTTATTGCCGATGTCTCTGAGGTAATTGTGAGTTTATGGTGATGTTACATAAATACGTCCTGTGTGTGCCTGGTACTACCACTCTGATGTTATTTTTACACCCGTGTGGCATGACTACAGCCTCAAACACACTAAGACCCGCTGTTGTCATAATGTGCAGAGAAGAGGGAAAGTAGGAGGGATTCCTCTGGAACAATTCTCCAGCAGAGACTCCTCTCTCCTGACGGTGCAGGAGATAGAGGAGGAAGATAAGAAACCTGCAGCAGGTCCAGGAAACACTGGGACTGGAAAAAGTCTATTGATTTAATAACAGCCATATAAATATGGCCAATAAACCAAGGCCATAGAAAGAAATCATAAAATAGGTTATGTAAGACGTCTGAGCCGTTAAGGATGTGGGGGGTCATATGTTAATGAACTCTTGGTCATCTTAGTAATTCATTATTTTATTGTTACTATTACTACTATGTTTTTTCTGTATTTATATATTTCTTATTCACCAGTTTTTTATTTGTATTTGTATTATATTATATACTAATAGTAATTATTGTATTATTATTGGTTCATTTCATTTACAAGACTCATTTTTGTATTGAATGTATTATTAATATTATATATATTTGTGTATTACTTTTTTTCCTGTATTTAGATATTTCTTTTTCAGATGTTTTTTTATTATATTATACACTTTTATGTATTCTTATATTGATTCATTTCATTTACCTAACTCATTTGAGGAATTCATGTATTATCATTAATATTATATATTTTTTGTATTACTTTTTTTCGTGTTTTTAGATATTTCTTTTTGACCCGTTTTGTTAAATTATATTATACACTTTTAGTTATTCTTATATTATTATTGGTTCATTTAATTTACTAGACTACAATACTACAAATTACAACAAATGTTGCAAAATGTATGATAAATAGTGGGAAATATTTGAGATATTAAAAGCCAGGTTAATGTTGTGTGTTGTAAATAAATGTGTGTTTTTTTGTGATAATTTCAACCTGTCCATGCAAATGTAATGGAGTATACCAACAAAACTATAAATACTATAAATAAAATGAATCATTATTGTTGTTATAAGTGAAAGTGTTTGTCTATTCACCGTGTCAAATGCTGAGAATATATTCATTACTGTAATACAAAATGAGTGTATTCAATCACACTGGTGTTCCCATTATTTTTGGCAATACAATGATTGTGATGCGTGCCAACGTTGATGGAAAGAGTAGCGTGACAGGTAACACACCTCCAACCACTGATCAGCAGTTCAAAGTGTGTGTGTGTGTGTGTGTGTCTTAAATGTTCTTATGGCAGCATATGTGTTCAATTAGTATGATTAGATTACATTCAACTTAATTGATTAATATGTTATCAATAAAGATACAAGAAAAAGGAAATATTGTGAAAGAAATTAACAATTACATCAAAGCGTAATGCTGAAGCACCCCCTAGGATAGCCATAGCACCCCCTAAGCATCCCCAAGACATGTATGTGTCTTTTCTTTTGAAAAAAAATATTTGAAAAATTATTGATTCGAAAATAATATGCGACAGTACAGTACAAGTACTTCTGGGTCTCTGTTTTGCATTCAAACTCTGCGTGTGTGGTACGAGCCATTTTGTGTGCGTGCGCGAGCGAGAGAGAGAGCGCACCGGTATTGGAGATCGTTGTGGTTAGCATCTGGTGCTAGCTAGCTACGCTAATGGATATAAGGAGCTTTTTCAACAAGAGGCGCATTCACACCGCAGTACTTTTCCCACAAAGGTTCATCAAAACTTAGTTCCTGAGAACTCCTTAGTTCTCCTTAGTTCCTGAGAACTCCTTAGTTCTCAGGAACTAAGTACAAGGGCGACTGTGGCTGCGAGGGAGTGTGGTCGTGCGGTCGTGCGGTCGTGGCTGCGAGGGAGTGCGGTCGTCTTTCAACCAGAAGGTTGTGGGTTCGATCCCAGCCCATGCAGCCAACATGTCGATGTATCCTTGGGCAAGATACTTAACCCTGAGTTTCTCCCGATGGCATGGCCAACGGTGTGTGAATGTGTGTGAATGTTAGGTCCTAGAGCAAGTGGTACTGCTCCGTATGAATGGGTGTGAATGGGTGAATGACATGTAATATGTAAAGCGCTTTGAGGGGTGGTAAAGACTGGATAAAGCGCTATATAAGTACAGTCCATTTACCATTTACCATTTACAGATCGCGTTCACACCGGAATAAGTTCCTGGGGGAGGATTAGGCAAATGAAGCCGCTGACGTCACTTCTTCTTCTGCTTTGGGTTTACTGGCAGGCCGCAAACAACTTCACGGCGTATACTGCCACCCAAAGTCCCCGGCCGGAAGTCCCCGGAGTTGGGGACTGGCTTCAGTAGAAGCTGCTGGGACTCCCAGCAGCTTCTACTGAAGCCTTCCGAGTAAATCGCCAGAACGCCGACACCTCCTCATCTCCACCGCTCCCATGTTTTATTTTGTGTTGCCATAAGTTAGTCTCTCTGCGTTTCTGCGCTGGGCTAATGCTAATAATGCTAATGCGAGGATAATAAAATGGCGGCTTCACAAAACTTTTTGTTTGCAATCCGCCCAGCCAATCAGACATAGGAACCTTTTTCTCCCACGAAAGTACCTGCTCTCTAGCAGGGACGGAAAAGGGGGTAAAAAAGGTTCTGATGGACTAATTTGTGTTCCGGCTCTTTTTGGTGTGAATGCGACATTTCGGAACTATACCGGAACTAAAGTGGGAAAAGTACTGCGGTGTGAACGCGGCTAAGGTGGAGGGAGAACTCTCTCCTGTCAGACTGAGAGGCTCAGATAACCTCAGCTCAGGTGAAGTAAATTACTCTCTCAGTGTTTAGATAGTTAATACATTTAGTCTAAGACTAAGTTATCTCAGTGGGTCTCAAAACGGTTTGGTCACGATTTATGTAAATAAGTATTTCTGAGGCACACGTTTATATGATCATTATAGGTATTAAAAAAAAGAGCATAAATGAAAAACAGGTATGAAATACTATGTGACAGTAAAACAAGAATACAGTTTAAAAGGGGAGTGATTTGTAAAATATGCATAAAGAAATAGAAAATCGGTTTACAGTTCTGTTTCATATGGGTGTTTAGAGGTATCCATAGATCTATTAATGTTGCTCTCAAAGTGCACCAGATTGATGCATTTAATTTCAATATAAAAAAATATCTTGCTTACACCTATATGCCGTGAGCTGATTATCGAGCCTTCATTGTAACAGTCGCGGGTGTACTATGTATGTGCGTGTGGGGAGTGTTGCAGTAGAAATTCCACTGTAGCGCCCGGTACATTAATGGGAAACCCTAAATGTTTGAGCACCCTCTATGAAATGTCAAGCTACCCCACAGCACCCCCAAAAGAACATCTCTGGCGCCGCCACTTCAGCCTAGAGGCAAAGCAGACTGTTGTTCTTCACTTCATCAGTAATGTTTAAGAACAATGTATATATTTTTGTGTTAGGAAAGGTTAGCTTAGATGTGTCCTTTTTTTGGACATAAATGTCACAACATTTCAAGAAAAAAAACATGGTTTAGTTTAGTAATCAATATTCAATGTTAGTATTAACATTTACTTAGTTTGTTGTCAAATTTATGTCTATAAATAATTTGGGAACATAATTTGGTAAAATCCATTCTTGTGTTTTTGGTGAGTCTTTGGTTTAAATGCAGTGTGTATGATGCTGTAGAAGTGAAGGACAGTAGTAAAATGTATTTATTTATTTGGCATTTTGATGAAGGAGAAAGAGTCGAGTTGCAGGCAACCAATAAATATATTTATAGTCAAATATTTTCATAGTCAAATATATTTGTTGTCAATGTAATAATCAATGTTGTACCAATATCTGAGATGATATCTACACATGTACAGAGATGTTTACAGTTTACAGGCAGTTGATGTGTAATAAAAAGGAAAAAAGCTGATTATTTTTCCAGGAACGGACAAATAGTACGTAACTTAAAATTGTGGGAGGTAATTATCTCCTTTGCTTTAAAAAAGGATATTGTTTTTCTTCTAAGAGTCAAAATGTTGCTGTGATAAAGGTCTGTGGAGCACCAGGGTTGACTCCTCAGTTCCTGAGGACTCTGAAAGGGAGTCCGTGTCCCGGTATGATGACATCAGCGGTCTGTAGCGCCTTCTGCCGACTGACCTCCTGCACTGCAGTGTTCACGCTCAGGTCCCGCCAGCTGTCCTCATCTGTGCAGCACTCAAATAAGTCCCCTGCAACCAGCACTGTGCCTGCCGAGGTTCCCGTCACCTGGACGCTGACGTGCTGCTCCGTGTGGCCTGGACTGGGAACTACACACACCTGAGGAGAGAGGAGGCACCGTCAGGGAGGGAAAACATACAGGACAACAGCTCACAGTTTGACTCTTCTTCTATTTTTATTTGATCCATTTTCAAATATAAATCAAAGCACCTATTACATGAATCAACACATATTTATTCCAGCTCCATTGCATTGTATTACTGTCTTTAAATGTCATTGTTGTTTATATACATGTTTAAACACTTTATAATAGTATTATATTTATATCTGTGCACAGTAGATTATTCTATAGGTTTGACCTGTTATAACTTTATTGACATTGTTTTAGGTGTATGTCTATTTCTGTTTAAAACATATATGTGTAAATAATAAGCAGAATATCCTTGATGTGTACTGTATGGTTCATTTTATCAGGTATTTTCATCAGGCAGTCTCTTCTTTTGTATTTATAGAAACTCTTATTTTGAAAACCTCGGTCATGTTAGTCTCTCTTAGTCAAAGAAATCCATTAACATTTTAGTCAAGTTCACACCATACATTCACAAATTCACTGTTGATGCCAACATTTAGCTCGTTTTTGACTGTTGTACATACTGTATAAATTGTATTTTATTAAGATACCTGACAACCAGTGTTGCAATGTAACTAAGTGCATGTACTTCAGTATAATGTTGAACTTCACTTGAGTATCTTCATGTTATGCTACTTTATACTTTTACTTTATTACATTTACCAGGCATTTTTTTTATTCAACTGCATTTTTTGTAACTAACTGAGTTACTTTGCAGGTATGGATTTTTTATATAGAATATATATCAACCAATACATAATTATTTATCATTATAAAGCTACATAGACATCATCATTTAATAATCATCCTATTTACCAGAGAAACACATCACTGCATTAATAGTTATAATCTGATAGGGGCCATACTAGAAAATAAGTACTTTTACCTTTGTACTTGAAGTATATTCTGATCCCAATACTTTTGTACTTTTACTTGAGCAAAATGTTGAATGCAGGACTTTTACATCTGAGTACAATCTTACACCACTGCTGACAAAAACTAGAAATGAGACTACCATTGAAAACTAGCCATCAAGCTAACTCGCTAATTTGGAGAGACAGCAAGCGCATTTCGTGGCATCTGCAGGCAGTGGCAAGTACTTCCGGCATCTGCCACAGAGGCCGCTACTCTGTGGTATCTGTGGCAAGTACTTCCGGCATATGCCACTACTCCAGCGTCTTTTTTTTTCTCACTGGTGGAATGTCAAAACAACGGCCCGGGGTGCAAAACGCATCAATGAAAGCGACCACACAAAACAACACCTGTAAATAACCCAATTTGTGTTCTTTGAC
>CALSBZ010001656.1:97981-117631 GCA_943591055.1 Gobionotothen gibberifrons | reverse complement strand
CATTTTTCCACACTCACAACCTAACTCAAAGACCGTACTGTGTCTGTGTCAGACCCTTGTCGACTCATTACTGGGTTCCCTCAGGGCTCCGTCCTAGGACCCCTCCTTTTTTGTTTATACACTGTAGCAGCTAAATAATAAAGGAATAAAGCATAACATTAACTCAAAATGAAACTGCTGCAGGGGCGCCGGTAAGCAAATCTTTCGTTTTTTATGATGCTGAGAGAAGGGTTCACATTTATACTTTCTCTGACGTCTTCAAACACAGCCTCATCCCTCTGCTCAGCTACCTGGATGGAGACACGCTCCTTAAAATCATCCCAGCACAGATTTCAGAGAAGATGTGACTAATATGAATCAATGTGACGAAATCAGACATGGTGGTCCTAGAATAAGAATACACATCTCAGTACTTATTTAGATTTAAATATAATGGATTTAAATACTTACTAGGAACACTTTATTTTGAATCGTTCATTATTGTAGCTTTCTTTCACAACTGCACTTGCCAATTTCCTGTTTTTTCTTTTTAAATAAAATGAATTATTTAAAGCAACGTTTTATCCATCTTGTTTAATAAATTCTTAAACGTAAACAGTGTTTACTATTATTGATTTGCATGCGTCCTCAATCTTTTCCAGAATCCTGTAGATTGTGAAGTCAGCTGACATAAGGTATACATGACAGATGTTAAAGGAGGGGTAGGTAAGTTTGAGAAACCGGCTCGAGATACACTTTTTGTTATATTCCATGAAATGCTCTTAATAAAAAAAAATCCATAAAAAAATGTCATCTGTGGAAGCCGTAATACTATAAAAACTACGACCAATTATTTTAGCCGGGCCTTTAGAGGTTTAGAAGTAGATTTGGGACATGTAATGTTTATTTTGGTTAAAAAAGGTCAACTTTCTCCTCAATTGATAGATTCTAATATCATTTATACCAATACAAATTATATATAAGTGACAGGAAAGGTTTAAGATCTGAGAAATGTATTAAAGGTCCCCACTGTTTTTCATCAACATATTATAGGTCTCACATATATACAAAACATGTCTCTGAAGTGTTTGGCTCCAAATACCAAACAGATCATTGTAGAATTCCATAATCCCCTCTGTTTTAAAAGTGCTGATTCTCTGTCTTACACAACCCAAAAGATCGTTATGACATCATAAAGTGGCCAAAATCTGATCAGCTCATTTTCAGACAGGTTTTTATATAAATGGATCAGGACAAAAAGAGAGAGAATCTTTTTTCCTGAAACTTTCAGAATCTCTTTACACAGAGAGGACACACGTTGATGTCGAGACATGAAAAAGAGGATTTTGCATAATTGGTGACCTTTAACTCAGTCCTATGTATAGGCTTGAATCTAAAAACTGTGCTTTATACGACAGCAAGCAATCTCTGTCCTTTGCCCCTGGATTCCGTTTACGACAAAAATCTTTAATAGAGGAAGAGAGATCAGGAAGATTAACATGTGTCATAAAACAGTTTCCTGGTTCCCAGAACTGCATTGTGTTAAATGAGTGTGTTGTCTATGCATGTGTTTATTGGCCTTCAATAACTGATATTTGATGAACTGGAGGTGTGAATAGGACTTCATTTCACTGCTCCACAACTCTTGAGCATCATCTTATTGAGCTTTTCCAAAAAATATTATATATATATATTAAAATGCACCACCGTTCACCTGCAAAATACTTAAATAATTAATCAATAAATCTAAAGACCCCCAGTCGCTATACAGCCTCATGCTTGCATCTTTAAATACATTCTTTGAACAAGCAGTTGTTGTTCCTGATAAAACATGAACACGGCCAGTAAAGCTGAATATTTGTATTACATAACATAAGGTTATTGGAGGTTGTTGTGTGAGATTGTGTGTGTCCTATAAACTGTTCACTCTGTGTAAACTGCTGAATGTTAAAACATCACTCACATATTGAGCCAGGGTTCTTACAGCTTGAGGTCAGGGGTCTTCATTTCCCAAAGATTTTCCAACTCCTGTCACAAAACAATCGTTCTTTATTGTTGTTTCTCAATGTTAAGGTGTGTTCCCATTTGTCCAGAGGCAATATTGTTGAACATAAAACCCCTCTTTGACATTTTATTTTATAATCTTTACCATAAGACTTTCAAATGTAAAGGTTTTAGGTTTAATCTAAATCAGAGGTGTCCAAATTTTTTTCACGAGGGCCACATACAGAAAAATATACGAAGGTCTGGGCCGCTCACTAGAGGTATTTTGCCTCACATAAATGTTTAAGAAGTACAATATAAGACAAGCAGAAGTTTATAATACTTAAGTCATTGTGTCACTGTGCAACCTTCTTCTCCAGCCAGCCAGGAGGAGAGGCTGGATTTGGCTGTGTCCGGCGGTGGTCCAACAGCTCCCCCAAGGGCCCCAACCGATAGGGGACTCTATGGTGCTATTGAGACCCCCGACGCCAAGATCAAAAGCTATATTATAGCAACCGGTCTATGTAGGCCTACCGGCCCATTCCCCAGAGACAAACATCAAGGAAACAGGTTTAATCCTCTTCTTTGCTGTGCCGTTGTCAGGCTGTGGTGGTTTGAGGCCAGGGCAGGCTGTTGTTGATAGCCTACATTTGGCGCTTCTGAGTGGTTGTGTATGTCCGTCATAGGCGGTGCCAGGGGGGCGCTAGGGGGTGCTGAAGCTCCCCCTAGGATAGCCATAGCACCCACCAAGCACCCCCAAGAAATGTATGTCTTTTTTTATTTTTACGTGTGAAATTCATAATTTGAAAAATGATTGATTCGAAAACAATATGCCACAGTACAGAACAAGTACTTCTGGGTCTCTGTGTTTCATTCAAGCTCGGCTCTGTGTGTGTGTGTGTGTGTGTGGCAGGCGCGCATTTAGTGTGATTAAGCGAGCGAGAGAGAGAGAGCGCACCGGTGCCAGGGACCATGTTGTTAGCATCTGTTTAGCTACCTGCACTAAGGGATATAAGGAGCTGTTTCTACAACAAGGTGAAGGGAATGTCCTCTCCTGTCAGACTGAGGGACTCAGGTGAGCTAAAGGACTCTCTGAGTGTTTAGATAGTTAACTTTAGTCTAAGTTATCTCAGTGGGTCTCAAACGGTTTGGTCACGATTTATGTAAACAATTATTTCCGAGGCACACCTTCATATGATCATTATAGTTATAAAACAATAAGAGAATAAATGAAAAACAGTTATGAAATACTATATGACAGTAAAACAATAATACAGTTTAAAAGGGAGTGATTTGTAAAATATCCATGAAGAAAAAGAAAATCCGTTTACAGTTCTGTTTTATATGGGTGTTGAGAGATGTATCCATTAGGGATGGGAACGATTAATCGAATATTCGAAATTATTCAGGTATTCGAATATGAGAATGAGTTATGAATATTTTAAAAAATGTTTGGGAGGGGTGCCTAAGTTGATTACATATGATTGTATAATTCAATGTATACGACAGTGCCATAGCTAAGTGTCGTGTGTTAGGTCTAAAGGTGTGTTTTGCTCCCTCACAGTGGGCAGAGCTGCAGGTGCTGATCTCTCTCTCACGTCCGGTTATACTTCACTCACGTTTATGTCCAAATCCATCAGATCTAACTAGTTCTAGCTAATGATATGGCTGTTACCCCTCCTTACACGCAGATCACGCAGACTCAAACCTCATCTCGCCCAAATTCCAGCTGAGAGGCCCCCAGGAAGTGCGCCGGAAAATATTCTTGTGTCCAAACGGCGGTACTACAATTCCCGTATCAGTCCGTGACGTCATTGGGCCCAGAAAGACTTTTCCCCATTGACTAACATTGGGAAAGAAACGTCTGTAAATCAGCGGATACTTTTTTATTTTTTTTAAACTAAATAAACTACCCAGTATGAACTGTTGTATAGCCCTTATCAGAATCAGAATCAGAATACCTTTATTAGTCCCACAGCGGGGACATTTGCAGCGTTACAGCAGGAAAGAGCCACAGACAGCTTAGTGTTGCATATCTTAAATGCGTATAAAAAGTACTAAGTTATAATATAATAAACAACATGCTAAAAAAGTTACATCATTTTCAAAAATACAGATCAAAAACAAATCAAATCTACAAATCAAGTCCTGTAGCAGTTCTTAGGATTTAGCAGCCTGGTATGTGTTACAGTTATTAAAGATGGCATATGTATATAAAGTATATAGTGCACATAAAGCACATAATGTAAACACAATTTACAAAATACAAGATACATACCTTGTAAGTAACATTAACAAGGGTTTAGCAGCCAGGTATAAATTACACAGTTATAGAAAAAAGCATATATATATACATATATTATATTATTATAATCATTAGGTCCTTAAAGTTGTATGCACTAAAAGCCAAATCTAGATTTATTTTCTGTCTCCATTCATTCTACTGAGCCGAGAGTGGGAGCTCGGGGGGCGGGGCTTAAGGGGTGCATGCTCTGTGAGCGCACATACGGGTTCTTCTGCTCTGAAAGCTAGGCATGACGGGTAATCTGTGATGTTTCGCTCTCTCAAAAGTTGGGCCATTTTGTCATCATGCGCCAATGAGCAGCTCTCATAGGAAAGAACGAGACCCCGCCTCCGACGCTGTATCCAGTTCTTATTATACATCCATGGGGGGCCCAAAACAATATTTGCACCTGGGCCAATCACAACCTTGTTACGCCCTTGTTAAGAAACTGAATTTCGACCCCCCCCCCAATGGAATTGGCAATAAAGTTGACTTTGACTTATTTTGACCTATTGTGGTACTATGCCAACAAACTCAGTTACCACTTACCATAAGTATTAAAGTGGGTTGGACGGAGAATAAAGTCATAAAAGTCCAAAGTCTAAGTTCAGACGTAAACGAAGTGATTATGTTCCTGCTTCACAGATAAACAAAGGACACATCTCGAGCAGCGAGTAAGTCATATTATTTTTCAGAACACATTTTTATTTTGTATTTTCGGTTTAAAGAAGCTCTTATTAGATTGTTTTGTTGTGTTGTACATAGTATATTATTTGGTAACTGAGCAAATTGATCCTACATATTTGAAAGCACTTTCTTGGTTTGAATTTTTTGTTGGTAGATGTTTATTTTACAGTCTGAATGGTTCTAGCTATTAATGTCCATATACATTAGAGAAGAGCTCACTTCCTATATCCAAACGTTTGACTAAAATATTATGTGAATTGTTTTTTAAATGACTTGTGAGGCCATGAGATTTCTAATCCTCAGAACAAACAAGTTAATGTTGGACATTCATCAAAAATGCTACGTTATGCAAAGCCATTGTTTATAATATTGTTACCAGAGACAAAAACACTATGGTCAGGGTAAGATTGTAGCTAGGGTTAACAACAATGTATTGTTAATTGCACTTCAGTGATCCATCCCCCTGATAACTATAACTTTTAGGGTGGGCTTCACAAGTCTGTGGAGGAAATATAAAAGAACAAACTTTATAGATAAGTTCAAACCCTTGCAGTTTTCTGTTGGAACATCCATGGCTGTACTTCTTTGTTGATGTTATGGTGCCAATAACTTTTATTGACAATAAAGCTCCACCAGTCATTATTCGTGCAATCTTTGCTCTCAACATTTATTATCTCCACCAAGGAGGTAATGTTTTCTGACATGTTTGTCAGTTTGTCATCAAGTTTTAGAGTGGGATCACGCTGAATCAGATTATTGATTCATGTTTCACTTTCTTTAATGCATGGTCTTGGTTGAGATATATGCAATTTATATACACGAGTATATTCTGTCTATTGTTGTCACATGTACCTGCTGTCTCACTCAGCTGACTTTGGATCCAAGATGGCTGGGAATACAGCCGACCCTGCAGAGACCCGGGCTGAACCCAAACTCACCAAGAAGCAGGTGCTCATGTTGTATTAAAGACACATTATGTCCTATTTAATAATGCAGCATTACGAACATGACCATAGACTAGGAGTGACTACAGAGTTTACTGTTAGAGAGAGGAACATTTATACAGGTCGGTACAGTGATTCCACTATGTTTTAAAGCCTTTTCTTTGTTGTTTTAAGCAAACTTTAATGAGGATAATATCGTGAATCTCAAATATTTTAAGATAATCATGCCATTACATTTTCATAACTTAAAATGCCCAGGACCAAGTATTATCCCTAAATGATAATATGCCACCAAAAATAACTTATTTCATATTTAGTAGATCACCTGAAATGACTTTTTCCTCATTGTTCAAATCTGATTAAAATTGTCTTTTTTATATATATTAGTATTATCAAGAATGAATGTTAATAATTATAGCAACAACATTTATTTTTATTATATTTGTATTGTACATATGATGCTATTATGACGCCCTTTTTGTAGAGGTGTGGATTGATTTATATGAATCAACTGTGTTCTTCTTTTTCTACAAACAGTTCAAAGCCCAAGAGACAACCACTGCTTGCAGCTCGGCACCATGGAATAAACCCAACTTGAGTGCAGAACTCCAGGTGAGCTAACTAACAGGATAACATGAAGATGAATACATTAACGCGGTGCACTCCTCACTGAAAATGTGTCTTACAGGTGACGCATTTTGAACAATATTCACAAAGCTATCCGCGTCAAGGCAACCTCAACAAACAACAAACAAAGGTAAACAGATGGAAGCAATGTGTAAATGTATAGAAGACTGTGAAAGTACAATGAAAGAAAATACATTGGCTAGCAGGATAACCTTTCTTTCTTTCCAGCCTGATCTCAAGTCAATGCAGTCTCTGACAGAGTGCCAGCAGCTTCTTCAAAAACTGGCAGAGGAGGTGAACAGCATCGGTCAGGTACGACAGAAAACACTGTGTAAAAGCATTCAGTCCTCTTGAAGACTACTTTCTTTTACAGAAATGTTATATTCCTGTCACTGGGGTGGGTAAGGAAGGCAGGACCCATATATACTCCAGGTATAAGAGTGTAACAAAAGGCAAGCTTTATTAAATACAAAAGTGCAAAAATAAGTAAGGTCAGACAAACAGAAAAGTAGCAAACAAAGACTAGGGAAGACTTAGAAGACACAGGAGGGCAGATGAGGGAAATCCAGAACATGCAGACAAGAGAACAGGAGCCACACGAAGGAGAGGAGACGACAAAGAGCACAAGGGAAGACAAGCTATATTCACACACAAGATTAATCACAGAGACACAGCTGGAGTGGGGGGCAGGAACACAAGGGCAGCAGGTGAACACAATCTGACTGGACAACTAAAAGACAGGAAGTAGAACCTGACAACACACAAAGAGGGAACATATATAACATATATAAAGTGTGTTGCACATTACGTTTTTTTTCTCTATAATCAAGAGCAAGTTTATTGCACCCGTTTTCTTATGAGAGAGTAATGAGCAGTGTTATTGGACAGCAATGTCTTCCAGGGGCAACGGGCAATTGCAGAGGCTTTGCACATAAAGGGGCCCTACTCTGCTCATTTTCAGGTTCATATGAGTATTTAGTGACTCTCCTGTGACGTGTTTCAATGTTCAGAAAGCTCTTTATCTCTCTCATACTGCCTGTGCTGCAGCACCTTTTTTTTCTGTCTGAAACCAGAGCCCAGTCCGCTCTGATTGGTTAGCTGGCCGGCTCTGTTGTGATTGGTCAACCTCTTAGAGATGTCCCGCCCCTTAGCCTATCAAGTACAATGTGTTGGAGTGCTAGCAAATAGAAGCACAAGTGTTACATAGTGATGTCACTATGTTACTGAAGTAAACAAAGGAGTCCAATGGAGGCGTTTCAGGCAGGGGAGGAACAGGGATTTCAGCCTTTGCAGACCATTTACATGCACAACCCAACACGCTAGAGGAATAACATGTCTGGCCAAGCTGCATTACTTTGACTATTTAAAAAAAATAACTGTTAAGATGATTACAAATACAATTGTATTACATTCCCTTGTTTCAGGTGGAGCGTGTCAGTGAGAAGGCTGCACCAGGGGGGGGCAGCAGAGAGCCAGGCAGCCTGCAGAACAGCAGGAGGCTGATCCTCAAATGGGCGGAGGAGCTGGAACTAAACATGGTTATTAACCCTTTGATGAAATCAGTAACCCTCCATATATCCCTTTCTATCGTCTACAATTGTATTGGCCTGACTTTCTCTTTTTCTACTTAGAACAATAGAGCAATCGTTTTTTTAATGTTGTCAAACTTGCACCGTAAGTTATTTCTGTATACTGAAGCCCCTTTCTTGTTGTAGCTATAAGTCATGGTTATATAGTTAAGTAACTCTGGTTCTCCATTTAATGTATTAAGGTAAAAAAGGAAACCAAGCCAACAGATGAAAACAAAACAAGAAGAGATGATCCTGGAGAAAAAGAGAAGACAGATCTGGAAAAAGACAATGAAAGGCTTCAGCAGTGGGCAGTGGAGCTGATGAATATCAAAGAGGTGTGTGTGAGACAAATAGGAATCAATTCCTCTTAAACCAAATCTTGAAGGTTCACTTTCAGTGTGTGTGTGTGTGTGTGTGTGTGTGTGTGTGTTTCCAGTGTAACGGCGTGTCTGATGAGGAACTGAAGAAGCTGCTGTATCCCAGAGGACGCAAAGATTCAAAGATGGCCGCCATCCTCCCTCTGCTGGAGTTTGTGGCTTGGTCCCTGCTGTCAGAGGACACTGAGGTGTGTGTGAGAATGTATGTCTCTAATGACACGAGACAATATTCTAAGAGTCACTTCTGATTGATGAATATGACCCTACAGGAGGCTGTATCCAAGCTGTGGCTGCCAACCAAACAGAAGGCCTGGAGGACAGGAAGTGGAAGCCCCAGATACATTCCTAACTCAGGTGACTCCTCCACTGCCTGTGGTTAGAAAACTCCTTGAAATAAACCCTCATTTTGATCACAGATATCTTAACAGTCTCGTGTTAATAGCACAATGGATTTCAGTGGATGGATGCCCCATTGATATGCCTTTTGGTGGGGGGACCTAGTGTGTTGATAATATTTATATAATTTTGGAACTAATAAATACAAAACAAATTATAAATAAATATTAGGAACATAGTAATATTTTTAAAATGCGTTATAAGTAATAAACTGTATAAATAACTTAAGGACGTGACTTAAAATGATTTAACCAATCAAATTAGTTTCTGAAAAAAATGTGGTCATGTTTGATTTCTGGACTACAATAGGAGATAGAAACCCTATTTTTCCCTTAATGAATATGTGTATACATTCGTAGAGTTGCATGTTTTTAATGTTTTAAATGTATGCATAAAGTTATAGACCATTTATAACAAAAATAAATGTTGCGTATGCATAATGGTATATTTTATTGTCTTTCAGTGTGGGAGTGGATTCAGAGCGCCCAAGGTAATCTGGATTTATATATTATAAACAGAAGATTACAACATTGAATTACAGCTTGTTACAACCTGCTGATACTTACAATATTCCTGAATTTGAATCCTAGTCTCGGTGCGGTTGGACTTCAGAACCAGTCATCCCTGGCTGGATGTGTCCTCAGATCGCCTGAAGGTCCGAGAGGCAACAGTGCCCTCCACTGATGTCCCAAACTACAGCCAACAGTCTGCTCAGAGGCCCTGTGTGCTGGGGGACATTGTCATCACCGAAGGGAGACACTACTGGGAGGTGGAGGTGTCCCCTAAGGGCAGCTGGAGAATAGGTGTGGTGTCAAAGTCTGCTCCCAGGACTCTAAAGTCCACCATGACTCCCAGAAGTGGATACTGGACCCTGTGGAGGGGCGCCAGTCTGTGGGCCTGTACCGAGAGACCCACTAAGCTGCGGAGGGCGGCTCCCCCCCGAGTGATCGGGGTGTTTGTGGATTCTGAGGAGGGTCAGGTGTCTTTTTATGATGCTGAGAGAAGGGTTCACATTTATACTTTCTCTGACGTCTTCAAACACAGCCTCATCCCTCTGCTCAGCTACCTGGATGGAGACACGCTCCTTAAAATCATCCCAGCACAGATTTCAGAGAAGATGTGACTAATATGAATCAATGTGACGAAATCAGACATCGTGGTCCTAGAGGAATATTGACCTTGATTTCAATATAGTAGATTCAAATCCTGAATACTTTAGGACCACCTTCTTTGACAACTTTATTTGCCAATGTTCTCGTGTCTTTTACTAAATAAAATGAAATGAAATCATACACAATTTTTGGTTTTGTTATTTAGACATACACTGACACAATAGTTTTGTAATAATAAATAATAATAATAAATGGAATTTATAAAGCACCTTTCAAGGGACCCAAGGTCGCTGTACATGTTGGACAGACAGAACAAAGTTTCACTCTCAGTAGCGGCAGCTCGATTCTGATTGGCTTGAAGGGCGGTCGTGTGATTCAAAAACAAAAAATATGAAAAGATTGGCATAGATTGATAGATATGCAGTTCTTAATAACATCTAAAAAAATGTAAACTTTAAAAAAAAAAAATCCTGTTTCCCTCTAACTTTGCGTGACTCCCCTGGCGCCCCCTGGCGGCCCCCCGTGGGGTCGGGGCCCCCACTTTGAAAAACACTGGCCTAGTGCACACAATATGTTACTGTTTAATAATTGTAATGGTCTTTTTATTTAATTTTAATTTATTAATGTTAGAATTATTTGATTATGATTATTATTATGATTATTATTATGATTATTATTATTGTTATTATTTTATCATTATTGTTGTTGTCATAAGGGGTAGCCTCGTGCAAACAATATGTTACCTTCATAATTTTCATGGTGTGATTGTTGTTATTATTACGAGTAATATTGTTGTTGTGATTATGTAGTTATTTTCATTCTTATTACAATGGCTAATTCAACCAGCCGAATCATTGTGGATGTGCTAGCGGAACCTTTGTGTTATCGTGCGACCCGGGGGGGACTCTTTATCTGTTACACATTGAACGGGGCAACGTCTGAACGTCACAACAAATCCCCACAATGGCGGAGGGAAGTGTTTTGGTTGAAGGGTCGTCCTTCATGGACCCTTTTAAAGGGTTTTTGTTGACATATTTCATGCCAGAGTCATGTTACGACGAGTTCTTTCTCAATTTCAACTTGTTGGACGGTAAGTGGCTCCTTTGTATTAAATACCGGAAGTTTATTGAAGGGAAAGACACTTGAAGATGTTACAATGCGTAACGTCATGCTGATAATAACTCAGAAACATGCTGTACATTCAATCTTAGGTCAGCAGACGGGTAGCTGCTATCGGGTCGTCAGTTTGTCTATTTTTAAAAACGCCGAATTCATAGTGCATTTATTCAGAATGTTATTTAAATGAATCACGAGTCACTTCATTTGACAGCAGTGGAGCTACCTGTCACCTACTAAAGTGAACTGGTTTTCTTTGCCAATGGGTTGTCATTTAACTTGTATACCTATTTTATGTTCACTGGAAACTGACCTGACATCAATCATTGATCACCACAGTGAAGAACAAGACAAAACTGCCATATCCGAGATCAAGAGCCAAGCCTGACTAAATCAATGGTTAACACTGATCAGACTTATTCTAACTTTATGACACAAAATATTCCTGAATGCCTACTTAAGCACTGGGTGACATGTCCCTTCATTGCTTCATGAACACACACACTATTTTTTATTTTATTATACACTGTCCTGCAGCTTCATTACTCCTAGAGCCTGTATGTGAATGAATCCGCGGCTGCAAATAGTCCCAAACAAATGCACTATTTCCTCCTGTTCATGAAACCTTTTGTGTGTGTGTTTCTGTGTGATCTATGACAGCCAGCTAATCTTTTTATATTTCTTAATTTCAGTACCATGTCTGAAGATTTTACTAAGCAAAGGCCTGGGGATCGGCATCATCCTGGGATCAGTGATGGGTAAACCTCATCTCCACTTCTCTTTATATGTGTCTGTGAAATTTTGAGTGAATTTCGAAAACATTTTAGTCATTATTGTTTTTGTCGTTTTGTAATTCCTTTATGTCCTCCCTTCTTTACAGTGAAACTGCCTCAGATCTTCAAGCTGATGGGATCAAAGAGCGCTGAGGGGCTGAGCTTCCAGACCATCCTGCTGGAGCTGCTGGCCATCACAGGAACAATGGCCTACTGTATCCACAACAAGTTCCCTTTCAGGTTGGGACGCAACGCAATGCAAATCAACCGTTTGAACTAGAGATTAACACGGAGCTCTCTGACTTCTGCCTCTGTAGTTTGATATGTTGAGTAACATGTGGCGGTTGTTTCCACAGTGCCTGGGGCGAGGCTCTGTTCCTCATGCTGCAGACGATCGTCATCGGCTTCCTCATTCAGTGCTATGGAGGAAACACCAGCAGAGGTAAGACTGCGTAGAGGACAGCAGCACTTCCCGCTCTTCCGACATGCCCCGCCCCTTTTGGGTGGAAGCAGCCTTTCTGATTTGACGTTCTCCCCCAGGTCTGCTGTTTATCGTGGTGTATGTCGGGCTGCTGATTCTCGTGCTGTCTCCGGTCACCCCCCTGTCCGTGGTCACCTACCTGCAGGCCTCTAACATGCCAGCCATCATCATCGGCAGGGTAGGACAAGACCCGTCATACATTTATAGTGTTGGAGCTATTCATTCTTTTATATACTTATTTGTTTTACTTTTTATTTATCTGCATATTCCATTAAACAGATACACTTTGTTCAGAATATAAACTTTACATATTGCAAAGGTAAACAAATATAAATCTAAAATACTAAATGAAAATATATATAAATAAATAAAAATAAAGGAAAAAACTAAATCTTTTAAAGTTGAATTAAAGCTGATTACAAAGCAATGACTTGTACAGTTCATATTTGGTCATGGGTCGAATAAGACAGGGATGATTTCCAAATTCTTATTTTCTGTTGCATTATTTAATAGTTAAGCATTCATTTTATTGCTCTTTTAATAGAATAAATGTAACGCTTGTTATAGTTTGTTATGGTTTGTTATGGTTTGAGGACAAATAACTGCGACATATAGTCATACACTTTTGACATTTAACATTTGAATTATTATTCAACTAATGTAGTGATTGCTACCTGTTTCCATGCTGTTTGTCTCAGTTGATCCAGGCTGTCGCTAACTTCCGGAATGGGCACACTGGCCAGCTGTCTGCCATCTCCGTCTTCCTGCTGTTTGCCGGTTCCCTCGCCCGCATCTTCACCTCTCTACAGGTAACATAAAATGTCTGTTTCCATCTTTCATTTCCTATAAAAATCCCCATGTTGAAAAATTCACTTTGCGCCATATTGTCCTCTCACAGGAAACTGGAGACACGCTGATGGCCCTCACCTACGTCATATCCTCCACCTGTAACGGCATCATCGCCCTGCAGGTGCTCTACTACTGGAACAGCTCTCCAGAACACAAGAAGAAGAAGAAAAAGAAGAGCGAGTAGACAAAAGGACAGTCGCTAAACTTGAATCAACGAGCAACACTTTTCTTTTCATATTCAACTATCTCAAAGAAGTGTCTTCAAAACTTGAATTGACAGAGACACTGGGAAGTATGGGGCATTGATTCTGCTGGACCAACCCTCGAAGGAAGGATGGGAACATGACATGCTGAGCAGGCTTTATGATTGACAGTTATCTGTTCTGTTGGTGGTGTGTATCTGTCCTGCTGTGCAATACACTGTTATCACATTCCTCTTATCCAGTTTCCTCATTGCTGTCGGGCTCGTATTTTCAAATGTTTTGGAACATGTTTGGCTGTTGATTTTTCAAATCCAGGTCCTGTATTGCAATACTAATCAACAAGAAAAACTTTTTGGGAAATTATTTGAAACGGTTTTGGATGCATGTAAAGACTGATTTGTTGTTTTTTTCATTTCACATAAACGGAATTCCTCACAAGCCTCTACACTTGCAAGATCTTTTCTGCTGTCTTAATTAGACCTTTTTTTATGGAGTTTTAAATATGTAAAGTATAATGCACATTTCCAGTATTTTCCTCTGGTAAGAGAACTTATTTGTCCTGAAAGTGTGTTTTCCCGTCAGTCAACAAAGAGTAGAGAGTTACACTTGGCAATGGTGACTGGAAATATTACATCAGTAAACTGCATATCTATAGAAGGGATTTACATTCTTAAAATTACACATATTATTGTCTTCACAGCACTAACCTTGGCCCTGTTGTCCATTCTAACAAAGAAAACAACAACAAATTATATATAGCCTATGTTTATTACTCTGAGGGTGGGAGTTTACCGGAGCTAAATTAGCTCCAAACAATGTCATATCATAAGTTAACATTTCTATTGTTTTTGTTGAGGTCTTTCAACCCTAACCCATCTGCATATACAACAAGATAAGCTAGAACTTTATTCTTAATGTGTAACTTATTAGCAGCAAAAAACAAAACCTGAACCTATTTTATAATTAACACAACATAAAAACATACCAAGGCTGCATCAGTGTTTTTATGTTACAAATTATTCGAAGCATAAATTGAACAGGATTAGTGGAATATGAGTCTTTGGGATGCTTTGAGTTAGCTGCTAGCATTTCACAATGAAAATGCTAACAAATAAACAGTTACCATTAGCATAAGCATAACAAACGCTAAATTGCCAGCTAAGACTAGCTAGCTAGCATTGGTTAGCAATGTTAAGGAAGATTCATGTAAACTGATACTAATTGAGTTGCTAATGTTGGCTTATGTATTACTAGAAAACAGAACACATTAACAGTCAGCTACTTGGAGCTACACTGATTGTAACATTGACTTAAATTAAATGTACATAATCAGAATACCTTTATTCGTCCCACAGAGGGGACATTTGCATTTGTTACAGAAAGAAAAGAGCCAAAGACAGCTTAATATTAACCAAGAAGCAGGCATAAAGAAATATTCAAACACAATTTACAAAATACACAGTTCTGAAGATAAAGCAGCCAGGTCTATATTGCACAGCTATTAATGGCATATATATTGCAGATATTGCTCATCATTGGTATTTCACAACAAGGGGTGTTATAGCATAGTCATGTTGTTATATGCAAGGGTCTACCAGGGACACATTTCATATAACTGTATTAGGTTCAGTGAAAGCAATAATATTAAGTAAAAGTTATATTTGCTTGTTTAAATATAAACATATTTTTAGTTGAAAATTTGCTTTCAACTAACCTAAAAAAGTTATGTAAAATGTGTTGACGTGATACATTTAATTAAAGTTAATGTTTGAGTTTTTTCAGTATACCTTCTAATTATTTGTCTATCACAAGATAGTCACACCCCCAAAGCATTGTCTCTTTCCTTAAATGGGACCAGAATTGACGAAATGAACATCCTGCTGTATTGAAGAAGACTTCAAATAAGTTTGTGAGACCATAAACTCATTAGGAAAGGTTTACTGTTGTTATAAATTAAGTGAGAAGTATTGTCTTTTTCCTCATAGACTTCTATACAATCAGACCCTCTACTGTAAAGGTATGTTTTTGGACAGCAGCTGGTGGAGGAGGGACAGTAGGAAACGTGGGTTTGAGGGGGGCAGATGGCTGGAGAGCTGGAGGAGGGGTATACAGGGCCCCCCACCCCCAAAGCAGCAAAAGAAAAGAGTCGAATGGTTTACACTGACCATCAGAATGTATTTTCCATGCTGTGAGAAAAAGATTGTAACGTCAGTGGGACATATTCACACGCCACTCACTAACTGCCTGTTGCCATGGCTTGACTTGTCACCCCTGCCAAGGCGAGACCCTTACCTGTTGCTTCTCAGTCAGTGGGCTTTTGGGGACTGGCTGTGGGTTCAGATGTCTTCGGTTACGGTAATCAGATCAGCAAACAAGGGATGTCACTGGAAAAAGGAAAGTCTTTTCAGCACACTTGAAGACATGTCTCCTTTCCTCTCCGTGCCGGTCTGTTCCCCTAGAAATTAGAATAGTGCAGGACCCTTCCCTGCTCTCTGGTTTCAACAGAATGAATGCAATGACCCCTTGTGACAGCAGAGGCTGCTATTGCAGTTAACTGGGAATACACACACACTCAAACCACCACTCAAACAGAAGGCTGGACATTTCCCCACTCACCACTCACTGTTTCTTATTGCATGTAAACTCTATGTTCACATGTTGAGTATAATCAGCTACTTTACTGCTGCTCACAGTTTACCGGGCAGTTATGGATTCAACAATGGCTGTCACTTTACATTTCTCCCAACTTAGCTTTTGTTTTTACATGCCTTTTGAGCTCAGAACAAGTCATTTGCAACCAATTAACAACAGTAAAGACATATTTTATTTAAGAAAGACATACACATCTATCATGTTGTAGAATGTGAATGTGTTTGCAAGAAGATCACTGAAAATGTAGTTTTTCTGTGTTTTCCCTTCAATACCCACTCATTACAACTTAAGCATTTAACTTTGGTTTGTGCATGGTTCTTAGTTCTTAATTTCTTGTCTCAGTTCTCTTTAATTGCTCTTATTTGGTTAAGGTTAGGAAACGATGGAGATCTTGTTTTAATATACAGAGTTAAAAAAAAGATGAGTTGCAGTTAAATTAGGAAACTCTTTACATTTACATACATTTATTCAACGTTTTTTTCAAAATTCCAACTATTAATACTACTCAGAGGTGGGAAGAAACTAAGTATACATTACTCAAGTACTGTACTTAAGCAAAATTATTTGCTACTTTGTACTTTTACCCCACTACAATTCAGAGGTAAATCAAGTACTTCTACTCCACTACATGTTTTTAATACCTTTAGTTACTTTACAGATGTGGATGAATGATGTGAAATATAATCAAGTGTTAAATCAGACTTTAGTTCCACCTGGAGTAAATCCACAAGCTACCCTGCAGTATACAAAGTCATTCAAACTAGCTGCACCTTTACCAGCTTTGAGAACACTTTCATGATCAATCATTATAAAACATATCATATATATTATTCTGAAATGGACCAATCTGCACAATCACTATTTTTACTTTTGCTACTTTATGTGTGTTTTATGCTAATAAATGTGTACTTTTATTTGAGTAACATTTTGGTTGAAGGACTTTTACTTACTCCTACACTCTGGCACTTCTACGTTTACTGAAGTACAAGATCTGAGTACTTCTCCCACCTCTGATACTACTATAAATATTCAAAATCTAATCCCAGTACATAGGGAGATAACTGATAATTGTATTTTTATGGGAAATGATTATCCTATAGCTCCATAGCTGCCGATCTTACACTACGTAAAGACGACATTCCCTATATGTCAACACCATAGATAGATGCACAATGTGTACCACGTATGTTCCAAAACTACTAAAGATGTGGGCTTTCAATATGGTTGCCAGAGGGTGTGTTTCATCACCTGCATCCCCATTTAACTTTCTATTGAACAGGCCTTTCTTCACCATGCTAATGGGTGCGAGCCAGAGTTCAGGGAGGGGACAGAGCAGGTTGAGATCAACAACAGCAAAAGAAGAAAAGAAAAGAAAGGGAAACCTTGCTTTTAATGAGAGCGATGTGGTGGGAGCCGAGGGAAGACTAGCCGCAGTTTGGCTCGTATCTGATTGTGGAGCGGAGATGGTACTGATTGGTGTGTTTGCTGCCCGATCACCTGCCTCTTTTCATCTTGGGAGGTCCTTCTTCACTCTGCAGCTCCAGACTCACAACTCAATTTGTGTTCCGTCTAAACCTCACCAAAACCAATATTGCCCGGACTGGTTCAGAAGATTTAAGGGTCATTCATAACATTCTAAACTGCAGTCACATTAGTTGAAGAAAGGAAAAAGATAAATGATGACGTCCACCCTGAAATGTAACAAAGGATGTCAGATCAGGACAAATCCAGGCATTATATGATATTAAATTATTAGCCATTAATTTCCGATGTTTTGTTCATGGATAACATAAAAAAATGCTTACTTGTGAACTGTTAAAGTGCATATAAAGGTCCTCAGACATGTTGATGACGCAGAAAGGCAGTTAACTTTAGTTCAATAAAATTCACTTAAATAAAACATAATTAAATTATTTGAATATTAAAAGCTAAATCCCCCCAGGGGCACCAGTTAATACCTGGACGAGGGCCCCACAATTGGTAGACGCAGCCCTGCATTTATCTACTGTGATTTAGCATAAAGCCAAAAAACAAGTGGGACTATAGAAAACATACTCTTTTTAAAACCTGAAATAGAGGCAAATCTTCAACCTAAAACATATAACTAAATAAAGTCTCAACATGCGGAATTTTGGGAAAAAGCTCATCTACTCTGTCTTGAAACTAGAAATAAAAACACAACACAAAATTAAAGGAATGAAACACAACAAACTGTGTTTATACTGCACAAGGAGACCATGAAGCATTATTAAACATAGACAGAAATGTTTTTATTCATTCAAATCAAACATTTGCAGTATAATTTAAGGCTTTTCCAGCACCTTTGACTAACTTCCAAAACAATTCAACAGGTTGTTTGGCTTTGAAGCACTGCACACATCGTGCGTTTAAACGTTTATCGCACCTGCGATCTGTTTCATGTGTGGGCTGTTCACAACAAAGTAATCAGCGCACTGCCGTTCCCATCTCCTCGGACTATCTGAAAACCCCATGCTGAATAGAGTCAGTGGGGTGGGTGGAGGAGAATGGAAACATTAATGAAGATGAAATGTGCCGACAGTCCTTTCACATGCAAGCTCCATGCTAAGTGAGGTAAACATCTGTTTATCAGAACATCTAAAAATGCAGGGTGTTTCTGTGTTGAAAATAACACATGTTACAACAACATGTCCAGCTCCAATCATAATGCAAGTTCCAACAATGTGCAAAGGTTAACATCTGAGTATTTAAAAGAAAAACACTTTCAAATCACAGTGGATTTGTAATTCCCCCAGTGTAGTTGACAGATTATTGTTTAAGATAATGGATTATTTCAGATTGTACTTTTTCTTTACACCAATATGTGATCCAGTGATTTTGGCCACACTCATATTGATTGACACTTCTCTAAAAATAGCTAACAACTCATAAACGTCTGATACCAAACACTTATTTGTTTGTAACTTACAAGCCAAAAGGTTTGGAAACAGGTTTAATATTCTATTTATTTTGTATCATATAAATGTATATTCTTCTTTAGTTCAGAAAAAGGTGGTAAATGCCATATTTCCCTTAGAAGTGTGGTACATTTTCAGACTAAAGGCACTCATTAAAGCCCTTCCATAATGTGTTCAGTCTCTGTTTCTGTGGGTTCCCATGAACAAACACCTGTAATCATATGACTTATGTTTGGTTAAATCTTAAGTTACAAACACAGAGAAAACAGAAGCTTCACCACTCCTTAAGTCCTTCCTCCTCCCACATACCCACCTTCTCCTCACCTCAGGGTGTGCCTCTCCCCACCTTCTGCAAACACACCTCATTAGAGTTACCTGTCAGTCACTCTGTCAGGGCTTAGCAAACACTTCCTTCTATTAGTGGCAGTGGGCCTGTACCTGCTGACAGCATACTGGCCGTCATGGTGGTCTGTCTGATTTTCTAGAAAAGGAACTCAATCCAAATATATATTTTTGGTAGATTGTTGTTTCCACATATCCTCCCTCCTTTAATGGAGGATGTGACTTCTGCAGTTCTCAGACAAAACATTGATCCTTATCTTACCTTTAGCACCCGTCAGCCTCGCTCTGTTCGTGTGTGTGTGTGTGTGTGTGTGTGTGTGTGTGTGTGTGTGTGTGTG
>CALSBZ010001656.1:56576-88141 GCA_943591055.1 Gobionotothen gibberifrons | reverse complement strand
TTTACACACACACACACACACACACACACACACACACACACACACACACACACACGTTTAACATGTTAAAACCTTAAACCAAAAAGCACAACAAGCTGCCTGAATCTGTCTGTTTTCACCCCATGTATTTATAATGTTCATGCACTGGATGAGACAATTAGTCATATAAATACACTTTTTTTTGTACAATAAGACAAAACAAAAAAAGCAAAAATACTTCATAGGAAAAAACATAAGATAAGATAAGATAGTATACTTTATTGATCCCAATTTGGGAAAAGTTTGTGTTGCAGCAGCATCATGCATTTGAATGAATGATTTAGTCCCTTCAGGCCCCCTGTTGGACTTCATTTCTTCCCATTCTGCAGTGTATTTGTATCCACTTTGTTTAAGTACCCATCAGGTGCAGTGGGGACTGCAGACTACAGATGGCAGCTTCATTATCATGTCCAGACTTCACAAGGCTTCAAAGTTGTTCAACTACTAGGACACAGCACCCCTCTTCACCACCTTTATCTGCATCGTATGGGCCCCACAAGGGTCTGGGTCTTCGTCTACTTTGCCTGGGTGGTAACCCAAAAGGTCACTACCAATGTAGGACAAATAAAATAGGCAAAAGTTAGTGATATAATGACTCAAGGCAGTTTGTTAATCTGTTGGTTATAGGCTTGAATCTTCAGTTCCCAATCGTAATTGTAACTTTTGTTCCACTCCCAACTTTGATTTACATCCGTCTTAACTTAATTTTCACAACACAGCCCTTGGCCATTAAGAGGGTAAACTAATCCGACTCAATCAAAAACCTTAACATTATTATTAGTCCAGGCTAACAGCAAATAAAATGCTCGTTGTGTCTTCTTTAAAGCGACGCTTTTGAGAAGCCTGACCCTCTTTTCAGACGATTGTGCTGAAGACATGTCCCTATACACGGGGTATTGATTCAGCTACAATGGCACAGAGAATTACTTTAGAGCTGCGGGAGAATGAGGAAGATCTTTGTAGGTTTGGCGAAATAGACCTCTTCTTTTGCTGTCCTCGGAGTCTTTGTTAGCAGCAGTGTTTTCGGAAACTACAAGGACCGCGCTGTCTCCGATTCTACTCAACTTCATCCAGAGTTGGCTTCACTGAGGAAGTAGATAAATCCTTTCATTTAGCCTGGCAAATAAAGTGACATATAGAAGCTTTTTGTTCACTTTCGGACACTTCTGTGGTAATGCATGGCCAGAAGTGGGAGAAGTACTCAGATCTTGTACTTTAGTCAAAGTAGAAGTACCACAGTGTATGAATACTCGGTTTTAAGTAAAAGTCCTGCAAAAAATATTACTCAAGTAAAAGTACAAAAGTATTATCATCAAAATATACTTCAAGTACCAAAAGTAAAAGTAGTCATTGTGCAGATTGGTCCATTTCAGAATAATATATATGATATGTTTTATAATGATTGATCATGAAAGTGTTCTCAAAGCTGGTAAAGGTGCAGCTAGTTTCAATGACTTTGTATACTGCAGGGTAGCTTGTGGATTTACTCCAGGTGGAACTAAAGTCTGATTTAACACTTGATTAGATTTCACATCATTCATCCAGATCTGTAAAGTAACTAAAGGGATTAAATACATGTCATGGAGTCAAATAACATGTTTTACCTATGAATTGTAGTGGAATGGAAGTACAAAGTAGCATACAATGGAAATACGCAAGTAAAGACTACAAGTATCTCAAAAGTGTACTTAAGTACAGTTCTTGAGGAAATCTACTTAGTTACTTCCCACCTCTGTGCATGGCCAAAATGCACCATGGCCCCCGTTTACTTCCCCATTCTTCCCACACTGTGCCCAAATGATTTGTAATAATCTTTTCTCATTGCATCTGTGTTTTTGCATGGAGTCTGCTCAGTGAAAGCACTGTCACTATAAATGGATGGATTTAACTCAGGAGTCCTAACTCTCCATGCAGCTAATTAGTTTGGGGACACCAGCATTGTTGGTGACATCACCAGATCAGCTGGGATCATGTGATTACACATCAACATATCTATTCACCCAAATAATCTCATCTCAAAGATCCACTTACTTGCTTGTTTTGAGCTTTCAATTGTGTTGACAGCGAGATTTAAACTGTCTTTGGATGTAAAAAAAAAAGACATTTGACATTGATATTGAACAAAATACAGTGTTAGCACCTCCACAACACAAGATAGATAGTCCTGCTTTAATTGTATTCCAACTGTAACTCTTTCAGTTCGCTTTGTTATGGTTTTTAGAGGGGTATGCATATTTTAAATAAGTGGAAGTACATCCAGATAACTCCAGTTTGAACTTCCCTCATAACTGAATAAAGGACTACTGCCGAGAGAGGAAACTGGTGAGCAGCATGTTGGAAACAGCTTTGTTTCATGAAATGCAGAAGAATTACTCTTTCTCCAGCTTCCCGAAAGGGCAACTCCATCAATTGTCTTGGGAAGTGCTACTTCATATGTGAAAAAAAGTTGTATAATGCCTTTGGCATTTCCAAAGGGAGCTGTGTTAAGTGCCTTAAAATAATGAATTCTGAGGGCCAGCAATGGTCAATTTCACTGGTTGCAAAAAGAGGTCTGATTCTATGAAAGTCTATGAAAAAGTGACCCTTCTTCTGATTTGATTTATACTCTCCTTTAGTCTTTTCTGATGAGTTAATGATCTCAATTGGTAGTTTTAAGTCTTCTGCAATACAGGGTGGTGTTCATTGAATAAATGATGATCCAATTCAGAGTAAATTAGACAATGACGCAGAGTATGATTTAGGGTGTGTCTATTTTGTGATTGACTTTGGGTGTTTTAACCCTTTTATTCATGATCAATTCATGGCTGCCTAGAAAGTCTTGTTCAGTGTTCAGTGATTCTTAGCTCCATCCTCTTATGTTGTTTCTGGTTCCAAAAAACAAAGATGGAGATGACAAAAATGCCAAGTTTGAGACTTCAGAACAAAACACTGCAAACCAGTGAGTGAAGTTTAAGTGGTTACGTCCACTTCCTGTATACATTTTATGATCTGACATAATTAAAGCAGAGGAATCGTCTTTTCTTGATGTCATCACTTTTAAACATCTAACTGCATCAGAGAAGCACAAGCAGCTATCCAACAAGTTATTTGGCCGTTAAATGTTTCTGCTACATGGTTTCAGTAAAACCGCATTACATACCACTCTCGATCAAGCACCTGCCAGGCAGTGTACAGGTGAGAATCACTGGCACACACACTCCCATGAGGACAGGTGAGCCTTTCCAGCCCTTGGCTGACAAATGCATTCACTTTTGTGTTTTTAATAGATTTTTTGTGAAGGTGTGTGTCGGCAACATCCCACCATAAGTGTGTGTAAGAGTGAGTTTTAAAAGTTAGTTGGAGAGTGCTTTACGCAGATGTGTGTGTGTGTGTGTGTGTGTGTGTGTGTGTGTGTGTGTGTGTGTGTGTGTGTGTGTGTGTGTGTGTGTGTGTGTGTGTGTGTGTGCTGCAGGTGTGTGTTTGTGACAGTGTGTATGTGACTAATTGGGAATTGTGAGGTTCCAGTCTCCCGTTTCCATCTCCATGACAACCTTGTGTGGAATCCCTTCAAAACCTTGCCCTCCCCCTCCTTCCCCTCCTCCTCCCCTGGCTTTCCCTTTTCAAAAACAACTCGCCAAGACTCACACGCTCAGCTTTTCTTCATCTATCTGTCAACTTCTGAGATTGTGAGCTCCCTCTGTCCCCTCATACACTTCCTTTACACTTGTGTGTCCCATCAGACACAACATGGCAGTCAGTTCATCCCTTTAGAGGTGACTTCAAAAAAATGTGTATCTGTTTGCTTGTCAAAGTTTAAAGAGCTGAAATGAAGACAGTTTTCAGCACTGTCTCTCTTCATCCACATCACCACCACACTGAGGATATCATTCAAAAAGTTCCATTCTTAAGCTCGCTGTTTTCTTCTGGTGTTCATTCAATAATGCAGGGATTGGAGCTGCCTTCCTTGAGCTCAGTGAGCACAGCTGTGAAAGAGCCCGTGGCAAACATATTAAACCACTAAAGCTGGCACCGTACCAATAGACAATTGGACAGATTTGGGGTTGCGGTGGCATTCCCTGAACCCATTAACTGCCAAAATAATCCTGATATGTCTCCCCAAATGTGATTAAAATATATTTACAAATGAAAGTGTGAAAGGAAAAGCAATGCAGTATTGTTCAGATACCCACAACTGCCAATGAGGACATGCTAACTCGGAAGCGTCAACAGCATGTTAGCTTGTTGCTATAGCTCGCACTATCCCTGTTTTAAACTAACAATACAATTAATTCAAATTTCTATCTGGCACTGAAACTTGTATAAGCCTTACTTATTCTGTCTTCCTAGCAACGACTTTCCCCATCTTAATTTGTGTTCTCTTTTTTGGCACAGAACGTGGCAAACAAAAAAAAGCAGCAAGCTAACGACGGCGGTCTGCCACAACGTTTTTCAGAAGACACGAGAGGTTCTGTGATGACACCTGTGAAAGAGCCCGTAGCAAACTAGCGGTATTAATAACCCCATAGCAATAGACTATTGGACAGATTTGGGGTAGGTTCCAGGCTGTTCTGAACCCATTAACTGCAAAAATAATCCTGTAATATCTCCCCAAATGTGATTATATCTATATAATATATTAACAACTCAATGGAATATTAAACAGAAACCCGCAACTGCTAATGAGAATAACTCGGAAGCGTCAACAGCATGTTAGCTTGTAGCTATAGCTCGCACTAGCCCTGTTTCAAACTATCAATAAATGCTACGTGTATAAGCCTTGCTAAGTCTGTATTCCCAGACAAGACTTTGCCCACTTTTCCTGTTTTTTGGCGCAAAACGTACAGAAATGCAGCAAACTAACGACGACGGTCAACCACAATATCTTTCTGAAGTCACGTGTTAGGTTCTGTCCCTAGATTTGCCATTCTGGTATGCAACAATATTTAAAAAAACACTATTGTCCACTCTGAAAATGTAGTTTACCACACTATGTTAGATTTTCTGACCAGGTTCTAGCATGCCGATGCTCAGACGCATTTCAAGAATTAGCTAATGCCCTATCCATGGTAGGAGAATATGGCAGGTTAAGGTTGATGTGTATAATTTAATACATTAGTCATATCAGCTTTACAAAGCGTGACAGGCTCATGGCTTTTTATCCGTCTGTGTTGTTTTGTATTTTTTTCTCCAGTGGCTAAAAATCATTGAATGCTGCTTTAACCTAATTATGCCATAATATCTCCTGCTGACTTAAATGTGGACTCACTAAGCATGTCAGAGCACCGAGTCACATGACTTCTTTTAGCGTTAAAGAGCTTTGACCATGACATTTCCATTAAAGCCTCTCATTCACAATACCCACAAAGTAATGAGAGGATCCAAATGTTATGGAACTCAGTGAGGTAAAAACAGCTTGATGGAAAGGAGGGAAAATCTGAATGAGCAGAAATTAAGTGGGATGAAATCAAGAAGTAAGAAGGGCAGCAGAGTGGGGGTGGGGGTGTGTCGATTATAGGGTGAGAAAGAAGCAGTGAAGACGGGCAAATGAAAGCCACAAAATGAAGGAAGAAAAGGGAGACCAAGATGGCGAAGGGAGAACAAGAGAGGAGGAGGAGGGACGAAAGGATGAAGGGATGGATGATGAAGGGGTGGGGTGTGAGGGTTCAGTGCAGGAGGGTGGTTTTGGGTGACAGGCCTCATTGAATAGACCTCTATTCTCCCCTCTGCTGGCTTCTCTTCTCATGCAAAGCAGGCCTGTTCAGCCTCCCAGCCATCCGTCACACAACAGAAAGACCATGGCAGGCCCTTTACGAGCCTCACACTCGCATAATCCTCCCCCCCACCATCTCTCAACCCCACAATCCAGCACCCAACAGGGGGTGGAGTGGGTAACAGGAGTGTGTGTGTGTGTGTGTGTGTGTGTGTGTGTGTGTGTGTGTTGGGCAGTTGGGGGATGGGCACCGGGGGTGTCTTCGCCAAAGTGCCTTTGGAAGGAGGGCCACCTAGGCTGAGTGTGGGACAAAAAAAAAAAAAAAAGAAGCAGAAACGTAACATGTTTTGAGGCTGCATGGACGTCATATTGGGACACCGGGGAGGAGAGCAGTTTTTATTAGTGTTATTCGTGCTGATGCAGGACGCATATTCACCACTGTGCATGACAATGCTGCATACATACATACAGAGGACTGGATGTTTGTATGTGCATCTCTGTGGTTGGTGTGTGTGTGTGTGTGTGTGTGTGTGTGTGTGTGTGTGTGTCATTAAGCCTGTCCTCACTACTTCAGAACTGTTTAAAGGTTAGTCATTGGTTTTAGGGTTAAGGTTAGACTTATGTTTAGGTTGGGGTTAGACACGTTGTGACAGTTAACGTTCTGGACTAGGGAATGCGTCACATATAATTAAAGACAATTAAAAGACAAATGTGTGTGTCTTGTGTCCTGTTGTGCTAAATCCTATAGAGTTGTGCTTTCAAGCTGTGTAAAGATGACACTTAGTTGGTGACTTCAGTATTTTTCAACATGGGCTTTATTTTTTAAATGTTTTGGGGTTTAAAAGGCTAAATATTTTTTAAATGTGGTCCAGTTAAGTGACGGCACAATAAATGTAATCACTTTTATTTGATGTGCATTAATGCTGTGCTGTTGCCCAGATATATAACATATTACAGAACTCAATACTGGAAAAACTTTAAATATTCACCATAAGTCAGTTAGACACAAAAACATGGAAAGTAGGGTCCAAGTTAAATGATTTGTAAACTTTACCAGACTCACATAGTCTTGTTTGAAAAGATGCTTTGTTGAACCTGCTGCAGGTGTTCAGTTCTCTTTAAAATGAAAAACACAATACATGAAAATTGCAAAAGACAGAAATTATGTTTATTCTCTATTAATATAACATCTTACTGACTTGCTTGATTCATGGCAGAGCTGTGTGTTTGGAGTTTTCTGCCACAGCCTGGCCAGATAAAATATATTTGGGGGGGGAATTCAAATCCTATTATTTGTAACAATTAGGAACGAGGAACTGCAAAGGAAATACAGAGTGAAAGTGACAACACCCACTCAGTCAAAGAAGTACTTCCTGCTGTGAGGCAACAGCAACATGACAACTATATGTACTATAATAAAGGAAGGACAGTACAGCATGTAGATTTTGACCTGGGAAATTGTCTGATATGGATGTCATTCCTGAGATCCTGGGCTTAACACACATGTATATATATTTTAGACAAGTTCTCTCCAGCAGACATCTCTCTAATACCCCCCCGCTGTACTGTAACTACCGCTCAGCCTAAGGCTACAGATAAATCATTGAACCACTTAAACAAATTCATGAATTCTGAGTCATTCTGGGACTGACATAAAGCAGTCAGGCCTTTGACAGAGTGGGTGGCCCTCACATTCACACCCTGGAGGGCCCCAGCACAACTACAGTCTGTGTACTGTGCAGCTCCACTGCGGCACATTAACCATTGCTCAAGGGCACTGCAGTGGTGGTAATGAGGGAGATGCAAGCGCTGTTCTATTGATATTTATCCTGTCATTTGGGAAATTGAACAGCTGGCCCTCTTAAATGTTTATTCAAAAAAGGACCCCTTAAATATAGATAGCCTACCCTATTAACATTGTCCCTGGAACTATGTTTTACACTTCTGTAGTCTTAGTTATGTAAAAGTGATGTGTTTTTAAACACCTTATACATACAATGTATAAGTTCTAAAATATAAATCGTATGTGCTTATCAGAGCACACACACATAAGAGAAGTGAAGAACGCGTTATAAAATCGCAGATTCCTATATGATATATAAAATGTACAATAACTTTGAACCACTTTTTCCTGGGTCCAATACAAATGATGTATTAACCAGTGACAGATGATAATATTATCACATGATATATTTTGTTGGATAATATCTATGTTACATGTTGTGTGATCCTCAACACTGACACAGACAGCATCTATGCCTAAGAAGAGCACAGGACGTGATGCGGTGAACCTGAGTGTAACGCAGTGATGGACAATGTCTCCCTCTAGTGGCGGGAACGTTTATTACACCCGAGACCCAGAGACCATGTTTATTTTTCTCGTCCAGCTTTCAGGACTAGGATAACATTTTCTTTACAATACTATCGGTTTTAAATACTGTTATAGCCACTTGTAGGAACATCTTAAATATGAAAACGTACATGTAGCGCATTGGTACTTATGGTTTAACCTTTAACGCTTCAATATTGGGAAAGTATTCCATGGTTTTATGCACAATGGCGTCACGGTTATCAGTAAAAGGATGCGTCACGCCTCTTAAACTAAATGATTCTCTTAGGCTTGAAATTACGGCTCCAGTTTTATGGCATTAACATATTTTTCTCGTGGGTTATTTGTGTTAAATTTCCCCGTTATGGAAAACTTATCATTTTAATACGTTTTTTGGACAGATTTTTTTTCAAAAGGACTTAGCAATAGGTATATACCGTTATCAATGTTCAATTGAGCATAACATCGATTGAGTTTGTATACCGTATCAAAACTTTAGACGGTCGTTGTGACGTCAGAGTCGAACAGCTGTACAGATCCCAGTGAGGTTACAGGGGATGTTTGAATGTTCTACTTTATTTATACACGTGACTAAAAGGATAAGACACTGATATACAATTAAATGTTTATTGCGGAAAGACAACCAGTATTGACATGCTAAAATGTTTTAAATACCAGGATGAAAACTACTGCAACAGGTTCGATGCAGCTTATAATGGTAGAGCAATAAAGTTTACGATATAAATAATATTTCCGCGGTGCCTGAGACCAACATTTGGCATATTAACTGTGCAGAAAAAAGCATATCTAACTAAAACCTCAGCGGGTTAATGATTTGTAGCGCCGGAAGTTGGGACCAAACCTCAGAGCTCTCAGCAGCCAATCAGCGACAGCTTCGCAGCACAGGTGGGCGGGGCTCTAAACCAATGCGTCGGCTGTCATCTTAGTGTATATTCATGAAATACTAGCCTTTCCACAAAGGGTTTGGCCATATCAGCTTTCATGCTATTCAACAATGCAGAGGCCAGTTTACACTGATAAAGAGGAGAAACCTTTATTTTTTTAAAGACCATTAAAATAAATACTATACAGAATCCAATGTAGAAAACTTGATACCGGTTCGGTCTCAAAAGGTTAACAATTCCGTAAATTCATTTTAAAAAATAGCACTGACTACACACCTCAAAACATGACGGTTCTCCTACACACCAAACCCCATGATGACCGGCATTTTAATGAGCGCTTAAAGAGGGGGGGGGGGGTCTCTATATACTTCATCTGTAGTTTGGTCCTTTCATATCAGCTCAGACTGCACCCCTCCCCAAACATTTTGGCGAGGGAGGTTACAAAAACACTCCGCCACCATATCAGAAAAACGACAAAAAAAAATCAAGTGTCAAAAAATAAAATCTAAATGAACAATAACTCGGAGATGAATATCGAACGCGCTTGTCAGGGTCGAGAGGCAAAGTCCCCACAGCACTCACCGTTGTTTTTGCCTCCAAACGTCTGATGCCACCAGTCTTCAACTGAATGCTACTTGCCCAAATGACTACAAGTCAAGCAGTTTGTACAATAGCAATTAAAATATATATGTGAAACAGCAGTAAAGGATCGAAACGGTAAACCACTCAATCATGTTGGATTTTACTATATAGGTCTTTTTATTGAATATGCCCCGTGTACTCTAGCCCCAAAACCTTTTCTTAACATGATCATGGATACGAGTAAAAGGCGCTTTTCAGTACACCGAAGGTTGTTTAAATACTGATCTGGTCAAATGCAGCACTTCCCATTCCATTAAGATCATTTTTGTGTTAAGTCCAAACTGAACTGCAGCCTAACCTACCGTCACCAGGCAGTGCAGACCTGGTGACGTGCGAGGTGCAAATCACAGCCATATTTACCAAAAGTGTCGATGACTGTCAGAATGTTATCAATTGAGCCGGGTTGTTATTAACGTTAAGATTTTTCTAACAGCAAGAGCCAAAATACTTTTGATCATCAACTTGGTTGGAGTTTTAATGTGCTTTTGGAAACGCGGTTATGTTTTGCATGTCTGGGACCCGGTAACAAACTGATTTGGATGATGTTTTAAGTCCACAGTTTGCAAAAATATATTTTATTCAATGCTTTAAGGTTTATACGCGGGACTAGCTGCAGAAAAGAATTGAGGTGCCAATATTAGGTAATGGACTATGGCAAGCAGATGAGGCAGGTCAGTAATTCATCCTTCCAAAACGACCGATAACTTTTTCAAAGGTTAGGAAGGAATAATGGCCACCTTCTTCCTTTCCTTCGAATGCAGAGGGTAAAGTCATTGTGGAATTTAGCAAAAGGAAGTTCTCAGAATTCAGATCGTATAAGAAACAAGGTTTGACTGCTAAAATAAGTGGAGAGGGGGTGGCAAAGGGCGCGTGGAGTCGTCTAGATAAGGTCGGCCACATTCATGGGCATCTCCTCGACGGTGGTGTTGTAGAATGTCTCAATGTCCCTCAGGGTTCGCTTGTCGTCCTCAGTCACCATGTTGATGGCTACACCCTTTCTGCCAAAACGACCACCGCGACCAATCCTGAATAGAAAATAAGAAGAAGCTCAGTTTAATTGAAACAATACAAGAGCATGGGGCTGATCTAAACAGTGCATTTCAAAGACCCATGTCAATGTTATGGTGTTATTTAATGTGCACTGCTTGTTCCTTCTCACCTGTGGATGTAGTTCTCCCTGTTGGTCGGCAGGTCGTAGTTGATGACTAGGGACACCTGCTGAACATCAATACCTCTGGCCTGAGGAGAAACATAGTGAACATTAATTACAAGATATAGACAAAAGGAGTAGACATGACTGTGGTCAAGGGCCAACTTTACACTGTATAAAAATCACATCTTTTGGTAGAGGTTAAAAAAAGTATTGCTTTAACTGAACTACTGCCAGGTAAACACATGTGTTCAATCAAAGTTAAGTGCACAAAATGATTAGACGTACAATCTAAACATTGAAAGACAAGTAGGTAGTGTATTCCGCCAATTAGTTGTGAGTCAAGGACTAGAGCCCAGCTACAGTGGAGGGCAGAAAGCTTCTCTACCAAGGAACATTCAGTCCCACTCCATCACTGCAGATGGGAGGAGAGGGAACCCTGGACGACACAGAACTTTAACGCAAACCTGAATTTGTAAAGAGAAAAGGTCTGTGCATTTATTGTACATACCAGCAGGTCAGTGGTGATCAGGACTCGACTGGAGCCGGAGCGGAACTCCCTCATAATCAAGTCTCTCTCTTTCTGGTCCATGTCACCGTGCTGAAAGAAATCAGGGGACATAAGACAGAGACAATGAAAAGACATGAAGCAGCAACATGGCATGAAGATTCCAACCGGGAGCACAATTGACTTTTTTTCACGGGACAAATAACTTGTGTTGTTAGAATGCAAGTAGTCCAAATGATTAGACGTACAATGTAAACATTGCATGAGGAGTAAGGAGTGTATTCCGCCAATTAGTTGTGAGTCAAGGACTAGAGCCCAGCTACAGTGGAGGGCAGAAAGCTTCTCTACCAAGGAACATTCAGTCCCACTCCATCACTGCAGATGGGAGGAGAGGGAACCCTGGACAGCACACCCGTATATCCGGGTGTTTTGATGTGGAAAAGTGGATGATCTTACCAGAGCAGACACAGTGAAGTCTCTGGCGTGCATCTTCTCAGTCAGCCAGTCCACTTTCCTCCTTGTGTTGATGAAGATGACCGCTTGTGTGATGGTCAGGGTTTCGTACAGGTCACACAGCGTGTCCAGCTTCCATTCCTGAGAAACAACCGCAAGGTCAGACACAGCCAAACTGAAAAATCTTTTTCTTTTAGGACCCTCATGGCAGGTTAGTCATGCAGATCTATTTGTTTACACTAGCTGACGACTCTTTTGAGCGTGATGGCTGCTGTATTCAGAAGTTAAGTAAGATCATGTCTCTGGATCCCTGCTGCATTGAGCACCCAGGCTAACAAAACGTCAACCCGAGTTACAATACAGCATGTGGAACCAGAGTCAGCTGACACGCATGGTTATCATCATTATACAGCAGGTCTTCTGAGTGTTTGTAAGTGCCACCATGCGTTACGTTTGAGTTCAGACATTCTAGTAAGCGAGAGCAATATGAATAGACCGACTAGTTAAAATTAACTTAACAGGGAAGTCCATTGATAACTTGATAATCTCCACACTTTACTTTCAGTGGCATTTAGGGGTCAAACATGTCTAAAAAATATATATAGATTTCTCCCTCATTTTCTTAGAATGCTGACGAAAAACGATAAATTAAATGTTTCTTCACCTCTTTCTCCACATTGATGTAGAACTGACGGATACCCTCAAGGGTCAGCTCTTCCTTCTTCACCAGGATTCTGATGGGTTCACGCATGAACTTCTTTGTGACCTCCAAGACATCAGCTGGCATGGTGGCCGACAGTAGGACAACCTGAAAACGGACGAGCGCAACAGGTTAAAACCGAATGAAAAAACAAAAACTGATCAATATAGCCAATCTAAACATTGAAAGACAAAAGGGATGTATTCCGCCAATTAGTTGTGAGTCAAGGACTAGAGCCCAGCTACAGTGGAGGGCAGAAAGCTTCTCTACCAAGGAACATTCAGTCCCACTCCATCACTGCAGATGGGAGGAGAGGGAACCCTGGACGACACAGAACTTTAAAGCAAACCTGACACCGTCTGGTAAATTACAGAACAAACTCAAAGCTCTCACCTGTGTGCTGCTTGCCAGTTTCTGGAAAATCTCATAGATCTGGTCCTTGAACCCTCTACTAAGCATCTCATCGGCCTCATCCAGAACAAACATTTTGATGTACTTGGCAGCTGCAAGGAAATGCAAATAAAATAAATAAACCAGAATGAACACACTGTATGTGGTCTTATTTGAATGTTTCAGGTCTGATGCAAGAAAACAAGTGGGATGTTTGATTAGTCGGAGGCAAAAACAACAGGAGCTGTATTCAGAAGTGAAGTATGATCACGTCTCTGAATCTCTGCTGTGCCGAGGGCTTAGGCCAGCAAAACGCCAACCTGAGCCACAGCACAGCAGGAGGAAACAGAGTCAGCTGACACGCATGGGTTTCATCATTATACAGCAGGAATTCTGATAAAACCAATTGATCTTCCACCTTTTAATTAAAGCATACGCCGCATGCGACGACAGTTGACTGTCTAAGGACAGGTACTACATACTAACATTTCAGTAAAAATAAAGACAGATCAGCACCTTAACACAATTGTTTCCTGTATGACTTACAGAGGTTTTTGCGACTCAACATGTCGAAGACGCGGCCAGGGGTTCCCACCACAATGTGAGGGGCTTCAGCTTGCAGTTTCTGCACTTCATTGCGAATGTTGGTCCCTCCGATGCAAGCGTAGCAACTGGCTCCCATGTAGTCGCCCAAGGCCAGAACCACCTTCTGGATCTAAATAAGGGGAAATAAAGTATTTTAATGGCCATAAAATGAATGTGTAACACTATATTTGCTACGGAAGTACATTCAAAAATATTTAGGTTGAAGACCAAAACCCAGATTATTTTCCAGGTAAGGCTATGTATAATGACTGTAATATGTATCCTGTATACATTATTGTGCAATGTTTTGAGAAGGTCCCCATGAAGTAAATGTCAGTAATTGTTATAGTCAGCATCTGGTGCTTAGTGCTGTAACAGCAGGGCATTTCATTTTAAACCAAAAACATAGCTTCAGTGACTTCAGGTACAAGTGCTATTAGTTCCTTCTTTTAGGACCCTCATAGATGTTTACACTAGCTGACGACTCTTTTGAGCGTGATGGCTGCTGTATTCAGAAGTTAAGTAAGATCATGTCTCTGGATCCCTGCTGCATTGAGCACCCAGGCTAACAAAACGTCAACCTGAGTTACAATACAGCATGTGGAAACAGAGTCAGCTGACACGCATGGTTATCATCATTATACAGCAGGTCTTCTGAGTGTTTGTAGGTGTTAAGCAGCCAGTAACTCTTGAACACAAACGGCATTAATTAGTCTTTGTATTCGATCCGTTTCATTAATCTATGAAACCAGCTCCCAAAATAATTAAGTCTTTAAAAGTAAAACTTCAATGTCCATCTCTTTTTTTAGCTAAATGTAACTGTGTGCAAGCTTACCTGCTGAGCCAGCTCCCTGGTGGGTGCCAGGACCAGAGCCTGAGTGCCTTTCAGCTCCACATCAATCTGCTGGAGGATGGAGATGGCAAAGGTGGCAGTCTTCCCAGTGCCAGATTGGGCCTGAGCGATCACATCGTAACCTTAAAACAAAAATATAAAGATATCAAACCACTGTCGTGTACACAGAAAAACAACTTTTAAAATGACACTTAGACAAACCCTTTAGTTAGAAACTAATGGATGCAAATAAAAAGTTATACAGACTTTCCTTTTTTTTAATGAGATGTGGGAACAATATCCACTACGACTTTCTAGCATTACTGACAGCCGGCAAAAAAAAACACACCCCTACAAAAGCTGGAATATTTTGTCTAGACTGGAAAGTCAGAGTACACAGGCCTAATGTTTATAAAAGAAAGAAACATTGAAAATGTTGACCAAGGAAAGAAAAAGCCTTACTTACCCTTGATACAAGGCATAATGGCTCTCTGCTGGATAGCAGAGGGCTTCTCAAAACCATAGGCATAGATTCCTCTGAGGAGAGCCTCACGCAGAGCCATCTCATCGAAACTGTCCGTGATCTCGGTCCAGTTGCTCTGGAAGGGATAAGACAAACACAATATTAATCATGGAGTCAATTGTACCGAACATGAAAAAGGGTTTGCTTACAATTATGTATAATCAGTTTGTACCATGCACCTCGATGGTAGTTTCAGCGTATTTAAGTTTTATAGTGGCCTATTAGTGCACTCACCTCGATGACCCCATCGGGCTCCATGCCTTCTGGGCCATTCTCTCTGTGAACGAGAAAACAATAAGGTTTGTTAAGCCTTGCAAACTTGAATCGTTAACATTAACACATTTTAACATTAAATGATTTTTATTAAATATTGTAGATTCAAACAATCAAGGAAAAGGTGGAGTCATAATGTTATATATGCGACTGCATTGATTAAGACATGGCTTTAAAAGAAAATTCCCTTTTAAATCCAATTATGGTCTCCACCCTTTTCCGCCACCAGATTACACAATACACATTCTCCAGTCAATCAAACAATTGTGTTCCATGGTCACGCACACTTCTACCGACTAATTGCGACACATTTATTTTCTGTGCCGATAGATTATTTCTCTAAAACACAATGTTCGGCTAAATCCCCGTGCTTGTACGCAAACGCCTTTCTCCAGTCCGCCATTTCTACTGCATTCACTCAAGATGGTCGTTTCTACTGTCGGGCTGAAAAAGTCGGAAGCCAGTCGACAGGAATGGCGGCCTAACCACGTAGAATAGCATTGTAGCTTTAAAAAACCGACATATTTTAGACTTTAACTAACTACAATTAACGATTGTTTGAAAACAAAATGGTTCCAATGTCAAATTTGCTATTGGAAAGAATAAAAGGCTCGGCTACCTCTAGCACCAGGGCCGCAATAGCCACTGCCAACAGGCCCTGCGCCTCTTTATGTGGCATTTTAATAACTCGCAGACAGTGAAACACCTCTGATGTGCGTGTGTCCACACAAACAATGCATTTGTTTCACGAAGCTAACGCGTATCACCTCGTTAGCATATGCTAACGGCATTAACCGGCCTACGCTACCGGCATTGTGCGCATCCCCTCGATTAGCGCTGCGGCGGCCATGTGCGCCCGTCGTATGAACTGAACAAATCTCTTTACATTTGCTGCGGCAACAGCGAGAGACGTTCACTATGTTAACACAAGCCGTTCATTACACCGTAGTAATGTAAAATGTGTTAGTAATCATGATAGTGGAAACGGAAGCTTCTGGAATAGAAATTGAGGCCTAGACCAGACGCACTCACGTGCTACGCAAGGCGCCGGTTGCCATTTAATTTGCTTCAGCGACGTTCAGAACCAACAGGAAAAGCCATTATTAATAACACCAAATAAACGTGAAACAATTTACGGGGTAAAATAAACATACTGAACGTAAAATAGTGAGTTTTAACTCAAGTCGTCATATTGTTTTATTAAATATGAAGAGCTGTGACGTTTGTCCGAGGCAGGCTATCGTTAGGCCTAACCGTTGCCGAGCAAATAAACCGTAAGATGCTTCGTTTAACGTCTACATTCCACATAGTCGTCGATAAGAAAGACTAACACACCTACGTTAACAGATTAATCGTACTCTAAATCGTGAAATGCACACAAAACCATAAAATCGTTTCCTTACCTATTGTCATATTCAGCCGACATTATTCCAAAGAAAGAAACTGCGGCAGAGATGTGTTATATACGTTGACAACACACAAAGGGGCCTTCTCATTGCAACAGATCCCCGTCACTTAGCTATAAGCCCGCCCACGGACACTTTTGATTGGTTCAATTTTACGTCACACAGGGGTAGGCGGGTCGTAACGTCTTTAGTGGCGCATGATTTCTCTACGTTAGCAGGCCAGAGGGGCGGTGTTTATATGTTACGAAAAACTGTATGGGGCACATCAAGCTGCTTCTCCCGCGATACGCTGTAGAACAAAGTTAAGGTTCCCCATTCCTAGACCAGCCATTCGTCAACGCAAACAAAAGGCCGTACCTAAGGTAGAATTATTTTTTGTTTTCATCTGAACCATATTTCCTTACAAATAAGTGACAAATCTTATGACCACTGAGATATGATGCAAAGTGTGAAACTGTCTGGATGAGTCACAGTGTACTCATGTGTAGCATATTTAACACATGGAAAAAAGCTTGACGTATGACTCATACTGTCTGAGATAAGTATTTTATAGAATATGTCCCTAGATACAGTTGTTTATAGTTGTAATTTATAGCATAATGAATGCCAATTCATGTTTGGCATGTATTGTGAATATGACAAGAACCAGGCTTTCAGGAATACTCAGTTCAAACTGTCCTTAGCATGGACTGTTTATATAAGGGTCCATAGCAACATTATAGGCAAAATAAAAAACAAATGTAAATAATATCTTTGCTCATTGTAGCTTGTTATAATAAAGATTACATGTTCAGAGTACTGAATGATAAGTGTGATCTTAAGAACAGAATTTGAGTAATAGACTTAATTTGATACGACCATTTGTTTTTGTTTTGGCCCATAAAGAAATTCCTTGTATGTTATTATTACATACTGCAATACTACTGGATTTTGATTATGACGCCTATTTATTAGCATTAATAAAATGCACAGTCCAATTTTTGCCGCATATTTTTATTTTTAGCAACAATAATGCATTGTAGAAGATATATAAAACGTTCAACTCTGTTGCATCATCTCCTGTTTTGAAAAACAAAAGAAAAAGAAAACAGACACACCGCTATCAACAAAATCTTTCTTTCGTTATAAAAAAAAAAAAGAGGAGGAGGGTGCTGTAACTCCATTGTGAACATACTGAATCTGTTGTGTCGCTGTCGTGGTCCTCACCAAAATGGCTGTCAAACTTTCAAAGAAATACTAACCAGAGGATCAGTTTTGTATTTACTTGGAAAATAACCTATTAGTAGTCCTCCTTTTTAACACCATTTGTTTAAAGCAATAAGCATATCAACACATTTACTGACAGATAAAACACAGAAAAAGATAAATGCAATGTAAAGATGCCCCTTTCTCAGGGCCAATATGTCATTCTGGCTTGTATGGGCAACGATGCGGATCCAGTCTCCCACATTAAAGATGTTTTATTTAGGGTTGAGTGATGGCAGGGCAATATTCCAGCACATGGGTTGAAATGTGGGCTGTTCCATGGATGTCAATTCTGATTTCCTTAAAAAAAAAAAATGCACGAGAGTAGCTCTTCATATGCTGTTTTTGGACATCAATATGGCAGCATCAGTTAGCAAGTTCCATTGTCTCTTGAATTCAACTAAACATCGGAAATGTTACGCTGCATTACAAACGCTATGTGCTGACTAGATGGATAGAATTGTCAACATACCATTGGCTGTAGAGAGTGTGTTTCATGTTGGGTGTCAATGATTTGAACACAACATACTGTATGGACTGGATGGATGGAAGGCATGTACATCCACAAGTACTAATTAACCACAAGCTTACACAGACTGGTTCAATTCGTTCTGCCCTCCACCCAAAAGGGAAAGTAGTAGTCAGGTTGGACTTCAACCGTTTATATCTGGACTGTACGCTATTGAAATCTTCTCGATAAAACAACGGTGGTCTACAATGGGATGGAAGATTAGCACATTCCCAAAACGGAAGCTAGTCTTGGCCTCTGTCAACCACAAAGGAATAACCATGACATGGAAATTAAAACATTTATCAAAGGGTGGGGAGAGAAGGAAGCAAAGAGAGACAAAAAGTGAAACAATGACATCACCTACAATAGAAGAAAGAAGTCATTTCTCTGGATGTTGAGAAAAATAGTTTTTGTTCTCTTTCCCAGTCAATCGTTTGCTCCCCTTGCCCTCGGTCTTGTCGCATCACTGTCCCTCCATCTTGTTAAAGGAGCAGGTGGAGATGGCGGGCGGGCGGCGGGTCACAGGGTGAGCTTGCAGTGACAGAGTTCTTTGTACATTTGCCTCCTCAGCCTGGGCATATCCAGCTGGCCGAAGCTGAACGGCTGCCCTAGTGCCAGACACTTGCAGTACTGTAGGACGGTGGGGGGCACATGAGGAGAAACACAGCAAGTTATTAGCGTGTAGCAACGACACAAGTAAGAAGTGTGCATCCTACAGTGCAGATCAACAGGCTCCATGTAGTAGGTGTGGGACATGCGGTCTAAAAAAAGTATTTCCCATGAATGACCAAGACAGTTGGTCTCCGGAGATGTAAACCCACCCGATCGGTCTTTAAACACGTCCTGTTTTCCCCATGCATTGTGGCTGTGATTTCATATCATGTTAAAGCGTTGATTGTTATACGCAGTTAAAAACAAGTTTCTCTGCTAAATTAAACTCAATGCAGAATACAAGGAAACGTGATGCAATAAGAGATCAACACAAGAAAATAAATGACATGTTAAATATAATATACAGATTCATAGAGCTTCCATGCAGACAGTGGGTAGATGAAATGCCTGTGTTTGCCTTGTGTATCTATGTGTGTGTATAGTGCATTAGGGTGGGTGCAGTGGGTGATATTTGCATATCTAATCTACCAAAATGTTGCAGATTACAGTGTTAATAAATGCTTGAAATATAAATATAGATTTAAGCTTATCTTTTTGTTCTCTCAAAGTGCAGCAGGTTGATGCATTTCCTTTAGGGCAATCCGAATTCCCACCCTAAGAACCTTTGTGACGCTCCAACTGATTTTAAATGGCTTGCCTCTCAAAATTCCCAGCAAATGTATTAATTGGTTCATTTAAGTTCACTTTGCATTTTTTTTCTTACAATGTCATTATTAGCAGGCTGCGCGAACAATATCTAGTTTTTATTTATTTCATTGAATTGCTGTCAGTATATCTATATTTCATGTTGATATAATGTTAAAATACACTTACAATTGATCTTAAACTGTCTTTATGTATGCACCATACACCAAGACTAATTCCTTGTATGTGTAAAGCTACTTGGCAATAAACTAGTTTCTGATTAGCTGGAACTAATGTGTTTTCATTTAAGATAAACACATTTAAATGAAAACATCTAAAAAGTATGCCTTTTTATTTTATATTGAAGGACTAATATTATAACACTGCAAATGAAATCGTTATACTAGCCTACAATTGTAATCTGATTTATTTATGGTAATTCTTAACTAATCACGGTGCAGATAAGTTGGACAGCCCTGCTATGGGGGGTGTGAGCTTTACCCAGCATAGTCTTCCATTAATCTGCACATGGACAATAACATGAGACTCACCTGTAGCACAAAAGCACCGCAGTCGCTGTCGTTGTTTTGACGACCCACATTCTGAAACAAACAACCCACAAAACATGAGCAACTCGCAGGACAATAGTTCAAGTACATAACAAAGCCATGGTAATGTGCGAGTGGCTGGCAGCGGCTGAGCCCACACAGAGAGAGCTTTGTGGAACTAGTAACCTGAAGCTGTGTCAAAGGAGACACATCCATCAGAAACAGAGCTCACCATTTTGAAAAAGCCCTTCCATCCCGTCAAAAAGTCTCGCTGGTCTTTTTTGATGGCCTCCGCTTGCAGATACTTAAAAATGTGCTGTAAACAAAAACAGAAAGACTTGAGGCAAACTCTAGTCACAGACTTGTTTTAATAAGGAAGTCTTTATTGCCTTCCATAACAAGAGAGCCCACTATGAATAGAATTGATGACATTTAACCAGTGGAAAAGTTCAAATGATAAAATGGAAAACATTCAGTAAAAGAAGCATTGAGGGTCTCCAATGGCTTTTATATATTTTTTTCCAGAATAATCTACTACTAGGCGCCTGGGGTTGCTGTGTGGTCCTACCTTTGGGCAGCGTCTGTTGAGAGTCCGCTGAGAGTCAAAGTAAGTGATGGCTCGGCGAGGAATGTCCACACTGACCAGAGACCAGTGGACCTCCAGGTGGATGGGGATCAGCAGCAGGTCCTTCTGAAAGATGTCAACCTGACGGGGAGCAGAGGAGGGACAACTGATGTAAATACTACTGTGAATGAAATGTATCCATACTTTGAAACGTTTGAACAAAGATGGTTAACCACTGAGAATATCGAGGCAGTGCGATAAGCGTGTTGTCATTTCAGGGTCTCCTGTGTGTCTGTGTTGCTGCATGTTTGTGAAACTGATAGCTTATATTAGCTTAAGTCGATCTTGTTAAAGCTCTTGAAGAAGGCAGTTACTTCACGTTGTTCATCTAATCACATGTTAGCACAGCTCAAGCCCTCGTAGCTCTCCTTCTCTTAGCAACTCTCGGAAATTCCTGCTCCTTTTGGCTTTGCTAACAGTAGCTACCGTATAGGGCTGAACGATATACCGTGTCATGGCGATAACCGCGATATGCGCATGCGCGGTATTCACACCGCAGGGACGTGCGTTTTAAAAAAAAAAATATTATTATTTTTTTTTTTTTTTAGGGCGTTCGATATTTAGTAGGTAAATTAACTCAAACACGTCATGTTACAATTATTTTGCTGCTTGCTACAAAAGGAAAACCTGCACGGCTCTCATGTCAGGGGTCCTTGAGTGGAGGCTCTCTGCATGCACAGAAACAAACTATTTCAGATGCCTTTGCCGGTGTTACACCATATGAGAAAGGTTCAAACCAGCATAAAGGAGCTGGTGTATAGCTGTTCTTCATTTTATTTGTATAATGTTGTTTAAAAGATGTCCACTACTTTGCTGCTATTTGCACAAAAAAGGTTTTAATTGTGGAATAAAAAGTTAAATGACCTATTTTGTCACGTATGTTAATTCCCTAATGTGATAATGAAGCTTCCTATAGTTTAATGTAATACGTTTAATCTCTTGGATCCCTTCTAGACACCACTCTTCTTCATTCACAGATGAACCCCCTTATTTGAGGGTAAGCAACCTGCATTATCATGACATGTTAGATCATGACTTAAGGTATGATGAGTCAACCAGTTAAGATCCAGACGTCCGTGACTAAAATCCTTCATCCGGTTAAATATAGTTAAAAAAAAACGCAATATAAAAAAAAAAAAGGTATGAATGTATCTTATGTGGATAAATTGTTATGCTATAAATTGTTATGCTATAATATATATAATATATAGATGAACTCAGACGATTGCTAAAAAACATCAGGTAGGATTTTCTGTGAAATGGCAAGATGGGTGGGAAGAGGGAGGGACGGGGTGGCATGGGAAAGGGATTCCCTATATTTTTTTCTTTTTCTTTTTGTATTGTCTATATAATTTGTATCTGTATAAATCCCTTTTGTGAGGGCAAAAAAAAAAAACTATAAAAAGTTGGTCACAAAAAACGCAATATATACCGCAGGGGAAAAAAAATCGCAATGTCAGTTTTTTTCAAAACCGTGCAGCCCTACGTAGCTTGATATCTGACGATGGCTCTCCTCCCTCCCTCTGGTGCTCTCAACGGTTCAGTTTGTTCCCTGCCCCCTTTACTGCCAACTGTACTTGTGTTAAATGTAGAATAGTTGTTGGTTGGTGGCGGGGATTGTAGCGATAGAAGGGCGGCTCCTCACCTTAAAATGCCAGTCGTGAGCTAGGTTTAGGAACACGGAAAGGTAGCTTCAGTGCCGTTCTGCGCAACTTGGTGAGCTCAATGGCATATGTGTGCGTGTGAGATTATTCACAAAGACAATGATTCATGAGGAACCAAACTAGTATTGATACAAATCTAAATTATTACTTTCATGGGTAGTCAGGATTCATCTAAAAACTATTTTTCTGATTAGCTTTTATTTGTCTTACTTAACCAGCTCTTCGTTTCTCCTGTTGGTCTTTATCATTACTCAGATATTAGTTATTTTCTAATGTGTTTGTTTCATTATTTTATTTTACTCCCGTGTGCTGTTTAAAAGCTATTTAGATCAACTGTGTTGTACAGAAAGTGCAATATAAATAAAGTTGATTTGAGTAAGAAAAATTGTCTAGCACAACTTCAACTTTGAGAGGATGCAGAAGACACAGTTCTGACACACTTACATTTTTCGTCCACCGTTTGACTCCATCATAGCCGTTTGTCCTTAGCTTGTCATAAAAGAAGCTGTTGAAAAAGTGAACCTGAAGGGGAGAACAGAGGAAGGGGAGGATTAGGGTAGATTGTTTTGGGTTTTAATGTAGCTCAATAAAGTCTTTGCATGAATTCTGTTTCCGCATGACATATTTCATTCATTTCCTTACCTTGTCTGGCACAGAGTCCATGACCAGGTCACCATACATGTTCATGATCTGAACAACAAAAGAAGATTTAGATGTTCCCAAGATGTCCAAAATCGCAAAGTGATCCCAAAATTGCCAATAAATAAGAGTTGAATATATTTCCTTCCATGATGCTAATAAGCTTTTCCTTTCCTGCAATACCAATTCAAAATGTGTAAAGAGTGTGTTGTGTTACCTGGTCGTTGAGCCAGTTCTGTCCGTACAGCGTGCCGAGGTCGTCCATGGTGAGGACGTGGCGTTTGTAGTTGACTCTGAATGTTTTAGCCAGGGCGGATCCCGACGAGCGCTGGAAGGATTGTATTAGGTGTTGGACCACGGCTTTCCTACGGAAGCAGAGTCACAAACAGAGAAGCATTTTAAACATTTAAAATTCCTTTACCTACTGTACATAGTGTCACATCAGATGTGTATGGTTTACCAACCTCTGGATGCCCTAATGAATGTCATAAATTATTAAGTGGATTTTACAATCTTTCTTGATGTAGAGTGGTGCAGGGATGATGTCTTTTAAAAAAAAAAGTATTTCGGAATACTGCAGAAAATAAACTCTGTGGTAAAAACACATTTATGATACTTCAGCATGATAAACCTACTTTTATATTTGTTGAAATTGAATTGAATATTGCCAGAAGTAAAAATCCAACGTTTGCATTCCTTCACATTACAAATGCTAAGCTAAATGCAGACTCGTGTTCAGTGTGATGACGTTTAGAAGCCTCATTCAGGCATTTGTTAGCAGCTGCCTGTGAGCCACTAAAGCTTCAGTAGGGTAATTACTGACGTATTTGATGTCGTAGAACCAATCGTGACCAACCACAGACCTTATGTCAGGCATCTAACTGAAAACTCATTGAAAAAACGGTTGACTACCAGGGGAGAGAACGGGTATAGCTTAATGCTAACTTGTTTCCTGGTTGTTTTTTAGCCACACAATTGCGCTGCCTGCCAACTAGGGATGGGTATCGTTAAGGTTTTAACGGTACTACTACTTTTAATCGATACCGCTTATCGGTCCGGTCTTTTAACGGTACTCTTATCGGTTCTTTTGGAGAAAAAAATAAGGTAAACTAACTAAACAAATTGTGAACAAAACTAACACTGCTTTTTATTTCAATTAAATACATAATATTTCACATCAAAAGAAACAACAGTGTTCTAACAAATCGTATTAAATAATCTGATGACAGAACTGTAAACAGAATAGCTGAAACTTTAACAAAATAAATGACTCAGTTACCTCTAATCATTAACCCATGTTTGTATAATGTAGTTAACTCCGTGTGTTGCTGCTAGCATACATAACACCTGACGTGGAAACGTTACTCGTGGACGGGGGGGCTACAGAGCTACTAGAAAGACAGCCGAACCCGGTGCATTTCTCCGTCTGAACGTGGTGCACTTTTGCTAAATGTTTAGACAAATTGCTCGTGTTACCGCCCTTACATGCTAAACTCTTATTGCACTTTAGGCAACGAGCATCGAGACGGGGAAAGTTTAACCACAGCTCGGAGCGCGTTCTCTCCGCCATCTCCTCCGTGTGTGTGTGTTGCTGCATGTAGCAGCTGCGTGTGTGTAAACTGCCCCGCCCCCTCGCAAGCAGGCGGGGGAGAGAGATCGAAAATACTACAAATACTCATAGAAGCATTTTGCAGTCTTTCTGTGTGTTAGAAACGGAGTTGGCGACACTAATACTGCAATATAATGTTTGTGTAGCAATAATACACATGACATATTTTTTACATGTCTCCAGTACCGATAAAAAGAGCGCTAACGTCGGAGCTTAACGGTACCACGGTCTTTAATAATTCAGCCCCGGGGCCCCGTTTAATACCGGGGCTCTGTACCCATCCCTACTGCCAACCCCATGGCACAAGAAGTGTGTGTCTGACCTGTGTGGCTGTGAGAAGCTCTGGCTGAAGATGTCCTGAAGCTTCTCCACGATGTCATCCACATGGATGGGGATCAAACTGCCGTACTGCTGTAGAGACTCTTCAAGGATCCCTTGACAGAAGAAAGAAAGAAGCAGTTATTATCACACCTTTATCTTCATAGCAAGCCAGAAAAAAAGCATACTTAGCCATTCAAGAGGTCCTACTCTTTCCTTTTTACATGTATCTGCCTGACAGACGTTGATCCGTACCTGTGACACAACTCATGTGTTCCTCAGTCAGGGCCAGCTCCACAGGTTTGGCCTCCACTTCCCGCCTCCCTCTGTCCTCTGGCTTGCCTGGAGAGCAGCCATTCATCTGTTTATCTGACAGAGAAAAGGAAAGAAAGTCATTATCCAGTGAAGATGACATGCGATGTCATGGATCTGATCATTTGATACAGTAACAGCATAAATTACACTGTGTGAAATCTCAACGAAAAAAGAAGGGGGGTACAAATCATTGGGAGCCGTACAAATGTCAAGAATCTGCCATTGTTGCTGTGCTTTCCCACAGCGGGCACACATGCTACTGGAGTGCATCATCGTAATGATAGCAGATAAAGAAATAAACCAACTCAAATCTCTTGTCATAATAAATACAAATGTGGATTTGTCGGCCACCTGAAATAGTCCTCACCAAACAATATCCTCCGGTTTAGAGGATTATAAGTACTATTATAAATACTACACTGTTAAGCTGTTTAAAAAAAATCTAAATATGTTGTGAGCCGTTTTAAAAGATGTTCAGTAGCAACCTAATGGCCAGCTCATGGTCAGAAGGTTTTGATAAACAAAAATGCTTGCAGGGTTCTTGCCAGTGTATTGCATGTTAACTCCCCACATTTCAGATTTTAGTGACAAACCGCTCTTACAAGATTAGCACAGCACCCAAAACACAAAAAAGACACTTGGCTTCTGACCCTGAAAAAGTTCCTGGTGGAAACACTGTTGGTTGTTTTGGTCATTACATGCAATTAGCTTGATGTAGATTTGTTTGTATTAAGAAAAACACAGAACCTTGCCATTGAAACATATTCAGTACGTGTGTTAGAAGTGAACGGTCAGTACCTCTCTCAGAGTCTGTGAACATCTCGTCGTTGCTGTCCTCCTCTCCGTCGGAGTACGGAGCCTGCTGGTACCTTTTTGTCCTCCTCTGCTTGCCGTACAGGTGGTGCGCTCTCTGCCGGTAGCGGAGCCCCTGGGAGCAGACCCACTGCGCCCGCTGACGCCAGCTCTTCCAGTGCCTGGTGAGCCGGAAGCCCAGGCCTCGATGGGTCCTCAAACGCTGCCAGCGCCGGGGCCTCCTCTGAACCCGGAACCTGCTGAGGGGGGGCCGGAACACGTCACCCCCCTCGGCCTGGGAGGCGGCGGCAGCCCCGGCGACATCGTCCCCGTCTTGTGCCTTCTGTTGTGGTCCTTGGTGGTGTAGGTGTGAGGGAGGGAGCTCGCTGGACTGGGAGGGAAAGTCTGGGATCTCCCACTCCAACGGCGCCTGGTCTCCGTCATTTTCCGGCTCCTCTTCCTCATCATTCTCCTCTTCATCTTCCTCTTCATCCTCCTCTTCCTCCTCCTCCTCGTTTTCCCAGCCCTTGCCCTCAAACTCTAACTCGTCCTCGCCATCCAGATTGTTATCTTCCTCCTCATCACCCATTGCCTTGATCCTAACAATGCCATCCTCCTCTTCCTCCTCCTCCACATACTCGCCTGTCCACACCTTCTCTTTCTGCCCCAGTCGGAGGTGCATGGGGCTGGGTACGCTGTGGCCCGACACTGGGACGATGAGGTGGTCCCCAGGAATCCCACCTGGATACAAACATTGACTATCATCAGCTGCATTTCTTCCCAAAAAATATTTAATGTTTAGGTTAGAATTTTTTATAAATAATACTAGGGTTCATTTTACCGAACACATGCTGTCTAAAACCTGACATTTTTGTTTCAAATTTGAGTTATAATGTGCTTCTTATAATATACATTTAGAAAAAGTCATTGTGTATTGTGATATCCGATTAGGGCTGCACGACTTTAAATTACTTCATATTATTATATTGACTTACAATGCAATTGCGATTGGATTTGAGATATTAAAAATAATACAAAATGAATAACAATTAGTATTTAAATGATCATAATGTGACTTAAAAAAAAAGGTTCTGTACAAAACTGGGATTTATTTTGTTCATTATGATACAGTTCCATTAAAATAAAATGCATTATTATGTAATGGATAATATGCAGAAAGGTCATTATTTTGCTTAGCAGAGGTGTGTTCGAGTATTAACAAACTCTGAAAAGTATTCAACCAAGCCGTGCAATAATACTCGATAACACACCGCTACTAAGCAAAATAATGACCGTTGCTAAGGATGATCAAGGGGGAGAGGGTATGTACGAACTAACAGTAACAGGGTATGGGTTCTGGCGTGGAAAAAGAAAATGTGAGTAGACTTGGACACAGAAAACCTTCATTTTAAGTTACGTTGTTGCAGTTCCAGAATCAGAATTTGGTATTCAACTGAGCTGTGTAATACAAATAAATGATCATGCAGCTAACAGGAATGTAAACATTAACGATTGATAAAAAGCCCACCTCCTCCAGTGTCGTCCTGCCCCACAGCGGTCAGACCCAGGTCACCCTGCCAGCGGTTCTGGGCCAGGCTACCACCACTGTCTCGCATTATCCACGGACAACCCACAACCTGCGCCAGCTCGTCACCTGCAGACCACAAACACAGTTTACTTTACTTTCTCTAGAAATACAGATGTTAAAAAAGGTTATCCGCCATGCTCCACACTAGTCACATTGGTAATTTATAAGATTTAGCCATGTTTCTCCTAAATGATGTTCATCACCACATTCTGGGAAAATGAAATATCAAGTTTTCTAATTAAAAACACCATGTGATTAAACGAAGGGTAAGAGGAAACATCTTTTAAAATCAGCTGCCTTAGGAGAAAATGGGAAACCAATAATTGACCTGAAATCCAGCAGTAGATACAATTTTCACATGAAGATTATAATGAGAAAAATGGCTATAGTCAGCCTGGAATGAAAGCAATGGCCAAACTAACATCAGCCTGCAGCAGCCCCTGCCTTGGAAAGGAGAGTTGACATATGAAGAGAAAATAAGTGATGCTACACAGTGTGTGGAAATTGTCACAAGTGGACAGAAAAACAACTGTGACATAATCAAAGTCCCTTTAAGATAAAAATATCCGCTGGGTATCAGATAATCCTTCTGAGCTGCGGAGTAAGGTTGGGGCACATCACACCTCAGCAGTGGTTTAGAGTAACCGAGTAGATTTACTCAAGTACTGTACTTAAGTACAATTTTGAGGGACTTAGACTTTACTTGGGTATTTCAATGTGTTGCTACTTTGTACTACCCCACTAGAATTCTGAGGTAAATGGTGTACTTTCACTCCAGTACATTGCCTTTACTTACTTTAACGTGAAATATAATCAACTCTTAAATCAGACTTTAGTTACACCTGGAATACATTCACAAGCGACCCCGCAGTATACAAAGTCATGAAGCTTTACCAGCTTTGATAAACACTTTAATAATATAATATAAACATGCAATTTGTATTATATTGAAATGGGCCAATCTGCATAATGAGTACTTTTACTTTTGGTACTTTAAGTATATTTTTATGCTGATTCATGATTTTACTTGAGTAACATTTTGATTGCAAGACTTTTACTTGTAACAGAGTATTCCTACACTCTGGTACTTCTTCTTTTACTCAAGTGCAAGATCTGAGTACTTCTTCCACCTCTGCACCTCAGCAAAGCATCCGGCCTTCATGCTCTATAATGACAGGACTGCAATTGGAACGGAAATTGCAACACTTTACCACGAAATGTAAATAAGAATGACCTATGACCTCCCAACGGACAATTGATAATATGCATAAATAATACCTGCTTAAAAAAGGTAATTAAACCTAATTGTTCTTGTTGACATAGGACAAGCGTTTAGCAAGCATCACTTGGTTTACTTTATACACATTTCATTCAGAATGCATATGGTTGTGTTACAGCAGAGCAGCTTTGTAACACCGGGACTGTCGTCACCATGTGCACCTGGTCGGAAAGCGGATATGTAATTTAGCCTGCTAGCTACACTGGGTACGAGTATAACTAAACAAATGGGCGAATTAGCTTTGATTAAAGTGCATAATTTGCTGCAGGGGATATTCTTTTAAAAAAGCTGCTCTATGAAGGGGACAATTCTTTCCGGTGCAGGAAATAGTCACTACCCAGGCTAGCTTGTTCGCATTTAGCGCTAGCAGCATCACCGTCACAGTTTCAGCACTTAAAACCGAAATAAAAACCCAATTAACTGCAAACTGTGTTTTGTATGTAACTATAACTATCCGAAGCCCCCGCAACACCATTTATAACCAACTGAAATAACCATAGCTCTCCAATAATCCGTTGTCTATGCTAGCTAGCATGTTAGCTGGTTAGCTATGTTGTCGTTAGCTAGCTAGTAGGGAGCTGCCATGTTAGCAACAACAAAATAAAACGCCCGGCTTTACTGTAGTACTTCCAAAGCTAGGTGTTCATATCATATGCTTACCGTTGGACTGCAGATTTATATGAATGTGTTTCCAGCTGCTTCCAACTGAATGTTGGGCGTGCTTAATTTAGTCAGGGTATCGAACCAAAACAAATGCTAATTGATGTTAAACCTCATTCAATGAAGTCAGGTGTGCAGGAGCCAGATGTCACCTCCTTGAGAACTTTGATTTATTTTAGGTCTTCCGGTTCAAAGAAAAAATTAAACACTAAACATTAAGTATAGATTGCAGACAGAGATCTGTGTGAAATCGACACGAAAATCTATAAGAACTGAAAAAGAACGAGATGCGCTGAGCCGGATCACTGCAGATTTTTCGCTCTCATGTCTACAACAAGTCCGTCGCGCAGCAATGGCGTCATAGAGAGTATCATCAGGATCTGATCAGGATAAGGGTTTTGACCCCCCACTTTTTCTATTGACACAATTGCTCATGTTGTATTTTAACAATTGGATTCGGTATGCGTTTATGAAAGTTATATGTTTTACCGGGTGGTGTAAAGTACCTAGGTACATTTACTAATAGCCTACTATATCCTCCTGGGACCCGAGAAAAAAAGGTGTCTTCCAATTTCCCTTTTTTGTGATTTCCTACCTATTTAGGGTTAAAAAAACATCTTGCAATTTAGACTTTTTTTATTTTGTTTTATTTTCAAATGTTACAGTATGTCCACTGTAGAGGACGTCGGGACCATATTAGTTTGAAAAGACAGCCAAAATTAACAGATAGACTATGTAACGTATTATGGTTATAGAGTGATATTAATACAAGAATACATTCACCTTTATTTAAAACATGAATAAGTAATTGATCTGAACATTGCTGTTTATTTGGTCAATACAAAACTAGTTTGGTTTTTGGTGAATCTTTCCAGATCTTCAAAGACTTTGTAGTCGATGTAGTGGGAAAAGTACCTCATTGACTCCAGTCGGCACGCGCTGTAGGGTAATCTTGACTAGTTTTATGGATGTGGTCTCCATTTGACCATGCTCATAGAAACAAAGCTTGCATTCCTGAGGCAATTCTCATTTTTCATGGCTCCACTTACAATAAAAACAACAATAAGACATGCGTGCTACTCTTGGCCCACAGAGGGCCATGTCTTTCCAGCTCGTCCCTATCAGTCTCTATGTATGTATCTGTGCGCTCATGGAGCCTCCTGCATCTTTCCCCCCCTTCCTCTTGACCCTCTTCTATCCCAGGTGTGAAATCCTCATCTCTCTCATCATCTGAGAGCTCAACATCTGAATCTCCCTGAACTATCTGGTGCAGAAAATGTCTGCTTCAGTTCCGTCTCCTGCAACAATATTGAGTCATAAAGTCCATGAAGATAGTCCTGACGTCCACTAGAATGGACATTTATAAAAGGGCTGTTATTTGAAATTATTTAATTGCTTTCAGAACTAATTATATAGTTCCTCACATGTTAATAAACAAGAGCATATATGATTTTCATGGTAAAAATTACAATTATTCAACAATATTTGACTTCTCCTCCTGCTTCTATAAAATGTTGTTTTTGGTATGCCAGCCATTTTGGATGAAAAGAAAGAGGAACTTCCCAGCATGCAATTGTAACCAATGACATATCACTGGAAAGACCAGGATGTCCTCTGTACAGTACATCAGGGACTGATAGAGTAGCTCAAAAGAGTCAAAGGAGATGCATGTTAACAAAATGTCCACTACAGAGGACATTTTCAATGGGCTGGGTCTCAGGAGGATAGTGTACAATGTTGAGATACTAGTATTTTACTTGAGTATTTAAATGTTTTGCTACTTTGTACTTCTACTCCACTTCAATTCAGAGATAAATTGTGTAATTTTCCTCCACTACATGTATTTAATACCTTTAATTACTTTGCAGATGTGGATGAATGATGTGAAATATAATCAAGTCTTAAATCAGACTTTTGTTCCACCTGGAGTAAACAAGCTACCCTGCAGTATACAAAGTCATTCAAACTAGCTGCACCTTTACCAGCTTTGAGAACACTTTAATGATCAATCATTATAAAACATGATTGACAATCAATGACTACTTTTACTTT
>CALSBZ010001656.1:33001-43251 GCA_943591055.1 Gobionotothen gibberifrons | reverse complement strand
ACATGATGACTGGACAGATCCACTTCAGATGATATAAGGATTCACATTACTCTGCAGCAGTAACACTGGAGGTAGGGGTGTAACGGTATACGTATTCGTACCGAAAATATTCGGTATGGGCCCTTCGGTTCGGTACACTTGTGTACCGAACGAATATAAGGTTAAACGGAAAAAATTGAGAACGTGAACAACTTTTTGGAAGTAATCTCAAGTGCTCGTCGCAGCGTTCAGTGTAATTTGCTCACATTGGGTTCAACGCATCATAGAGCGACCAAGTCATTTAATTGGACGAGAGGCATACTATGAGAGCTGGTCATAGGGATGCGTTCAAATTCAGTCAGTCATTTGAGGAACTGGTGAGGAAATACAATGACAAGCCTAATGTCAAGCTGGCTGCTTAGGTGAGTACTAGTACAGTACAGTTCAAGTACAGATTATTTCACTTCATCGAAATGCTGCACCTTAATGTTTATTTTATTATATTTTGTATTTATTTGAGTGAATACATTATTCACAGATTAAAGGTGGGGTAGGTAAGTTTGAGAAACCGGCTCGAGTGCTTTGTGATCATTTTTTCTGCTGTACCGAAAACGTACCGAACCGTGACCTAAAAACCGAGGTACGTACCGAACCGAAATGTTTGTGAACCGTTACACCCCAGTCTGGAGGTGATTAAAGGAAAGAGATCTCCCTCCATTACCAGAAGAAATCTGGTAATGATGCTACGTTAGCTAGCCTGGGATGTGTTGTGACCTGTGGGTGGCTGCCCTCTAGTGATGAGCTTCTGGATCCAAATAATGAGCTTTCTGAGACAGGGAGCTCTGGTGTTATTGTATATACTGTTTTTCTTGAACAATGCAATAAAGTGCTTAATAAAGGAAATGGAACCAGACATGGTAAATCAGATGGAAAAAAGGCCAAAGGAAAAGAGCACAGAGGAACTAGATAATACAAAATAAAATAAATAATATTAAAAGCATTATCTATAAAACATTTCAGACTTGTTCTAATGATCCAACAATGTGATTCAATTGGGCTTATATGAATGATTGGGGGGGGGGGGCAAATGCTTTTGTTTAATGTTATGTCAACTGACTGGGAGGGGGTGAGATAAATGGATTTTGTCACTCTTATAACTCTTCATCTCTTTTATGGATGATTATGCTCTAGGTGTAACCACAACTCTCATAATTAATAGCTTACATTTGTTCACCGTTTGGAAAATTGTCAGCTATCACTGGATTATTCCAATAAAAAAAAAAGAAAATAAGATATTTTAGGCAAGTTCTGGAGTTACTATCAGCGTATTAAGGTCCTTTGCAGATGAACTGACATTTGCTTGCGTTGACATCGGAGACAATAGATATATAAGTGACATCCTCGGGAAGTACAAGTAACTCTGCATCTAAAAATATGAGTATCATCTTAGTGTGTCACACCTTACTTTTATCATACACTTCTGTAACTTGAGTACCACTAGAAGAAATATAAACCTTAGAAATGCAAGTAGTAGCATTAGCAGCAGCATTAAACCTCGGAATAATGGCACTGAGCTTATGAAAAGACGGACATGTTTGAAGGGGACTGAGATTTGTATGAGTGTGTGTTTGTGTATAGAGTGTATGTGTAGAGTGATAATACTGTAGGCCTGTGCTCCATTTAAAATGATGAGTAGCACAAAGCACAGAGCGGGCGCTTATCTGCGAGTAGCCCTGAGGAGCTTTCACTGAGAGATATGAAGTTGGTGCTTCTTTAGAGTGTGGAGAATGAATTTGCTGTGTGTGTGTGTGTGTGTGTGTGTGTGTGTGTGTGTACACAGTCACAGGTTGGTGTGTACCGTGTGTGATGTTGAGCTCGTTGCCCACGGCCAGGCTCCACACTTTGCCCCGCACACTGGGGGGAATGCCCTGCCACCACAGGTCCCTCACGCGTCGAGTCGTACACCTGGAGGAAGGTGAAGTGTGTTAAATGTTGAAAAATAGACACACCAGAGGCTGCTTAATAACTGCGTGTCATAGAGGAGCATCACTCATTGATTACAGCCACAAGGGGGCAGTCATTTCCTCCACTTCTGAAGATTCATGATTCAAAGGTTTATTGTCATAGGATTCACAGTGAATTCACTGATTCCACATTAAGTGCAGGACTTGACTCCTCTTCTAAATAAAACGTATCCTTAACCCATGTACTCATTGTTTATGTTAACTATATGGTCAAATAAACCAAAAGTCTCTACAAACACCTCAGCAAAGTACATCTGAGATATTACACCGGTACATGTAGGAGTGGCAATACTTTGGAATTCTGCATAACTTTATGACAAAGGCTCTGAAATTGTATGATTAAAATCAACATGCTGGAATGAATAGGTGCCAGTTCTGCTTGCTTAACAGGTTGTGTTCTGTAGACCTCATTATGAATCATTATGTGATTGCATGCTCGCCTACAGCAGCTGCTCAGTGTACGCTCTAATGAGGTGACACAATAACTGACACAATAAATGGCTGTGTACTGATTTGATGCACTGATAAAAAGAATGGCATATATTAAATTCCCATGGAGGCCTAGAGGTTGTCATATCTTAGTAATCATTTTACACAGGACTTAATAGATGACTTAAATATATACTGATTGTGTAATAAATGTTATGCTAAGTGCAACACACATACAATTCATGTATAAAACTGCTGGCTGACTGTGTTGGGGTTTAAAAAAACGGTACGCTAAGATGTTCAGTTATTTAAAATGGTGTTTTCATTATGATAACATCCTCGTATGTTTGCCAGGATTTTAAGTGCTACTCATTCATCAGCATAAATGTGGCCACATGAGGCAGCGTAACTAACACAAAGCTGCGCATGTGAGTAGAGTTTCTGCTATGGGTAAATGACAGTAGAAATTATGACTTGATATACATGGTCCAACTGTGCTTTGTAATTGATGGAAAATCCGTATTTCTGTCATCATAGACTGAGTTATTGTACTCACGTTGTGCTCCAGTTGGGTAAGATCTCCTGGTTCCAGATCTGGGCTGCCGTGCCGATGCTCTCCTCCAGCTTACACCGGTCCTCCAGCTGCTTCTTCCTCTTCTGAGCCTCCTTCAACTCTGCAGACAGGAGTGAGGAGAAATGTGGTTAGAATCAAATAAAGGAAATGTTAGAAAGAGCTATGATAAAAACAACATGTCAAGATGTAACAATTCTTTTAAGTTCATTTCCACATCTGTGCAGTAATCCTGACACGGCACCATTACAAGTAACCCGCACTGTACATACATAACATCTGCATTGTTTGTACAAATTACTTTGACCTGCACTCGCATCTGCACACATACAAGTACATATATTTAACAAACCCAAATATGTATATATGTTCATTCAACTGATCAACGTTTACCTGTGTGATATCTTGTTTTAACAGTTACTATATAAATTTGTATTTTCTGTATTATTTGTTTACCTGTTTTTCATTCTCACTCTGTTGCTGCTTTAACTCCTGAATTTCCCCACAGTTTATTACACTTATACAAACTAAAGTGTATTGCATTTAAATTGTGAGATTTGCAGTAAATATTCTCTGTAAATTTGTAGCATTGCAAAGTCATCCCACGGGCCGGATTGGACCCTCTGGCGGAATGGTTTTCCGTGTGTTTGACACCCCTGCTCTGCACCTGGACTCCTCACCTCTCTTCTTGGCCTGGGCCACCATCTCTTCATACTGCTGTCGGTGCTTCTGGGCCTCCTCTGCGGGCTTGGCAGGCAGATTACTGTAACACACATCAATGCAGGGAAATGGATCAGCCACTATGTGTTCTCTGAGCTTGACTTGAATTATTCATGTTGAGCTAGCTTGCATGGAACAACACAAAGTGCACCCTTAATGTGCTCCATATTAAAAATACACATCTCCAAGACAACAGGGCTATTTGTGCTGCTGAAAACCAGGTTATACGAGTGAAAGCTCCACAACAGCTACTAAATTGACCTCTGTAAAGAAAATAAATCATATAGTAAAGCCTTTTTTTCATTTTTAAGATTTGACACTTATTTTGTAAATATAAGTGATAGAAACGTATTTCAGTATTTCGTTTTTATACTCCAAATATAATCTACATTTTATTGGGTCTTCTTAGTGGGACTCACGTGATTTTAAATGTCACTGTGTATACGCTTTTCATTAATTATGTTTAGCCAAAACTACAATTTTTCAGGCTACAAACTACAAACAAATGGTTCATTTTAATTTAACTAAGGCAATAACACACATGTTCAGTGTTTTTACAGATGAGTTTCACCAGTAGGGGGTGACAGTAAAGAAGGAAAGGCGGTGGGAGGTTGCATGCAGAGGCTGAGCTCACATTTAGCCAGTCATGGTGTTAGAATAAACTTCCTTTTGTTCACACAGGAAATCAGGCCAATTGCTTTTTACTTACTACGAGCAGAAGTTTTAATCGTGTGGCGGAGCAGCTAAACTGAATGAAAAATTAAGCCTGGAAGATGTCTGTGTGTATGCCTGTTAGAAACATTTAGGAAAAAAAAACTAGGGTAATGGAGCCAGGCTGAGGGAGGGTCATTAAACTTTCAGCAGCGCCTCTCTTTTACCGACTGTGATACAAACAGGGGGAGCTGGAACAATACTGAATGGGGTCTAATGACAGAGGAAGGAGGAGTGATAAAGGAGGAATGAGGGGAAGAGATAATAGAGGCGTCATACATGGCTATACTTTCTGATAAGCAGTGAAGAATGTGGGACATGCTAATATCCCACAGATATTCAACTACGCCACAGACAAGTGTCAGTGTTTACATACGCAGGTCTGTCCTCCAGTATGAGTGCGGTGGTGGAGAGGGGCTCAAAGTCCAGGTTTTTTCTCACACCGTGCCTGGGAGACGTTGGGTTGCCAGGTCCAGCTCTGCCACTCTTTGTTTCATATTCCTGTGGACAGGAAAAACACATTTAGACAAAGAAAAAGCTTACTGAGGAGTTTTAGAGGAAACACAGTCTGCTTTTGCTGTTCATGAGATGTGAGCAACATTAATACACACAGCGGAAAATTGGTGGATTACTTGCTTTATAATCCATGTCAAAGTACATGAGTAAATTGCCACAAGCTGACCTTAAAAAGCATGTTGTGATCAGACTCAACTGCTAGGATGTAATAGCTGGGGAAACATTTTAAAAACATAATGAGAACTTTTTGTGTACGTTACATCACACAGAAACACTGAGAAATGTCTTAACCTTGTGACAAGGCTCTTTTGGCCTTTGAGCATTTGTCAGCTGGTGTCTAATGAGTGTTGGCCTATAGGAAGAGGAGGCCATGTGACTTTCAGTATGAAACAGCAACCAACACAAGGTTTACTACCAGCTGACTTCTGTGTTTGTCTTAAAGAGCACACACAGTTCAGGGAAGACCTTTAGATAAAACCCAAGATTGTCTGGTTGATTAAAAAGCCATTGTATTTAGGACGAGTGCAATACAAGCACACATACACACTACACACTGTGTGTCAAAAATGGCCTGCAGTGTGCATGGAGCTGGTTAATAATGTAGGCATGGGGACTGCAGGCAATCAGCTTAACACAGCGCTGCCACAGGGCCGTTCACATTGGTCACAATACAGATATGGAAATCTATTCTCCACAATAGCTGTGTGTGCGTGTGAGTGAGTGTGTGTGAGTGTGAGTATGCGTGTGTGGGACAGATGCTGTCCACGTTTATTATCCGCCTTTGTGTCGCGTTTTTTTTGTTTTCCAAAGCCAGGGGGACCAATAAAGTTAATTGAATAAGATCCAATAAGGCAGGGCATCAGAGATTAAAAGTAATACACATAAAAAGACAAATCCATCATGACCTATTGATAATAGCACCTAACAGAGAGTTACGTTCTCTACAAGATGAATGAAATAGGCCATAAAATAAAAGAATAAGCAGTCAAAACAATCTATATATAAGTGCTCAGCTGTGTGAGTCTTTACTTAGCTCACACGCTTACAAATACAATGCTAACATTTTAAGTTTAGCAGGTAATGTTCATCATCTTAGTTTTTGAAAATAGTCCCACATTCTAGAACATGTGCTTATTTCTTTCTTGCAGATTCTTAAATAAGATAGAAACTCTCCCATTTCTGAATGAAAAAATCAAGTTGAAGAATAGTTTTGGTTGAAACTGGACTTGCTAGCCCAAATTTGTCAAAAGATAAAATAAATATACCTCTACCTCTCATTGAATGAGAAGGGCATTATTTATATTTAAAGCACAAATATGAGAATGGTACCAATTTTACCCAACTGATTCCAAGAAAGCAAAAAATAGATTGAATTAAATAAAAACATTAGAAAGTGAAAATGTGTCTCTACCTTTGCAGAGACCAAAGAAAAGCCATGTAAAAAAAAAAGGTGCCCACATTACAGAGTAATAGCAGGGTATCTTATCTTATCTACACAAAGCAGGGACGCAGAAGAAAAAACAGGACCAGAGATAGTCGAAGGGAAAGCCTGACAGTAGAATGCCTCTCCTGAGGATTGAGCATTAGTGGAAAGCAGTTGACACAGAAGACAGAAATAAATGAGGGCCATGATGAATTGAGGATGAAAGTCAAGAGTGCTAAAGGAAGTGAAGTCCCCCGTCACTGGGAAATGGAGGTCATTCATGGGTAAGCCTGCACTCAGCACTGCGATGGGAGTAGAGTGCTACACAGAGGGCTGAGTCACCATTCTTATGTGTACTTTCCCTATTTCTTTGCCATCTTTATCCTGACTTTCATCTTCCCTGCATCTGTTTGTCCGTCCCTCACTCCCTTAGAAGCTTAGTGACTTCCTGTGGATCCAGTTGTTTACTACTGTAGCTGGAAGGCTAACCTTTATAAAGCTAGCTAGCTGGAAACATGCTAGCACTACTAAGTCACACTAGCCCTCTAGCTAGATTGTTAATGGTCAGTGAGCAAGAAAGCTAGCTTGGTCGCTAATGGGCCTTTTTCAAGAGGAGAGGAGGCTAGGACACTTCCTCCATTTATGATTCAGTTTAAAAAACACATATTTGGGTAGTTTTGTTAATCATTTCTTGTGCAGTTAACAAATCCCCAGTTTAAGATTAGCTTAATGTTATTTTGAGAAACAGACACATTCACAAAACAATATGTCCCTTGTGCGAATGGTTGACCAGGTATTGATTTTCTTTGTGCTTTAATGAACAGGTTACATGGATGTGCTGCTGCTGGGCATTTCAAAGACAGTGTGTACCCGAGGGAACCTCTGCAGCTCGATACAAAAAGGTAAGCTAGAGTTTAGGACCCTGACAATAGATGAATACTGCAGAAAGAGAGAGGGAAGACGACAAGAGGGAGGTAGATGGGGGAGGGACCATTTGGCATCTGTCCAGCAGCAATGCAGGTGCTACCAACAAGGTGAAACACAAGACATAATGTGTGTGAAGCTGTACCGAGAGGTGTATAGAAGGGGGGGTACATGAGGCGAATGGTGCAAACAAGTATGTGAGGTTGAGAAACTCCCTACAATGAGATATTAGCTAACACAATAACAATGGCCTGATGGTGCAATATCAAGACACTGGAGCTGAATCCGGTAAAGACTAACCACATTACATTCCTTCTCCTCTCGAGAACTAGTTCAACTGGTGAATCAGCACTTGGGCTGAACCTTATCAGACTTCAAACAGCTCCCTCACACAGACAAACATTTATAACACTTTGATTCATACAGCGTGCGAAGCTCCATCATCTCAGTATTTATTTTGTTCATATTTATTAATTAAGTTACATTCCTGTGAAAAGCCATCTTGCATACATAAAGTTATATATTTCTCAACAATGGGAAGAAACGCCAAGGGTAGAACTTTATTCTTGCGTTGCATGTAGCTTTAAGCTGTTGCAAAAGCGACGGTATCCCATGATAACCTGCTGCCAGGGCAACCGGCTTTGTCATGCTGGCTCTAAGTTGTTCTCCAATTTCCTGTTGAAGCAGCAAGAGCTCTCTGGGTGCCTGACTGGCTTTCACGCTCACTGCCAGTGTTCTTTATGCTTTCAAACTAAAAGACAAGACGTTTTTTTAAACTATTTTTACACCATGTGACCCTAAAGTCTTACAAAAAAAAATAATGAAGTGCTACTTAGGTAACGTCATGTTTTGCAAGTTCCTTTATGTGCAAAAAGGAGCTCAGTGTTACAAATGTTGGTAAAACTGTCCTATTTGCTGTGTATCTATGCAATATATTGGAATGAAAACACTGGCTTTCTACATGTAAGCTACGAGACAAATGGCCCACAGCAGTGTGCCTAGCCTGCTTTCACTACATGCCAATCACAAGGCTTCTAACTGGAAACTGCTTGAGGTAGTCCCAAAGTATTTTTCCGAAGCCCATCAAGTTCAGAGCGACATGTCAATGAGTCAGATGGCTTCTGTGTGGTTGGCAGTGCTACAGGTTAATCTGAACTGTCCAAATTCAACACGGTTATGCCACTGATTTCCTTTAAAGGATGTTAATTACATTACAAAGTAATTTATATATTAGCATTCTCAAATAGGAAAACGTGTCCTTAAATGGAGCACTCTGCTATGTCCATTTTAAATCAGAATGTGAAAGAAGCACCTTTATATTTGTGGTGAATGATCTCCTAAACTTCTGACAATGCCAACTGTTTTAATGAAGTCACATAATCGGGTTGGGTGAGGAACAATCGTAAGGAACAATCTAGACGTGCTAATGCTCTGTTGCAAGTTGCTATCATAAATGTATATTCATAGAAGAAAACGGCAATGGCCCCCCATTTAAGAGCTGCACACAATATTCTTGATTGAATATATTTGAATGAGTTTCAAGCTATGATTCATTTTGGACTCGACCAGCTGAGTAACAGTTACCGCAGGGGAGCTGAGGATTCTGTTAGTAAGGCTGTAATGATCTGGCAGCTTTCTTGAGACTAAATATGCAATATCCAGACAAACAGATGGAACCACGAGCACTGGCGCCAAAGCATTTAAAAAAAGAAAATATCAGCATGCCTTACTAGAAAGCGTAAATAAACACTGATACAGCTGATCTCTAACTGCATCAGCAGGCTATAATCCCTTGACATTCATACAAAACAAATACATACTGTCATACTGTTGCACCTATACATTCAATGGAAATGGGTCATCTACTGGTTAGACATCATCAGTCAGGATATAATAATCTTTCTAAGATTGCCTTCACTACGAAGCAGAGCTACGACAAGCTGAAAGAGAATAGTATGCGAAATCCGAGCCATCCTCTTCCTCTGCAGCGTCTCTCTCACGCTCCGACTACCAATGCCCTCTGATTCCGCCAGACAAGGAGACGGGTCACCCAGCTCATCCACTTGTCCTCGCCGTGCAAATGCTCACTCACCATGAACGCTGCTGTTCCTTACAGTCCCCCGCTGGGGATTTGTTTCCAAAAGACCTTAGTGTAGCGTCATCGCTGCTCCTGGCAACAAGACACCCAGGAAGGAGAAGACGAGGAGATCAGAAAGGAAGGCAGAAGGACAGTCAAGCTGCCAAAAGAGGGACACTCCCCGCATTGGAGAGGATGCAGCAGCATCATGACACCCCTCTATTTTCCTGCCCCCCCCCCCTCTGTCTCTGAGCACTGACGCTAGCCTGAGCTGCTCTGCATCAGGTCTATGGCTGCTGCTGTGCGTTTGTGTGTCAGCAAATCAGCACCGCCGTCTGTTATTAGTCACCATCGCTGCACTGAGAGGAGCTCTGTGCTCTGCTCAACCCTGGCAGCCGTGCTAATCAATCCCAGAGCAATGGATCAGGTTTCAACCACTGCCTCTGCTAATCCAGTCAGGAATCAAGTGTTGATGCAATGTACACATCTACTGCTCCGAGAGAAATTGTTCCTCTGCTAATTGGATGTTCCTCACTTTGTGTTGATGCAGTCGTTGCCTAGCAATACTGTAGCTTTCACAAGAATAAAACAAGTTCTCATGTTTTTTATTTTGAAGTATTCAGTGTCTCACTCTCAAACGGGTAATACCGTGAAATTCCTTTTTTTGAATTGTATTATTGTAATAATTCCTACAGGAAGTGATGAATTACCTTAATTTGTCACATGTTTAATTGCCAGATATTGGTATGACAATTTTATTACTGAGATATATGATACCTTCTTGTCAGGCTATGCATGTAATATTTATCCTTACATGCACTTACTTATTTATATATATATATATATATATATATATATATATATATATATATATAT
>CALSBZ010001656.1:0-32991 GCA_943591055.1 Gobionotothen gibberifrons | reverse complement strand
TATATATATATATATATATATATATATATATATATATATATATATATTATAGGCATATATATATATAATATATATATATATATATATTATAGGCATATATATATATAATATATATATATATTAGGGGTGGGAATTTGAAATCAAATGTATATTCGAATATTCGACCCCCAAAAAAACAGTTAACCGATTAACCGAAATAAATATTAAAAAAAAAAAGATTTCATTTTGAAAAATAAATAAATAAATACATGTTCAAAGAACTATAGAAACCAAGTCGAATTTGTCAAATGTATTGAACTGGCGATCACAGTTTGAACAGTTGACAGCGATAGGCCTACAGCTTTCATGCTTAAAACATAACTTGTTTTTTAAATGAAAGAGGGATCATACACGAACAACATAACGTAACCCTATTACAACAGAGATCAACAACCTGTAACAGGGCCTATGCACAGAATGCAGTAATTCAATACTCATTCTTCTTTAAGAATATGAGCATGTCTACTCAGGGGAGAGGCGGGTGCGGAGGCGATTCACAATCAGGCCAGCTGTAGAGAAGACCCTCTCAGCTGGAATTTGGGCATAAGATGAGGTTTGAGTCTGCGTGATCTGCATGTAGGGAGGGGCAGCAGCCATATCATCTGTGAGGGGCCGGTGAGCGGAACAAACCACACCTTTAGACCTAACACACTTAGCTATGGCACTGTCGTATACATTGAATTATTCCATTTGATCATATGTAATCAACTTAGGCACCCCTCCCAAAAAAAGAAGAAGAAATAACTCATATTCTAATACCTAAATAATTTTGAATAGTCGATTAATCGTTCCCATCCCTAATATATATGTATATATACTCCCCATTTTAGCTTTAGCCCAATTTATGCATAGCTGACTATCAAAATCACACATTTATTAAAGTCTAGAAGCGGTTTAAATGGCTTAATTTGAAAGTTAAAATGCCTGCTGGGAATATTGTTCAATTTCAGTTCAGCCCTACATCCAAAAACTCAGAAACTCAAACAGCCTGAGCTGCCGCAAAATGTAATTTAGAGTCTCAGCGGGGGACTGAATTTCTTTCTTCAGAAAGCAGCAATAGCATTTCACTGTGCCCAGACATTCTACTGAGGCCCCGAGATACATTGAAGTCCCCAGGCTGAAATGGTGTAAATTAGAATGTAAGAACCTGATTCACAGCATCCTCACAGGGGAAATGATACTGGCTGAAAGAGAACACAGTGTGTCCCGGCGCAGCTGAACAATAACCTTGGCAAATAAAGCATTATACACACAGAGCCAGCTGACCCCGCCCTCGAACAGCGGCAGGACAAAAGCATGAAAACCTAGCCGTGTTAACTGATTCCCCAGGTTCAATATAGGGTTACAGCCACAGATGAGATGGGCTGCAGATAAGAAGCGCAGCGTGTCAGTCTTCGGGGATTCATTTCTAACCATTACAACAAGAGTCAACAAAACAAGGTACATGTTAAAGGGAGGATATGTAAACTCTTTGAACTGCACATTACCGGCCTTTCAACCAGGTTAAAAAGGTCTGTTAATGAGCAGTTCAAACTGTTTCAGTACAGAAGAGTGCTACTTCCGTGGTGTCAGACACAGGGATAACGGTAGACCAATAACAGGCTTCTGCGGGCTCTAATTACACGCTGCCATCATGTTCTCTGGGTTATTTGACCAGAAGGGAGATGCTGTGGTCTTTAATTGGCTTTAAGACAACCCGACTGCCTTTTGAATGGTGGTGGGAAATAACAAAGGAGTGTACAGTCACCAGCTATATAAAAAAAAATGTACGCTAAAAGAACTATACTTTTTTTATGTTAGCTAGCTTAGCAACACAACATGCACGTAGGAAAAATCTTAGAGAAACACTAAACATACATTGATTATGTTTACATTTAAAATGTTTTGGGTTTTAAGTCAACCAATTTGACTTCCATCTGGGGAAATGGATAAAAGGTAGCCAAGCAATTGTTATTATAAGTACTTATGTAGCTAAGGGAGCTACATTGTTTATTGGAAATAGTCAGGCTACAGTGACATAACTTTTCAGCTAACTAAAGAGAAATTAAAGCTTTTTCCCCAAAAATAAACAACTCATCTTAGGTACCATATAGTACTCCTGAAGATATCTGTAAATGGCCAAATGAAAATAGCAATGCCGCCTTATGCTACTAAGACATTTTGTTAAAGTACATCTATTGTGGTTTAATAAATATTTAGCCCTGTCAAATACGTTTCTAAGCACTGCGAGTAGTAGCTCGTGCAGTTCTTAAGATAGCCAAAGGAGCTAAATGTCACTGATGGAGAGTTCTGTAGCTGAAGGCATTGTACTACTTTTCAAGAACACAACTACCATTGTATAGTATGTTACTGATATTTTAGAAATCCATGTCCATAGTGTCTTAAAACAACAATCTTAGTCATGGTTGTATATGTTATCATGAGTCCTTATAATGTTTGTGCACAGCAGTTATTGGTCTGTATTGTCCATGGTAGTGATAAGCCCTGCTAAAAGGCATTACTGCATCAGAAGCATTTGCTCATCCATTTGACCTTTGAGCAGCAGCTGTTCTGCACCACAAGCTGCTGCTGCTGCTGCTGCTGCTCTGTCCTAATTGAGGTTTTAACAGTGTAAAAGTCAACTATAACCAAAATAACCAACTATTACATGAATTATCTAGGGTATAAGTAAGGGCAAAATGCAACTTTAAAATCAATGGAGAGATGTAACGTATGCAAATTCAAACATAGCAGCGCAAATTGAACGCAAGGAGCATATTATCAAGTAAAACCTGTCAATTTAAGTAAAATGACAGAAATATTCAAAGTCTCTTGTGAGATCTCAGTCAACAAACCACACAAGCACTTGAAGAAAATCATGATTCTTGTGTATTTTTAAAACTAATTTACAGCCAACGTACAGCAAACGTACTCAAAATGACATTGGAATTGACATGTTGGTCTTTGCTTATTGGTTTAGGCAAAACCACAAGCCCTTCCAAACAGGATATGGTTAATAAACACAATGATAGACTGCGTGTGTAAACCTGTAAAAAGGAAGATTTCTACCTTCTGTATTCTCTTGGGGTCCTTAACGGGGCCTTCCCTGAGGGGGACCTTCCCAAACAGCTTCCACCCGGGATCCTTCTGCTCCACCGGCCGATTGTCCTTCACCCTCCTGGCAAACAGGCTCCTGGGAGACAAATGAGAGAGGGAATTAGATTGGAGGACAAACATGTATATAATATGAGGTAATTAAAACACAAGGGCAAAGCATAGAACACAAGCTACGATCAAGGTCCTCACTGGGTCCCTCTTGGGGTCTAAAGAGCTGCAGTAAATGTGTGTGTGCATGCTACTGCAGAAGTTCACGACTTAGATAAGCTCACAACAGGAATCTGTGGATTTAAAGAACAAAGGGTAAAGGCAATGTGTGACATCATGTGAGCTGTCAGGGTCATTTCAACTAGACCTGGACGCATAGAGTGGAGCAGTTATGACTTATTTTTGTAGGCTAACCCGGAAGGTAGCGAGGGCTCCTTCGACAAAAAGCTAAAAGGGATTTTTCCATTCGATTTTGGAATATTGCAGAAAATAAGATCTGTGGCAAAGAAGTTTATGATGCTTACACGTTTTGTTAAGCAGTCAAATCTCTACATATTAACATCGCTTTAATACAAATTGAAGCATAAAGCAGTTGCCAGAAGTAAAGAGCTAACGTAATACTATAAACAAACTACAACCTTTTTTTAGGACATTTACCAGTGGGATAGCAGGGTCATTCAAAAACGTGAAAATCTTGAAACCTTGAAGACCATACTTTAGTCATCTAACCAAAACCGTATTTGAAAAACCATTGAAGAGAAAAGGGAACCCGTCACTGCTGCCTTCATTAAAGAATAGGAACTTTCCAATTGAAATAACCACTAAACTATCAGCTCTGCACCCAAAACTAAAAACCACCTGAACGCGTAAATAGAACAAGAATCTGCTCGCTGTGTTCAGCTTCCATCCACCTGGAGTTTGAATACCATATGCAAAGCTGCTGAAACGCTTCCTCTTTTCAGAAGCATCCACTGTGTCATTTAGCCAGACATTCCTTTCATTTATCCATCAGTGCCGTGTTGTCAAAGAGAGGTTAGTGGGGCTTTAATTAAAAGCTTCAATAGAGCCCTGTCATGAAAAGAAGAAATGAATAATGTGAAATGAAAAACCTTTTCTAACCAGGACACTTAACATAACACACAGAGTAAAGAGGAGTAACATCAAAGAGGGCATATGATGCTGTTTGTCTGGGTTACATCTCATCAAGAGACTCAACGTCAACTGCCTCATCTTATAATTAAGGGACATTAATCAATAGGGAATGTTTGTTTTAGTCAAGATGAATAAGCCGTTCAGATAAGGAAGTTGTGATGGCACCATATGGCCAAGTTGGAGATGTTTGAATATTGGCCCATTGTCTACGTATTCAGCATATAGACTAACTAATGAGAAAATGTGAGAATTACACTCAATGGCGCTATAAAAATAGGCCCGTTAGTTACTAATGGTGTAAGAATTCGGACAAGTCATTTACGCTAGAGAAGCTGCCCCGAAAAAGACTTATAGCAGTCGTCTTTTCATGCCAATTTGGCAGTTTTAAAAATGTTTTTTGACATTATTTACTTTCCAATGGAAACATCTCAACCCCAACCTATTTCTACCACTGTATTTACTGATACTGAAGAACACAAGATAATGCAAGCATTGGAAGGTATTTCCTCATTAAGTAGGGGACTAGAACGTTTAAAGAAGAAGTTGAATGACAACACAGATATGACAGATCATGAAGCAATTTCTTAAAGGTTGTGAACCCGGTGCAAAATGCAGTGACATTAAGCCTTATCTGTTCAGCTGTTCCCAGAACTGCAAACTGGAATCACAGAACGGGAAACAAGCAACCACCAGATTTGCAACTTCTTTTCGTAGAAAGATAAGAAATGAGGCATCAGACACTTGTAGAGCAACATGTTATACTAGGGAATGCAGTCATCTGTGTACGGGAATATCTGATGTTATCAAAGTAACCCAACTCTCCTCTGAGGAAAAGGAAGAAAACATCAGCTTTCAGTTACAAAAAGAAAGCATCTGATCCAAAGGGAAGATCATAAAAAGAACAGTGTGACCAATAACAACCAGTGAATTCCAAACTCAAGGTCCACTTGCAAGTTTGTATTTGAGCGTGCACTGCCTTTTAACAGTCTTCATCAGCGTTCATGTCCCAAGCTCTACTTATCACCTTTTGTAATGTGCTTAAGTTTGATACTCAGGTCACATGATGACAACAGAACCATCTCTATTTCAACTGAGCAAACTCCATTTGCTGAATAAGACCATTAAGCATGATTGAAAGCTCTGGAAAAATATCAAAGTCTGTAAAAATCCTTCGTTGTGTCAAACTACTATTTCAAAAAGGTCAATAAAGAACATTCCAGCTCAACCAGGGACTTTTTCCAATAACTCAGACAAAAATTGACAATTTATTTTTGTCCAAGGACACGCTGAGGTGGAAAAATAAAGTGCACCCAGGCTTTGAACTATGGCCTGGGTGCACTTCAGTGACCCTGTGAGCCAACATAAAACAGTGATGGATTGAGGTAAAGAGGCCAACTGACTCCTTCCTTCACAAATCAAAGCCTGACTTTTAAGTTTATGAAAACTTCATACACCAGATTGTGCTGAACAGTTCATCAGAACATTGTGCTGTACAGTGTATGCCACAGAGTGGGTGTTTACAATGCAGGGACGTGATTTGCATTCAGTCCAGGGCCAAGTGTGCCTCGACGTGACCTCTGAATGGCCGCGGCTATGGTCCAGTGCTCAAGTGGAACAGCCGGAAAATGGCAGAGCTGCTTGTTTGTATGTTGAGTTCAAGCTAAAGGCTTTGCACTGCTTTGTGACAGGATTTCACAACATGACGTTCAGTCTTCTTGGTGTGTGCACAGGAGCTGATAAGGTTATGCTTCAGGTAACAATGGCATGGAAATACCAAACAAGCTAGTACAAGAATTGGGAAAGAAGAACATTGAGTTTTTTCCTTCAGAAAGAACATCAGAGTGTCTGATGAGAAGCTGCTTCCACAAACTAAAGAGTTTAGTATGAATGTAATCCAACAGAAAATAGACTTTCTAGTACAAAAGTCATGACTTCTGACCAAACTTCCAGTGCTTTCTGGCATGCAGAACACAAAGATGAACAAGTACAAAGAATGTCAACTAGAAAACTAACTTTGTATGGGGAGGCGTGTGGTGCAGTGGGTTGTGAGTTGGTGTTCGGAACAGGTTCAAACCCCACTGCAGTCAGCATGTCGTTGTGTCCCTGAGACACTTCACCCCAAATTGCTCCTGTGGGGATTGCCCACAGTATTGAGTATGTCAGTTGCTTTGGATAAAAGCGTCTAGCAAGTGACATGTAATGTAATGTATGTGCTAGTATCCTACCTGTCAATGAACAGAAGAAGTGATGGGGTTGCCATGCTGCTCTGTCACCACAAAAAACGGAATTCTCCCCCAAAAAGCAGAGCGAAGGCACCTGAAGGGTTCTAGAAAGTACAATTCTTTAAAAGAAGAGCAAAGACTAAAGCTCTTCTTCTTTAGTCAAGATTCAGGCCCATGTCTTCCAAAGGTTTAAGGTGGAGAGAGGAAATAGTCCCACACGGCCACTATGTTCAGAGACAGTGAGATTGTGGAGGAAGAGGCAATGAGAGGCCTGACTTCACAAATGGGAGGGGAGGAGTGGGTGTGAGGAGAAGGAGTCTGAAGGGCACTGAGGGAATCAGTAACTTCTCCGTTTGAGGTAGAAGGGATAATAGTAGAATAGGCAGAATAGTAAGGGGAGGTGCTGCTATGGTGTATTAAACTAAATGTAATTCATTTTCAATCAATTACAGTGGGAACAATTATACAAATCTGTCACCAAGTGTTACGTCAGTGCTAACACTGGTGTTAACACATGTACAATGTGTTATCTACGCTAAGGGAATGCTTGTGTGTCAGCAGGATAACAGAAGACGCGTCATAAAGTGACACACGTCATAAAAAGACACAGAGGGGGTTAGGTTACAGCTTCTAAGACCGGTGCAAAAGTGACAACAGCAAAAAATACAAGTTTGACGAGGTGCTGTTAACCCCCTGCCTGTTCCTTCAAGGAAAACTCAATAGAGAGTGGAATGTGGCAAAGCAGTGAGAGGAAATTAAATACCATCCTAAGAACTACTTCCAAGAACTCTAGACTAACTTTGCTGAATTTTGGATACAATTTCAACATGCTCTTAGGTTGAAATATATAAACGTGTTAACAGTGATAGTTAGCAATCAACACAGCCAGAGCAAACCATTGTATTGTATGTAAATGAATACAAACATTTGTTATGGGTAAACAGAAACCTATAATGAAGGGTCTTGTGGAAACCAAAAAGTCGTTTAGGATTTGCTTGATCGTTTTGAATAGGTCAATTCATGACTAAGCTCCCCTGATTGATTATTTTTCCATTTCATTTTCAGATCTGGATACATGTATAACTTTTTCTTTCCAACTTTTCATTCATAGTCTTGGTTTTTAATCTTTGTAAAACGCTGAATGTAGCTCGGTTTCTCCTATCATTTTTGTTCTTGTTTGTCTGAAGAAGGCTCACTCGAAGATGAGTTGTTGGAGTTCTTAAAAAGGAAATGGAATTCAATACCACAACCAATAAGAGAATTCTCATCCTACTACACATGCAAGCACAGTGTTAAAAAGTGGCTCATTAATAATCAACAGTGTCAGCACTGATGTGTGGGTGTAGGTGTGTGTATGAGTGTGTATTGTAAATGTTTTATTTATTATCATGACTTCATATGTACAATGGTATAACAATGTCGTGGTATTTTTTTATTATTGCTTTTAGGATGTCTATCACCATCTGGCAAAGGGACTATCGATGAAAACTAGCCTTTTGGCTAATTCGAGTACTTTTACATGTTTTTAATATGTTTTTTTAAATAAATCAATTAAATTCAAATAAAGAAAATAATTTGAGATATTGTACTGGTGGTTGATAAGTCATTATTTAATTAACTTTTAAGTTGCAGATAATTAGGTAATCAGTTATCTATTTGATGCATTCAGCGACTAAATATTCAAGCTCTCAAAATAATGGATTGAAAGTTTGAACCATGGGAAATGATAGACTAATGATACCTGACAGAGAATCTAAGCAAGACAAAAGACGACAAAAAGCATGATGGATCATTATCTCAAAAAGGTAAAATATCGTCCCCCACCTGCTCTGTCTGCAACATCAGAGAGTAAGACGCACTCCCAATCACACACAGAATTAGAATGTAATGCCTTGTCTTCTTTACAAACAGAGAGAGCAGCACAATGATGCAGTCCAAATGCAAACGTGATGGTGGGATTTAGGGTATTAATGGAACCCTTGATTAATAAAAAGGCAAAGTTGTATTTCATTGGAACGAAAAAAACACCTTCATTTAAACAAGGTTTTATCTTTGTAAAGTTATTAACGAGAAGTGCACTGAAGTGACACTGCAGCCAGGGAACGCAGAGCCTTTTGTTTTTACAGAGGGTCATTGTAGGTGAACTGTAATATGCAAGAGTGGAGGGAGGGTGGGGGGGGGGGATATGTTGGCTAAGCAAGGTTTGTAAAGCAACTTTGAGCAATGGCTACTTCTCTAAGGCTATATTATAAAGCCTTCCACACAGAGTCGAACGAGAGGAAGCAGAACATGATTATTAGTTTGCTGAGGCTTATTTTTCTATTTCTGGCCACTCCTGTGATAACCTGTGCTTTATCTCTTGTTATACCCAAATGATAGAATAGGCAAGTGATAAGCAATATTTCTTGCTTCATATTGTTTACCTATTTGTCTTGATGCTAAAGTAGGGATATTTATTTAAAACTTCCAAATGTCATTGTTCTAGTCCCAATTCAAATCAGCTTGTTATTTTAACCTTTTAAATATTTGTTTCCGTATATTTCATCAAGTTCTCCTATGGAGACAAACTGTATATTGTTATAACAACTGGGTTTAACTATATTGCAAATGGCTTTCTGTTAACCCCAGCCTCCACTTATGGGCAAATAAGCTGCTTACAACTACATTAAAGTGTGTTATAAACCATTTATGAAATGTTTCTACACTGCTTATGAATATTAAATAAGGGGGGTTGAAGTAAAGTGTTACCACCCAAGTCCTGGATAACTGCAGGTATGGCTACAATGAAATGATATGGCAACTACCTTGATGGACACAGAAATTGTGGGGCGAAGTTAAAATGAATGAATGATCATGACGTAATAAAGAGCATGGAGCCCGGCTTTTGTAGTGCAAATCAACCATCTGAATAAAACACGAGTTATCGTAGACGGATATTCTGAACATACCTGTTGAATAAGCTTGCTAGAGGTCCTAATTTCTTTAGCCTTCCATCCTCTTCCTGATGCGGACCCCGTACAGGACTCCATAGGTCTCCGGGGTTTCCAGGTGACGTCGTCAGCGTCACGTCTGTGAAATGACTGCCGCTGCTGTCGTCCGTCTCCAAGGTAACGATGGCGCTGGAGCTGGAGGTGACGGTGAAATCCAAGATGTCTTCATTGGAGACGGACAGCTCGGTGCTCATGCTGGACATGCTGGATATGTCATCGCTGCGGTTTAAAGCTCCGACGGCCGTCCCCGTGGTGGTTGACAATCTGAGGGCGGGGCTAAGGTGGCGGATGGAGTCGTACCCGCTGCGGGGGAAGGTGGAGGATTTACGGATGGAGTTGCCGTCAGTAGAATCTTCCAAAGTTAAAGTGGCGGGCGAATAGGAACTGGAGTCAGAGACGAGGCCTCCGTCACCGGTGCGTTGGTGGGCGTGGATGATGGGCTCTGGAGGGTTGATCTCCAGAGTAGGGATACCCGAGTCCTGGGAGGTCAAGCTGTGGCAGTCCTGGTTCAGGTCCGAGTTGTTTTTTTGGGGGCTGCAGTAGTAGATGGGGGTGGAGGAGCAGGATGGCTTGTAGGTGGGCACGACCGTCTCACTGTGCATGGTGGAGCTGAGGTCATGGTGGTGGTTGTTGGTGTGATTGTGGAGGTCAGAGGAAGGCAGGTCCGTCACTACACAGCCATTCTGCACTATGGCTTCTCCAGACAAACCTTCAGAAAGAAAGTGACATTTAATTGGAGGATTTTTTAAATAAAACTATTTTAAAGAAACTTGGACATTGTGCAAGCAATACATTATCCATCCCTTGTTTGATTGTGCTTTTGTGTAATACCGGCTGTGTTTTCAAATGTTCAAACACCGAAATGTCTACTGTTTGATTTTTATGTTTGTATTTATCTTTAATTGATTTCATTGTTTACTTATTTATTGTATGTTGGTTTGTGTGCAATTGTTGGGTCACTAAAAAGAGATTCAACTATTAACTGAGAAAAATGCGATATAAATACTATTTGACCCTAAATAAAGAATTTAAAAAAGGTTACAATTCTACTATTCTGAACGATCTCCAGTGGTGTATAGGTGTGACATGAGCTCAAAGGGAGCCCAGCTTTTTTGTACCAAATTCCAGGGACCCTGAATAAGACTATCCTGCGAAATGGAGAACACGTATTATATAATAATGATTAACTGTATGTTTTATTGATTTATAGTAGGCGTTTATAATCCACATGTTTTAAAGTTTGAGTCTGCTTTAACTGAAAGAAAAAAAAAAAGGGTATCATGTCAATAGTTTCACTGACAGGTGGGTCAATAAACCACAAAGAATTGTTCCAAGGAAGTCCAAAAGGATTTTTTTTAAAAAGCATACTTGTTAACAATAAAGATTTGAAAAGTATATACATCTTCAGAAAATGTGGTACATTTATAAAGGACTCGATTATATAACATTCCTTTTAAAATGTTATACAAAAACTAAAGAGTGAATATTTATTTTATATTCTACGATTGGATGTTAATGCTTTTACTTCCACTTGTATCAGATTTACTGTTAATCAAACTGAAACACACAAAAAATGTGCTATGTGCGTTACAACTACACTTTCAGTCAAATTGATTGACATAATTAGAATTATTCTACAATAATTTAAATAATTTATAGCTTTTCATCAATAAAAAAAATGCTAAACATTCACTGGTTCCATCTTGTCAAAAGTGAGGATATGCAGCTATGACAGTTATTATAGCGTTGCAAATTGAATACAACTCCGTTATGGATGGTTTGTTGGAGATGATAAGTAATATTAAGATGTGTCCTTGGCCCAGAGCATTTTAATCCAACCCTGAATGTGATGCCATTTGAACATGTGTATGAGATGTATTCATACAAATGAATAACACCAGCTCTACATAATACAATATTTAAAGGTTTTTTCTGCTTGACCGGGGTATCAGGTTAGAGTGGAAGCCTTGAGAGGTGAAAACTAATCCCACAGAAACCAGGCTGTAACTGGAGTCCGGACTGTAATGTGAACAGGGGCCCCAGTAAAGGCTATATCATGCTTTAACACCAGCTGGGAAGCTAAGCTAAAGCTAAAGGATCAGGCTCTCCAATCAGTCCTGTACTCAAGCACCATAGTGTTGTAAATGCTAATGCCAATGGCAATTAAAATAAATAGGTAAGTAAAAGGGAACGGTCAAATAAATAAACATTAACAGACAACGGGGCCTTTTTCTTGTGCAAATGTTTGACACATAAAGCCAGATTCTTACCCAAGTTTTAAACCCTGACCTGCAGGTTGTCATGTGATTTGGGTAAACTTTGTCCCAAAACATAGCAAGGGTTGGTCTTGTGCCACTCTGGAAATAATCTACAACCAGAGGTCAGTAGAACATATCAATAAATAAAGTAATCTGTACAAACTCACTTACTTTTATTAAATGTATTACTGTGTACTGCTGAAAAACTGTCATTCTTGTTAGCCTAGCTTATGTTTTCAAACATAAACGCAATGCCCTTTATAAGGTTTTAACCACAAATTATTCAAAAGTATTAGCATAGTAGTGTAAAAGCAAGGCCACGCCAACATAGACAAGGCATGACAGAAGAAAGAGGTGGCTGACTCCTTATTGGCTACTTAATTAACTGAAACACCCATTAGAGTATGCACACAAAATCTTGTTCTGCAGGTCATGATATCATTATTCATAGTATGACTTTCAGCGTGGGTAAACATAATCTCACAAATTCTAAAATAAGGGCATATGCTTCAGTGGTTTTCTAAGAAAAGTTGTCCTCCGTTTGGGTTCGGAAGCAAGTTCCTAAGTGGCACTGCTGCAGCGTAAGATTGGAATGCATGGTGTGATGCATATAATACAGGGCACATGACATAAAACATATTTGATAAGTATGCCTGGGTTTTCAAGCCTATAGGCCTCATTTTTTCAATGCAGCTGTATTTATTTTAAACAGATACATTCTATCACCTTGAAGAATGCTGGTTAGCAAAAAGAAATAGATAAAAGGTTGTTTTTTCTCTAAAAGTGCAGCTTGGTATTTGCACTCTTTAGTCCTAAATTAAGTGGTTTAGCAATTCATAAATGGTTTTGAGCCATTTTGCTGGGGTTAAAGTTTGAAATGAATAGCAGTTGTGCCACTCTGTATTCTACTTTAAAATCATGTTGAATTCCAAAGCGAATACAGAATTAATGATTCAGAAAAAAAAGTGGTTAGAAAGTCTACATTTGAGCACAGAAATGGACTTTTAGTTAATTAGATGTATGCCGAATTAATTATTGGCCTTAAATGAATCACTAAATGCAAAATGTTCTGGTTTAACAACCGTATACATGTGTAATATTCGAGGTTGAATTGAACTCAAATAATTTTTAAAGGCAGTTTGGCGTGACCTGTAATGTTGCCAATGCCAAGGGAGAAATGCACATTGCCTACAGTATGAGGGCACAGTTCATGTGGTAGCCTACGTGTTGTTAAAATAACAAATAAATACATAAAAAGGTCTGAAAGCACATCATAATAACCTACCACAGCGGCTGTCTCTGCGGTCCCGGGTCCCGGTGGTCGTGTTCGCCATGATGCCGGTTGATGCTACAGGTGTCCGGCAGGTAGCCGCCTGCTGAAGCGGTCCATGGTGATGCTGTGATACTGCTGCTGCACCGCCCTCATCCCCCTGCCTCCTCAACGCAGCTTAGAGCACACAAACAGCACCAATGTGAGGTCAAGAGTCGGATTTGTTTTAATATAAAAACATGTAAATTCACCTCTGGGGAAAAGGAGGATGGTAAATATAAACACGTCTTCCCGGACTTGCTACCGACGATGATTCTAGCAGCGCTTCCTCAAGTGAATTATATATTATATTATAAATTCAAATGCGACGGACATGTTTTGCTCTCACGTCATCTCTACAGGAGAGGACACTCTTCACCGGTGTTATAACAACAAGCACATGTCATAAGTTTATCCGGTATCGTTAACATTTCATACCTGTTTTGACGCTTCCGCCGCCATTTTAAACCAAACTTGTACCGTGAGTGCGGTGCAATCGAGTGAAGAATGTTCACCGTCGATGGATTCACCTGTCTTGAAATGAAGGCATTAATAATCGATCGCGTACCTGCAGGCTAACTTGTACTTAAGAACACGTTAGTAAGACAAGTTAAGTACATTTACTCAAGTACGGTACTTAAGTACAAGTTTGAGGTACTTTTACTTTACTTGAGTATTTCCATTTGATGTTAGTTTGTACTTCTATCCAACTACAATGACATTGTTTACCTTTACTCCACTACATTTGTTTAATACCTTTAGTTACTTTAATGCATCAATAATTATAATCAAAACATATCATAATTATATTATTCTGAAATCGACCAATCTGCAGAATGAGTACTTTCCTATACTTTGGTATTTCTACTTTTAACCAAGAATTTACACTTTCCATGCTTTAAAACTGTTTGCTGCGTATATTATAATAAATACCCCTCCTCTATGTACTTTATGTGCAGTATAAATGCCATCATGCTACTGACACCATTATCCCACGTACTGTCTCACCTGTTCAATCCGTCATTTAACTAATCAAACTTGTTTTGCACAGCACCCTTTGTGCTGTTCAATGGGATGGGCGACTGCATGCTAAAAATATACTGACTTGTTACTTGGTGAACTTCTATTTCAAAGGTCAAAATTAAACCCTTCCACTCAAAACAACTGCAACATGTGCAGAGGGAAAGACATTCAATTCTCATTTTGTGAGTGTCAGATCACACAAAATATATAACATTTTATAAAATGTTAAATATAACACTATTTTGATGACTATTCAATTTGGCCTCAAATGACTAAGTAATAAATGCTACAATAATAGTATTTTTTTTGGTCACAACTTTTAGCATGGATGCTGTAGTGTCAAATAAAAAATATTGCCCTTTTATTGAATAAAATCTGCATATAAAATATTTTTTTAAGGGTTATTTCTTAAATTGTTTGCAGCTTTTCACTTCACTGTTGATAAGTATGAATAGAACATAATGATTAAAGCTTGTGATATGAATGAGTATCATCACCCTGCCCTCTAGTGTCGCCATAAGGTAAGGTAAGAAAAGAAACAGGTAAACTCAGACTGAGGTTTGGTTTATTCCTTTATTAGATGTTAAGAAAATCCACAATGAAACAAAATAATTTACTCAGGGTGTACATGAAATTAGAACAACACATCTACTCGGGACAGATGGGATTCAGGAAAATATAGGAAAGGGTGAAGGAGCGTCTAGGTGGGAATGAGAAGACGAGGAAAACGTTCAGTTTTCAGTGCCGGATATGTTCTTTAGACCACAGTGCAATCAGAACAGTGTTATTCCAAACACATATACCCTCACTGAATGCATTTTCGTCTCACACGCTTTGTGTTTTTAACACGGCCTATCAAAATGGAAGAATTAAATGGAGAAAGGTGTGATGCATTCCTTTCACCTCCCATCTAAGTGCTTTTTGTGACTTATCTTCTTACACACATTCACTCACAGATTCACACAGTCATAGCATTCTTTCAATTTAACCTCACTTTTATTTTTTAAACCAAAATATTTGTTGTTAAATCCAACATAAAACGAGTGTGATGTTTGCATGCTGCATTTCTAGAGACAGTCCGTGTTTGTTTGTTTTTCCTGTCAGGTGTCCCTCACTCAAAACGTATCAACATGCTAAATTAGCTGAATGACTTTTCTCCGTATATTCTTTAATGTTTTCATGCGCCAAAGGTATTGCATAGGACTTTTGAATTCCCCTCCACATTGCTTATGCAACCTACAATGGCTTTTTTCTTCTTCCCTAAAACTATATGTTTACGACAGTCACCTCTGTGGTTTGCGTGGAAGGAACTCCTGTCAATAATTTCTGCTCTACAATCAAAAGAAAAGTTTTTACATTAATGCATCGATGCACTGTCACAGGTCTGAGTGTAGATTATGCTTATATTAAAAAATTCCTGAGTGTCTGGTGACTGTCGAAGAAAGGTGACAAGACCCTGAAGTTGGAGTACCTTGGGGCCCTTTTTTTATTAATTGAAGTGGCATTGGATTGAGCAAACCATTGGCCTGTAAATACAGTCGTTGCAAAATCAGGAAGCCATTTACAAAGCCATGCCAACCTGCGACTTACCGAAAGTCTGCACATTTTTAATTGCCCATAACAGAAGGATAGTTTTAGTTGTGTGCTTCAGTTTCATTGTATGTGACGAAAAAGTTACCTCACTTCTGTCCTCACTGCCTATAGTTTTTAGCTGAAATCGAAAGAAGGTAAAAGCCAGAAGGTTTGCCAATTTGTTCAGGGCTTTTCAAATGTAAGGGTCGCTAATATGCATATGCATTTTTTGTGAACGTAAGTCTGCATACATTCACGTTTCTCTGAGATAAAGTTCTAGTCCACTCATTCTGAACCTCCACAAGTTTTGCCAACACACAAACACACACACTCACACATAGTGAGATATTACTCAGTATTTCAACAAGATATATTGTAAACCAAAAAAAAGAAAAAAATAACACACCTCATATGAAAAAAAAAGCATATGTACCTTAGAGTAATTATGCCATGTTTTTGGTTTGACCTCCACTCGCCACTTGCTTGGTTACACATTTGTTTAGTTGCAAAATGGACAATAAACCATTAGACAATGCTGATTCTGTCCTTTCTGTTTGGGGACAAGTAACTTAAAAGATGAACATGAGATTTAAACACCTGCAAGTATTTCTGCTTCTGCTGCAGGCCTGACAACTAAGAGGTTAACTTAAAATAAAAAACCAAGCCACATTAAACAAGAACTGCGATCAGGCTAATCTTTTTTTCTTCTTTTCTCAATTTTTCCGCAAAAAGATATTCATGGAGTCTGACTGTCTGGACTACAAAGAAAACTATGCCATCTACTTGTATCACAGCCATATTATGGAACTGCAATTCAAAAGATTCTTGAACATATTTATAGCACCAATATTTTGTACCATAGGAATTACAAAAAAATTAAAACAAAGTTTCATTCAATTGCAACACAGGTGTCTGCAGACATGGCTGTAGTCTTATCATGTTGGGTCTTTACCCCAAAACAAACTCTTTTTTTCCCCCCCCAATTATTTTACAGCATTGCATTTCAAGTAGATCATTAGTATTTTTTCCAACAAAACTCCTTTTGATTTCCTGTTTTTTTGTTTTTAAAGGATTTTTTTGTTTTCTTTTAGCCTCACAAACCATACTATGTCTACTACTAGCTTTTGTAAGACTATCACCATTCAAAAATCAGACTCATTTATGATAACTTTTCACACATGGGGAATTTATGGATATTTAGAAGAAAAACTGCACACATTCTCTACTTCACATTCAGAAAGTCGTCCAAACAAACTATTTAAATTAAACTCTCGAAATTCTTACACAACTCAAAAATCTCAACTTCCTTATAATTATCTTTCTGAACATAAGATGGAAAGTAGAGTATGCGAAAGCAGTCGTTTCACACAACTTTATGTTTAACTAGAAAAAGAGGAGTGAGACTGGCTGGACGAACATACATGCACAACCATTCAGATACCAGCAACTAGCAGTATCCTAGCTCAAAAGCAAAGATGGCGGGAACAAAACTGACAAGGATAGAACAAAAGATTGTCCCTACTACCTAACTGTGAGACTTGAATGAGGATCAGCGTACAGGAGAACCAAATGAAACAAATTCTAAAATGCCTAAAGTGCATGTTTGCACATGGCATCACTCAAAGACAGAACATATTTTTTGAGTTTTCCTATTTTCTCTCACTTTTTGTTGATCTGATTGTTGATTACACAATGTTTAGTAAATGAAAACCAACAGGGGTTATGTGTGGGGTTTTTGGATGGGTGTGTCAGAAAATAAGCCTACATTAGGTTTTTCCAGCTCCGAGATGAACCTGAATCTTTGCTGGTAGAGGTCTAGTCACAAAAGGAGAGGAGAGTCCTCTCTACGACAGGAGTCCTCTGCAAAACTGGAGTAGTCAAATGTTGCTGCTCCCTGGAGAAAGAAGTCAGACAAAAAAGGTTAGATTGATACAAGTCTAAAAGATCCATGCTGCCTATGTTTCTCCTTTACATCCTAAACCTATCGAATGTTCAAACTGACTGTCAGGCTCATGACCTGATTAGGACTTTCAGCCATATTTTCACTGCTAAGGTTTTTCTAAAAACCCCTCAGTGGAATGCAGGTAGCCATCACCAAAAATGGGTATACTATTTAGATAGCTCATATATTTTGATGCCTGCAACAGCAGAAGCTGATGGCCAGTATTATACAGGTCTGTCACTAGGATCTTAACATCACAATATTGGGACAATCAATCAAGTTTTTTTGCATGAGCAATGCTTTCTAGGTCATGGCACCTGATAGGTCATATCTTTTTTGAATTAGATTGTGCTTTGTATATAGCACTGATAGACATCTATAAAGAGTGTCAATGTGAATGTGTTGTGGGAGGAAGGTTTGGGCCCTGTCTGGGGCTCTGTCCGTCATACCTAATGCAGTTTTAATAACAGTTAAATAGTTGGCAGTGATTATATTTTCTCTTTGCTGGTGAATAAAATGTAAAAGTATATTTTATTTTTTAAACGGTATACCTGTACACTGCGATCCAGGGAAAAGGGGGGAACAGAGTGTGTTCTGCCACCAGCACTCGTCTTGCTGGTTGCCGGTTCCTCTCTGTCCACTTATATTTAACAGAGGGAACTATAAAAGACAAATGAGAAGTGGTTAGTGTGTCAGTAAGGTGAAAACTGTGTGGTTATGCAAACAGTTTTGCTGTAATGCACTAGCACACAGAACATTCTTACAACATCATTTTAGGAGGAAACCCTCACCTCTGGAACATCTCCCACGAAGTCATAAGCGATCCCATACTTGGGGATCTGACCCGCTGGTGCAGAGAAGCAGGACTGCTTTTCTTCTGAAGATTCCTTCTTTTGAATCTTGCCGACAGAGACGTCTGTCTGTCCGCCTGCAGTTGATGCAGCCTCTGCAGTCTTGCAGTCTAAGCAAATCTCTTGCTCAGCAATTGGCAGGAGGGTACTGGAGCCCTCCTGTGAATCCAAAGAGGTCTGGGCACTCTTCTCCATGCCAGACTTCTTTAATCTGGGTAAGAATTTACCAGATTCCAGTTCTGACTTCCCGTAATAGGGGCCCTCACATTCTGCATCCTCCTCCAGAGGTTTGAGATCTGCCTGAGGATCATCGAAGACGTCCACCGGCGCCAGGACGGGAAAACTCAACTCCTCCTTATCAGTCTCGGCCTCGGAATCACTCACTCCACCGGGAGACAACTCTGAGGCCGATATTGGTCGGAAATGAGTCCTGGGGGAGATGCGAATGGCCCTGTACTGCGTCCGGTTGATGCCATATATGCGTGGGTGGAAGGCTTCATTCTCCGAGTCCGAGCAAAGAATCGACTTGGGCTTGAAGCCCGGACTGAACGAAGCCATGTCCTCAGGCTCGAAAGAACACTCGACGTGGAGGACTTGAGAGAAGGGATTGTTCAGGTTGAAGGATGCGAACGGGTATTCCAAACCTTGCTCTTCACCACGCAAGCCTCCGTAGGACCCGAGCAAATCTTCATGGAAGATGAAAGAAAATCCCTTATTCAATCCATCCCCGCCACCTCTAATGGCCTGGTCACTCTGCCCAAAAGACACAAGAGGTCTCCACAGGGGCCGGGGCCCGGGGGCAAAGCAGCTGCCAGTGTTCATGAACACATCTGTGCCGGTGATGGTGAGCATATCTGAGCTGGAAGCAGACGCAGCCGCAGCGGCACACTGTAGCAGGCTATCTTGGGTGTCACTAGGCGGCACAAGAGCCCAATTCTTATCCCCACTTAGTGTCTTCAACTCTCCATACACCCCTCCAAGGATGAATGCTGTGTTCTCCTTGTCAGAGTTCAGGTCCCAGGGCTTGGACGGAGTCATATAATCCCCTGCACCATCTACCTTGGAGAGTTTGTTTTTGGCTAAGTCCTGTTCTTCCTTCTTGCCCTCCCAAAGGTGATACTCTGAGCGCTGCACTGCTTTTTTCTGAGGTCCCTTAATTGGATCCCCTTTGACCTGCACTTCCAGGCGGCTGCAGCAGTAACCGCCGGACTCATCTGAGAACAGGCCCTCGCTTGGTTGTTCTGCTCCTTGCTTCGCCGTTACAGATTTTTCATCTCCTATTGCAGTCCAAATGTCCTTTATTATCCCTGAGCTGTAGTCGTCACCGTGTTGGTTTGTGTCGTCCGAAAACATGCCAGTGCTGTACTGTTTACCCTCGTCCTCTTCCAATGCTATGCCACAAATGGACTCCAATTTAGATTTTTTGGTGAAGGTCTTATTGGATGCCGTGCTAACACTGACCTCCTCACATTTGCGGCCAGAGTTCGCCTGCAAGAAATCCAGGATTTCATCCTCTAGATATGTACCAGAGAGAGGTGGGATTATACAATCAATCTCTTCATTGCCAATTTGAACAGCATCCTCGGTCAGAACATTTCCTTGCTCGTTGTCTGAACGAGTCTCCTCTGAATGTGACCACGGACTGCAAGTTCTTGTTGAAAGGTTAGAACAGTGTTCAGTTTCGTCAAAGGCACTATTTTTGGTCCATATTAGCAAACGAGACTGTTTATTAGAATGCGGGTCGAGACAGCTACTAGAATCTGTGTTGTTTTCATGACCGACGGTGAGTGAGTCGCGGGGAAAAGGGAACGTGGGGCTCTCATACTGCAGCTCGAAAAGAGAGAAGCAGGATGGTTCACTGGTGGCTTCAGGGACAATTGGCTCCTCCAGATTTCCAGATAGTTTGCTCAGGGTGAACGAGACACTATCAAGGAGGGGGGAGAGGCGGATGGGAGAGTCTCCTATGAAGCTTTCTCCATCTATATCTTCTGAAGTGGATGGTGAATAACATCCCCACACTTGAGCCATGTTTTCAAGATCCTCCATTAGGAATCCAACTGATCCCAGAGGTTCTTGTGAGTCTGCCCGTATTGCAATTTTCCCATGCTGCTCAAGGCCATCTAACACTAAACAACATTCTGCCTCAACGTCTCTTTGCTCTTTGCTTTTTTGTCGAATCATGCTTAAGATCCGACTCTCTTGTATAGAGTCTGAGGCACTAGTATCCAATATGGATTGATAAATGTCAACTTCATAGAAGTGAGTGAATTCAGACAGATGCTTGTCATCTAAATCTCTACTATCCTCTGGCTGAGGGCAGCATGAGGTCCCAGTGAGTTCAACACTTTCATCTTCTGCTTCGCCAGGCCCTTCCACAAAGTGCCCATCCACAAAAGAGCCTGCTGCTAGGTACGCTCTCTGGTAGCTCTCATTGGCAATGCAGATTCCCTGGAATCTCTCCGGCAGCCTCTCCATGTCGGTCGACAAATCAAAACCATCAGGAGAGTCTACCTTGTTGCGATATTTTGTTTCCAGCTTGCTTTGCCTGCTGCAAGGTACAAAATACTCTGTGATGGGCTCAGTGTACCAAAGAGGCTCCTCCATGTATTCCTTTCTGTTTCTGGCCTCAACTCCGGACTCTTTAGCCTCCTTCCAGCCTGGATCTCTACGAATCTCTTTCAGAGGTCTCTTCCCCTTCTTGTAAAGCTGTGGTTGTTTGGCAGCGCCTCCAGTGGCGCTGCTACTGCTCCCCCCTGTATTTCTCCGCTCCTCCTTTTCAATGACCTTCACCTGCAGCTTCACCTGCCCGCTGTTGCGTGTTCTCTTATTTTTTGCAGCCTCCCTGGATTTGTGCCTTATTCTAACTGCCTTGCTTCTGGATGACTTCAAGTCACTGTGGTTCCCGCTAGAGCTTGAGCCGGCCTCACTAGAGCCAGAGGACCAGGATCTGGGTCTGTTTTTGCCCTCAGATCTGTGTCTCATCTGTCTCTTCGAGTGGACGGTAGATTTCTCCTCTGCTGCTGCACCACCATGGTATCGATTTTCTTTCTCCTTCTTGCTCCGTCGCTGCTGGCCTCTCTCGTTGGATGTCGTAGTGATGGTACCACATGCTTCGAGGTTTCTCTCCTTTGCAGCCTCCCCTTCACTGTTGCAATCTTTTGGGGAAGAGGTGTCTGTGCTGGTCTGTGGAGCAGCAGAGGATGAACTCGAGTATGCGCAGGCCTTAGCCTTGTTCCACACCGTCATGATCTCTTGGAGACAAACAGGTTTCTCTGACAAAGAAGGAAAGGCTTCATAATACCTGCAGTCACAACAAAAAGAGAGATCAATAGATTTAAATGCATTCATAACGGTACAGTTGAAATAAACAAATGCATGTGGATGTTGTTCTGCAGTCCCTTTTGTACATAAAATGATTCACATATCCATGATGTAGCTTACATTTCCACCTGGTCCTTTGAAGAGGGGGACTCAGCTCGCTCTGGAGACAGAGAGCCATCAGATTTCTTTTGTATCTGTTTCTCTTCTATAAAAAAAAAATTGAACAAGACATTTTATTAGTGCGATTATTATTGAAATTCTGAAAAAAAAATGTTACACAACACTTAGTAATGATAATCGAACAAACCTTTCTGTTTGTTTTGGATGTCCTTTAGTTTAGAGCAAAGCTCTTCAACCAGGTTCTCAATTCCAGAGTTCTGCACAAATGAGGGCAAAAAACAATAGTTAAAATTGGTATGAGCATGTTCCAACTCAAAAACCTGTTTTGGGAAAAAAAGTTACACAGATAAAGACCTTCTCAAAAGTCTATTGAAATTGCGTATCTTACTATGAAACAGAAATGGTGATGATGTCAATATCATGGTAGAGTTTTACTGATACTTCATTTTCTTAGTGATATATTGTACTGATCAGTTGAATTATCAAAATCCTGCTCAGTTATTTTAAGGGGGAAACTGAATCATGTTTGGTCTTTGTGATAAAAAGAACATTAAAAAGATATTCGCAAAACAGCTATGACATAAACAAAAGAAACACAATAGATAACTTGTTTTTCAAACTCCAAATACAACATGACTCCTGAGATCTAATAGCCTTAGGTAAGAATTCAGGATTCCCAAAAGCTACATTGACAGAAAATGTGAAGAATGAAAGGCATGGGGCTGACAAGTCAAGCCAGCTGACTTGCGAGAGCTTAGGCATGCTCGGTCATGACTGTTCTATATTTAGCTATGCTGCCGAAATACTTTTTGAATAAATAAATAAAGAGGCTAAACAACAGGACAAGGTATTGCCTCACTATGTTCTGAGTAAGTGAACATTTACTACATATCCGGTTTAGCTTACTTCCTTCTCACATTGAGCAATTTGATTCGTGGAAAATGTAAACAACAAGACAACAATGTCAGGTGGCAAGCTCAATCAAGCAGGCACTGTCGAGGGAAATGGCCTCAAACAAATCACCTCAGTCCTGCCAGACACTTTAGCTCACTCCTTCCCTGTTCACTCATCCAGAAAATAATATTCCTTACCATGCCGCCTCATGAAAAGCCAAGCAAAGTTTTCTCCTGCCCTGTGTTTCCTCTTGCATCATTGTGCTAATGCCGGTCAGCTGACAACCGACCGACTACGCTGCTCACTGCTGCAATCCTGCGCAGCGTGTGCTGGTTAAAAAATAGACTGCAGAATCCACTCCCCAGAGAGGAGCTCAACACTCCTCCTCCTCCTCCTGCCTTGCAGACCCTTCCCCTCCCTCCAGCTCTACGTTGTGTCATTCTCAACTAGATCATCCTCCCCTTACTACTGGCGGCAAGTGACAGAAATGTCAGTAAATCTCTGTGGCTTTATGATTCACAAAAAGGAATGGATAACAATAGATAGAATCTTAAGATAAATGCTTGTATGCGAACAGCACCATTGTAAGGTCACGCATTATAAGTGAGTAAAGCATGGTTTTATGTTAAGTCCTGACTTTAATATGACCCTTTTCAATGAACACCAATTGGACGCAATTGAAGTTACGATGCATGTACAATGAAGATCTTCCCTGATTTATAGCATTAGCTTCCCAGAGAGATTTATTCCATGTCTATTCACCGTGATTTATACAATTTACATCTGCATGACTGCACATTAACAAACAGCAAGTATTACTAGTGTTACAAATTGGTGACGTGCCTGTATTCAGACTGCTTTTCACTCAAAGGTTTCATAAAATAAGAGGCAGGTCAAACAAAAGCCTTACTTGAATAACACTCCTTTTAAATGATTATATTGATATTGATATTAGTGCTTACTTCATCAGATGCAGAGCGGAGGCATTGCACAGCAGCTTGCTTCTTCATTTCCTCGAGACTCAGGTCAGTCCCTCCTTTCTTCTTACTCTTGCCCCATTTCTTTCCAGCTCCCTTCTCCCAGCCCAAAAAGATGTCATTCTCCTGTCACACAAAACGAGAAAGTCAGTCAGAAAAAGACACACTGGTGTTACTATTACTATTTTTTTTAAAAAGCATAACAAGAACTGTAATGACAAATGACAGAGATCAAAGGACGTTGTACAAGTGCTATGATGTGAAAGGAATCCCCCATTGTTAACTTCTCCTGGCACAATGGTGTCTTTTTCTAATGAGCCCTTTATATTCACAAGATAACTTCCCTTCCTAAACAACGCGTACTGCCCACTCACTTGACAATGCAAAACACAAACAGTTGACAAACAGTTTTTTGACAAAGAATATTTCCTAACATCTGTGGGTGCTTACCTGGTCCTGCAGGTCATAGTCGTAACTGTCATGCAGAAGGAGGCTGAGGACGTAGCGGGTGTAAATCATGGCATCTATCCCGCACTTCTCAAGCTCCTGGCCAAGCCAGCTTTGTACTGGACCCAGCGACTGGAGCAAGGACATCTCTGAGGCAGGCAGGGGGCCAACGAAGGGATAGGGGCAAGAGTTTTCAGGAGGAGCAGGACCGTCTGAGTCGGTGCTCACTGGACGCATGGGACCTCAGGTGTTGGCCATTCTAAGGTGGAGCAACATTGTGATGGGTAGTTACTGTAGGGTGGTCGGTTGAGAAGGGAGCAGAGAGAGGATGAGGCAGAACCTTGGGAAGAGGGGGTAGTCACTCCAGCAGGACGCACTGAAGCGACTCTGCATGGGGAGGCATGTAGGATGTTTTTTTTTTATTATTGCTTTTAGCAAAAAGGGGATTTTACACGTCAGGCATGGCTTAGGCTGCTGATAGATCTCAGCTGCTGAGCAACACACAGGATGTGTTTGCGTCTCAGTCGGAGTGGTCCATTTTGGGGCTACGTCTTACTTCAACGGCACAACCTGTAACAGAGCAAACATACATTGGTTTTCAATATTTAATGTAATCATTTTAAAATAACTTTGAAAAGGACGTAGTCTGACTGTTTAAACTTTAAAGCCTTGCTTACCAGCAAGCTAACGGCTCATGACATCATGAACTCTTGAGATAATGCAGCAGCAGTTCTAACCATGACACATTATGGTGGTGCACCCTTTTACATGTGATAAACAGGTTGACAATGTGATGAGAAGCACATTTACAACTTAGTTAACTCTTATTCAAGTATGCATGTGTAATAACCATCTATGCAACGGAGCATAATAACTTTATCACAGAAGAAGTGCTCATGACCATGTCATTTTGAAACGATTGGATGACAGCAAGGCTTTGTAAAACTACTAAAAGAGGAAGTAACATGTTTGTTGTTCCCTTCATTGCAATCACATAATCAACAGCTGAATAATTTAAATTGGCAAATAATTACAGCAAATATGTCCTGGATTTGGCCAATGACAGGACAACAATGACAATATAACGCGGGCAACGGGCCGGGGATCGCTTGCTGTCAAGTGCATGTGTTGTATATGGCAGCAGCGGATTAGGGGACCGACGTGAAGAGCAAATGGAGGCTGCGGCGATTTGATTGGCTGGACCCGTCGTCCCATTATGGTTTAGTCGTTTGCGGCGTCAATAGGGCAATATCAGAAGTTTGTTTCGCAGTATCCGAACCCATTATTTAGCAGAAATAACTATATCGCATTTTAACAAAGTCGGTAAATAATAAATACGGAAGGACAACAGCTCAAATAAGCTAGCTCCATCGATAATTGCTAAATATGGCTGACCAGTGTCTACAACCCAGCTGTTTCTTGTATTCACATTAGCCCCGGCAGCTAGCTTCAGACTGCACTGCCCACATACCAACTTCTTCCTACAACCCATTTTTTTCGCTGACATGGAAAGGGAGCAACGTAATGCCATTTGTACATAGTTCCCGGGCTAGTTGTCTTTATTTCAGGTGCATTGTAACGTTGTGCAAATAGGTATAGTTTACAGAGGCTAACGTTACATTGCTGGGCTGCCGAGTGCGGCAATACAAATACATAACAGCTAGGGACAATCATAAGGATTAAGAAGTATTGTCATTATTCTGATTAAATACTACACAATCAGTGTTTGGTAGCTGCTGAAGTGTCAACAAACGTTACAGTGACTTGTGATAGCGTCACTTTGCAGTCAAATGGCAAGGTTAGCTGGACCACCGACCTTTAACGTTAGCTTATGCGCTAAGTTAGCCAAGTTAGCTGCCAAGTGCTGCTCGTCTCCGGTCAATAGCAGTTAAGTATTACTTTTGCGGTACCATAACGGGCATCATTGCAGGTTAACACGTATGTTATATTGCAGTCTTATTAATGTAACTCCAATTGCGATGTCCCCCGTCCCCGAGCAGACTAACGGCGGATTGTTATGTCGGGCAGGTGAACGGAGGCTCCTCTGTACAGTGACATTAGAGCCCTGGCCGTGCTCCATTAAATAGTTAGCTAGCAAACCGCAACACGCAAACGTTAGGCCGAGTCTAAACTTTCAGTTGGAGACGTAGCGCCCAGAATGGCCAACAGTCAACATACATTGTGGCAAATTGTCCTGTACAAATTGAAACAAACGTTTGCTATCGTTAGCTTTCACGTCCGCTTGTTGTGACCGAGGGGGAGGCGGCTGCCCGGGTAGGCAACAAGCGGACTGTCAGACGTTTTCCTTTCAAAATGTACGCCATATCGTCATACAACGAAAGAGTAGGCTGACTAAACACAAAACATGGAGAAAAACAACACAGTGCGACAGTAAGTTCCAAGCCGGTTCGCTGGTTGACCTACCTGCCGTGGGCTGAAGTAAAGAGAAGCGGCGAAAGGGGAGCGGCTATTTCTCTCCCGCTGCCGTTCCGAGCTCGAGCTCTGGAATCCGCTGCGGTAGCATCGCGTATCATGGACGCCGACAGAAATGGCGCTGTTTTCACATCCACTGCTTCTTCAACAGCGTCAAGGAAACTGGCGACATTCCGGCTCGAGCATGAGGAAGGTCATTCCTAGATGATACTGATACCCAGAACCACAATGTCCGCTATCTAAAAGCCAGTTTCATTCAGAGGACTCCTGGATTCGCCACCCTCCGCGTTCGTATCTAGGCAACAAGGCAAACCTCTGCTGTCCTGTTCTCAAAGGTTTGATTCCTCCGCTAGGGTATTGCATCAGAAGCCCAACTAGTGCTCTTAATATTTCTAGGCTAAAAGTAAAATGATGAATTACAATGCGCAGATTAAACTCAGTACTACAAATTAAATCAGAGACTTAATATTCTCTCTTCTCTCAAAGTTATAATAATTTCTTAAAATAAAAACAGACACACACAAAGGTTTTCAAAAGAAAAAACACACTAATATGTATTATTAAATACACGATATAGCGTACACAATACAATTTGACTAGACTTGTCAATTATCATTATTTTTCTTTTAATGTTTCTATGATAAATAATAATAATCTTATATTCTACCAAATAGGTGTACACACCTAATAAACGTATTCAACAACACATTTATTAAAGTTAAACCACAACAGAAATACAAATCTTTGTGCAATTGTGCCATTTGTATAAGTAGTAGCTTTTATAAGTTATAGGTCCTACATTTTTTACAAAACAACAATACAACTGCTTTTCACAGATGTATTTCACTAAGTGTATATATGTGTGAGTGTATGTTGTGGGTGGTGCATATTCTTTAGGCTCGCCACCTGCCCTAGATCAAGGGTCCATAGTGTGGCACACTTCAAATGCCCTCTGGCCCCTATAGGGTCATGACCTCTGGGAAGAGACGAGTCGAGGGCTATTGACCAGCTGTTTGTGCTCCTGGCACAACCATAGACTGTATATATAAAGGGCACAACACACACACATACAACCCCATGCTTCATTGCCTACTCGATTACCAGGCGTTATTATCTTCATGTGTTTGAGTTTGAGGTACGTGTGTGAAAACCAAAGAGGTCAGGACAGGAGAGTGTGCACGTGCAAATGAGAGCAAAAACTAAATAAAGGGAGAGAGGAAGTGAGGTGTGTCTAAGTGAGGCAGTATCTAGTAGCTGGCAGGTTATAAAGGCAAGCATTTAACTACAGTTCCCAGGGTCCCTCAGAGTCAGCAGAATAATATTGAGTACTGCTTTTTGATCTTTAGCTAAGGCGAAACACAAATGACTGCACTGAGGCCTGATCGAAGTGGAAGTGTTTTCCTCATCATCCTGTCACTGATAACATCTCCTCTGAACTTCCGCCTCAGGCACATCACATGCAACAACATAACATCCACAGAGAAACATCTAAATCAGCACTGCTGTTTGCCCCAACAGCTTTCTCAATTGTTAACTGAAAGTCAATTTGGAGCAGATGGCATAGTTAAAAGATGCACCATAATCCTCTCCCAGGAAGGGGGCTATAGATGGGGGAAGGGGCTCTGGGTGATTTCACTCAAAGGTTGTGTAAGAGAAGTGTGTCCCACAAAGCTTTAGTGTTGCTTTGCCCCTTCACAGCGAGTTCACAGTGCTATCTGAGGTGAAGCTGATTATCATCGGCAGGGTTGGTCACTGAGGCAAATGCTTTATTCCTCATAGCTCACAGGCTTATAACTTTAGACATGTGGTATATTGTACACTGGGACTTGTTTACATTGTCTCTGTGTCCTAACACAACCTTTGAAGCATTTTCAAACTCAAAGCTATGATTTTTTCCTGCTACTCCAATTTACATAAGTCTAAATACATGGGATGGTTCAAAACCTGTAAGGACATCAAGAACATTTTAGCTCATGTTTTTTTTTTTAATCTGCTGGGTCAGGGGGCTTTTATTTGTTCAGTTCTACTAGTAAGAGTTTCAGACAACAGAAGTTAATCACATGTTATCGAGATGAACTTCATTAAAATCACCTGGACAAAGACAGTCACATGTCAGGATTCATCATAAGGACTAATGCTATTGTGACGAACAATTCTCACCTCCTTTTAAGTTGACACACTTCTCAGGAATAATCCTTTTTACAGCATTTAAATACTTTCCCCAGGAAGAGACCAATCACAGATGGGGCATTATTAACAGAGACCAATCAGGATCTTTGAGGAAGAAAGAGATCCCGCCCCGGACTAAGCCATGACTTTGGTTCCTCTTTCTTGTCTCCAAATCTGTTTACCACATTCTGCTCTGTCTGGACTCTGTCTGCCTGGTGGCACATGCACTCAGATCTCCTCTCATTACAGACTGATGTAACAGTGTAACAGCCTGCCTGAGTGATGTTTTGTTCCCTGTTGCGCAAATCTTTTCTGGCACCAAGCCATGTACCATACCTCACCTCAGGACATTCAGAAAGACAATGAGAACAGCTGTAAATCCACTTTGCTGAACGTACAACTACTTGTATGTACTTTCTTACAATCCTCTCTTCTTTGTTGCTGTTGTCATGCTGTGTCCTGCATAGATAACATGGCTTCAAACTTGTATTAACAGCCAATATTTTGGTTATTGATTATTGGACAAAACAATATTTTTCACAATTTTCTGACATTTTATTGGTCACTTGGGAAAATAATTGGCAGATAAATAGATAATGAAAATATATTTTGTGGCAGCCCTAGTTATGTGTTAAGTTGAGGTTCATTTTGAATAATTTAAAGTATAGGAGTTGATCCAATTATTGATTTTGATGCATTCCTTTGCTATCCTTATTTGCTACCAGTGTCTGTGGTGTAGAGAAGCGTTTCACATGATTCTCATAACATTCTGATCAACAGGATCACCTTATAGTTTCCATCTTTGTGCGACACTGTTTACCACCGCCAGCAGCGGGACTTACTTGAGGTCACTGAGTTCGTTCTGCAGTAGGCATCTGACGGTTTCCAGCCTGACAGATGCTTTGTCTACTGGCTCGTGTTAAAGGTCAACTGCACTTGTAAACATGCACTATTGTCTTTATCTGTTTTCAGAAAAACTCATTAACACATGATCTAAAAAGGATGATTTGCATTGTTACTCAATTATCACTCCAGCAGGGAGATCGGTCAGTAGGTCAGTCGATACAGATCAATCAGTCTGGTGGGCTCTTGGTTTTGGTGCCTGTCTCTTTAAGCCACCCTCCAGAAAAAGTCCACTCTGATTGGCTCATGAGAAAAATTGCTTGTTGAGTCATGGCTTGAGATTAATAGGCCTGATTGTGATATAGAAAGAGGGGCCAAATCAGAATGGCTTGTTGGATCCCATAATTTCTGACCAATATTGTAAAAATGGGAATTCATACAAATGTTTTTGTCAGTAGGTTCTTTTTTCTTTATTAGTATCCCCATCAGCACTAGCATGAGCATTGGCTATTCTTCCTGGGGTCTGCACACACACAGTCAAACATACATAAAACAAAAAAATAGCTCATCATTTCATGCAATTAACAATTCAGAATGAAATGTAAACACAAATGATCATCCTTTTCTAACCATCATTAAGCCACATGGAGATAATACAATTGTACATACCCACAGACACAGAACAATTATCATTTACGATACGGAGATCTTGTTAAAGCAAACTTTTGAAACATAGCCTACTTTGGAATGTTCCTGAATAATATGGACCAGCAAAGGTTGTCAAGGGATTTAAACCGATGTAAACGCTCATCTGGAGGCCTTAACACATTTCTGCGCGTCCAAAAACGTTCATATATTATTATATATATATATTCATATATCTGATGACTGGCTCCGACAATGTGCAAATGTGTCTATGCTGAAGGACTTGTCTGGGGCTGCTGACGATAAAGAAAGGACAAAGTCTCCTTGTCATGTGTTTCACTCTGTGTCTATAAGACAGAGAGCAGTCCTGTTCTCATCAAGATGATGCACCAACATTTTTACTTACGTCACAGGCAAGCGGCAGTAAAAGCAGGAAAATGTGGATTACATCATGCGGTCACAGTCTATCCACAGAGAGCCTGTTATCAGCACAGTACAGGCATGAATGTGCACTCAATGCAAATAGCACGCCCCACGCCCCTCTGTTAACCTGTCTGCTGTCTGTCTGCAGCAATGCATGATTACTGGTTAATGTTTCAATGGGTATACAAAGTGCAGACAGTTTGTTTTTCTTTCTCTTTGATCAGAGCCTGCTTAAACATTACAAAAAAAGTACATTTAAAGGAGCCTAACACAATCTGGAGTTGATGTTTCTACATTTACATAATGTATGAATGTAGCAGTGGTGGAAGAAGTTCCCTGAAAAACTGAAACGTTGACTTTAATTAAATGTATTATATCGACAGATTTCACATAACTGTATTAGGTTAGTAGTTGAAAGCAATACTATTGAGTTAAAATAACTAATATTAGATTAAACTTAATATTATTGCTTTCAACTAACCTAATACAGTGACGTGAAATTTGTTTATGTAATACATTTTCTTTTTTTAAAACAATATTTGTATTGAAGTTTTCAAATACGGACGTTACACATACATACAATAACGAACATTACACATACATAAAATAAAATAACGAACATTACACATACATACATGGTCAGTCTAGGTGGTGGATACAGTATAAAATCAAATGAATAGGCATGTAAATAAACACAGGTCAGTATACAGATGATACAGGACAAAAATCTGAAAGAATATGACGTGGGCGACTACACTTTAGAATCGTATTCCCGTTGCCCGTATAAGTGCACGCTCACTCTTCTTAGAAACAAAGTATTTTGGATAAATACCCAGGATGCACAACTTTGGCTGACAAGGGATTTTCAGCTTTGTTATCTGGTTAATCATGTTAAGAGCCTCCTTCCAAAAACGATTGACCACATTACATTCCCACAAACAGTGAAAGAGTGATCCTTTAACATCATTACATTTAAAGCAGGTGTCTGGGGTATTGGGATTAAAGTGATGTAGTTTTGATGGCGTTATATATGTTCTTAAAATCCAATTGTATTGTATCAATTTAAGCCGTGTGTTGATTGTTTGTGTTTGAGCCTTCAGGCACACTTCAGACCATTCCTTTTCAGAGATTTCCTCTTGTAAATCAAGCCTCCAGCTTTTAAGTTTATCTTCTGAAGATTCAGGTGACTTGTCTACAAAGATTTTATAGAGCAGCGATAGCTGGCCTCTACCAACCACGTGTTTAACTGTAATGTCTTCCAACATTGAGAGAGCTGGCTGAGTAAGAGAGCGGTTTTGAGATACAGAGATAAAATGTCTTATTTGTAAAAACTTAAAGAAGTGCTTAGAAGGAATATCATACTTTTCTTGTATTTCAGTAAATGACATTAATTTTCCATCATTGTACAAATCGGTAATCCTGCTTAATCCCTTGTTCGCTCAAGTCTTAAAACCAGCATCTTCTCTGTATAAATTGACTATTGCCCCATATGGGGGTGAAACCTGACAGGGGGTGTCCCCTATATATCTTTGGACCTCATGCCAGATATTTCTTAGAAAGGTTTTTTTTGTGTTTTTCCCTAGCTTCTTTGGCTCAGAACAATAAAGATAGCTACTAAGCGATAACCCTTGAGCTGAGAATGCTTCAATCTTGACCCACGCTGGAGCTTCCTCTGGGGAGAAGTAGCACATGGCTGCTCTCAGTTGTGTTGCCCAATAGTACCAGCGTAGGTTGGGCAGTTTTAGACCCCCTCTGTCATAAGGCAAGTAAAGTAGGGTAAAACGAAGCCTAGAGCGTCTATTATTCCAGATAAAGTTGGTAAATATTTTCTTAAATTTTTAAAAAAATGACTCGGGTGGAGGTAAGGGGATTGATTGAAACAAATAGAGCAATTTGGGTAATGTGTTCATTTTTAAGATGTTAACACGACCGATTAAGGAGATTGGCATTAAAGTCCATCTGTTAAGCGATTCTACCACAGAGTCTACTTATGTAATACATTTAATTAAAATCAACGTTTCCGTTTTTTCAGTCAGCTCTTATAGTAAAAGTAAGAATATCGCTAAAATACTCAGTTTCTGCAATCAAAATGTTACCTAAGTAAGAGTACAACATTATAAGTAAAAGTAAAGGTGCTCATTATGCAAAGTGGCCATTTTTTGAAAAATATATAACTGGTTTATAATTAGTGATGCATTATTCTGTGGTCCATCATTTTAATTTGCAGCTGTTAAAGGATGACATAAACATGAGTAACTTGTTATACTGCCAGGTATT
>CALSBZ010001579.1:39516-52200 GCA_943591055.1 Gobionotothen gibberifrons | reverse complement strand
CATTTCAAGTGCTACTCAACTGGCTTATAGATAAGCCAGTCCTTTATTAGTATGTAAGTGCTCTGTTAGTAATTCTTTGTTAGTAGTTCTATCGCTCGAAATGGAGTCGAAAGAGATGAGCTGTATGCGCTCGTATGATCTGGATCTCTTCAATGACTGACTCCGAAGACCCCGAGTCCATAAAAGGATCCGGATTTGCCATCTCTCGTAGCCAGTTTCCTTTATACTGTACATCCATAGTCAGCACAGTTTTGGCGGGAAAATGAACAATGAAAGCGAAAAACTAGCATTGAAGTACAAGGTGAAGATTTGCTTTGGGTGCAACCTAATCAGACCTTTACAGTCATACATTTTTGTTACAGTTTTTCCATTTTCCCAAAAGAATAACCTTGAAAAACTGTTTTAAAAAATGAATGTTGAAAATTGAACTGCCTTAGACTTTGTTGTTTCTGAACTTGGCTGTCTTTCAGGTAGAAAACTTTTTTTCATCGTTAAGCGCACTTATTAAACTTTCTTGCCACGTCAACATTCCAGCTTGCTATGATGAGAGAACACTATCAAAAGTTTTCATGTCATTTTAACAAGGGAAGTTTCTTTTTATGATGACATATGGTTTGTCTCAATAATGAGAAAAATATGTCATTATAATATGAAAGTGCTGTATCTTGTTATGATGGGGGGGGAAAAGAACTTGATCTAACAAAATCCTTTTTTTCCTTGTCGAGGTTAAGTCTTCTGTGACAATATATTCTTGAGGAAATGTCAAGGAATAAAAGCCAGCGTTAACTCTGTTGTTTGAGTTGGCGGTATAAGAAAGCAAAAAGCACACGAGTTAAAAAAGACATATTCTGCTTTTTGGGTTTTAAACTTTCCATTACAGTGTGTCTTTTTAGGCAGAAGCTTTTATGGATTTGTGGTCACCTCGAGACGTTCCTCACTAACAAGGAAGCGGTAGCCGCAGTGCAGCAATAAGCGCTTGTTGTCGGGCAAAAGGCTTGAAGCCCTGCACTGATTTGAATTCATTCAGCTCTACTGTATAATTCAGCTTTCATGGAGACTCAAGGTATCGGAGCGTGTGGACCTCATGTGCGGTTATATTATAATAGTATGGGTTATTTGTTTGGAATTTCAGAGCTACCCTTTCCCCCCCGTATTTCTCTACATCTCGACATGTGTTACAGATGACAAGTTCTCTAGCACCTGTTTCCTTTTGATCTATCTCAGGTGTACAGAGAATAATAATGTCTGTCACCTTTTCAAGCAGAGCCATTTCAGCAAAGCAAATTCACATCTCGAAAGTGAAGGTCCTTGTTGGAGGGAAACTAGTGGGCAACACTAACTTTTGTATCACATAGTGAATACAATCAAGCCTTCATTATTGCATCATTTGTTTTTCAAACATCAAATGGAAGGTGCCTCACTGCGGCCTTGATCAGCACCAACCTTTCACAGAGCGCGTCTATTGTGCAATCTTTCACCCAGCTCGCCTATTGATGGGACTTTACAATCCAACTCAATCTTTTCAGTGTGCTCTCCATCCTGATAAAGTCTGCATGACATCTTAATAAAGGATAGATGACCTTTCCCTCGAAGCCTCGAATCACCATACCTGAATGTATGCTGGAGGACCATACACTGTTTTGGTTTGTATTATGCCGAGGACGCTTTATATGCCAGTGATTGGGAAGGAAAACAAAGTGTTGTGCTTGAAGCAATATATTTAATGGTATGAAAGCCTGTTTAAAGGCTTGAGTGCAAGCAATACAAATAACATCACTGTGTACAAAAGCACTTATATTACTGAATGTGAAACTGCTTCTACCAGTACAATACAACTCTGTAGCAAAAGAGATGTTAAGGTATAACAAGTGTACTAGGCACATGACCCTGACAAAAAGCCTTTCATTGTATGCATTGTAACACATTTGTAAACATGTGCATACAGTAAACAGTGGAGGAAGTCACCAGGATGTCATCTATTTGTTTGTCGACTACAGTTATGATGCCTCAAGTTTAGGTGTTCAACCGCGGCCATTTTGTGATTGGGTGAAGATTTGACATTTTTGCAAAGAAAGAAGTAGGGTCAATTTCTCATAGACTTCTGTACAATTAGATGTCTTTCTATTCGTCATTAAATCAGCATTATTGAAAACATAACCAAAATAAACACTTCATGACAATATAGCACAACAAAACAATCATGTTAATATATATTTATATAAGCGGTCATGTTTGACGTAGCTCATTCTTTGGTACTTCTTGTTGTCATTTAGCCTTACCTGTTTTTCATCTGTGTTGATTCGATGTTATTCACACAACTTGTCTCCTATTTAAGACTTGAGAGCTTGAGTTCCCCCTTTCAGCCAATCAGAGTGTCACTGACGACGCTCTTTCTATAGGGCTTAACTAAGGTAGAACGTATACACAAGGGCATTTTGATCCTTCCTCCACTTCATGCAAACCTCATTTTGTCAGTCAGTCTGCCCCTCAGGCCCATTTGAGAAACGATAGTGATTGAGCGTGATTTCGAGCATTCTGAAAACCAAGCTGGTGTGAATATCGTAGATCACACTTCATTTTACACCCTTTGTATACATTACCTTATTACCATCTATTAAAATGTGTTGTTCTGTTACCGTATTAAAGAGATTGTGAAGATTATTTTTTTGTGGTTAAAAATGTTTTTTTTGGCTTTCTCCTGATTGGCTGTTTTATTGGTTCAGGTTCCCCTTGGCAAGTACAAATGACCTAATAACAGTTGAGAAAGGCCGATTAAGGTTATGTTTGAAGTGTTTTTACTGTACAGCACTTTTATTTGAATAGGTTTTTTACTCAAGAGAATGTGTTCTGTATCTCCCAGAGTGTGTGTGATAAATATTTATTTGGATTTCACTTATGTTTCTGCTTTAAAATTGAGCTCCTAAAGGTATTACTAATAGATGTGCACAGATCTAGGGAATTTAATATCTCAGTTTCAGTGAAGAAATATCCACTTATTGAATTCCTAATAGTGTTTGGGTTGCTGTTTACACTCAAGCAGCTGCAGTTTGGAAGGTAACATGTATCCCTGTGTTCATGATATAAAGCTAGAGAAACACACTACAAGTATTTATTCTACAATGCAATCAAGGCTGTGTATCTGTTATTATCCGTCAAAATGCTAGAAATAAGACTTAATTGTTTGAATATTTCAATTCAAGTAGGATTTATGTTATTATTAATATGTTTTTTAAATGTATTATTTGCATCATATACAACTATGGTAACAGGGCATACAATATGACATACAGTTTAAACTAAAATACATAGAATACAAAAGCAAAAATCTGAAAAAATACCAATAATTTAAAGTATGAAGTTACATCATTAGTTTAGTCGACATTATTAATCTCACTTCTCCACATTTACTTTTCCGTATAGTACAATAATGGCGCTTTTCCACTGCAGGACCTAGCACGGCTTAGTACGGTATGGTTAGGCCTTGGTAGGCCAGGCTCACTTTATGCTGCATTTCCATTACAGTTTACTTACTGTGGTAGTAACTATAGTAACGCAGTGTAGGCGGGGCGATCGGCTGTTCGGCGTACGGCAGCTCCTCTGTTTTCAAAAAGTCTGCAAGCGTCCCTTGATATATGCAACAACTTAAGGCGAGACACGGCAGGCAAAAACATCGTTTTTCATGCACTGGTCAATTTTGAGATTTTGTGCTATTTTGATTCCATAACATGTTTTCTTTCAGGCTTTTGGAAGGAAAACGTACAAAATACACATTTAAGTGTTTATTTTACTATAGTTTGTCTATTTGCGTCTGTAGATATCTCCTAAATTCACCAAAAGTTAGCATTCTAACGTAACATGAAGTACCGCGACCGCTGTTTGCTCCATGTAATCAGAGGTATCGTTGGAAAGCTCCGTCTCTCCTACACAATCTCATCGGATCCAAATATGGTCATTTCCTTTGTATCAGCAACCAATCGTGAAAGTGCAAAGGGGTCTTAAACCAAGAAACGAAATCTCATTGGCTGGTGTCTTTTTCTGACAACGTGATTCGTTCAGATGCGTCACGTGGTGTGCTAATTCACTTCCTGGTTAGCTTTCCGCTAGAAATTCAAATCTCAAAATGACAAAAGAACGGCGAAAAAAACGTTCACAGAGAAGACAACAACAATTGTCACTTGCACGAAGCAAGGTTATACAAAAAACAAATGACACTGATCATGAAATACCTTCACGGAGTGCGTCGAGGCGCAAGCTGTCATCCAAATAGCAGGAGGGTTTAGCTAGCGCCACACTGCTATCTTTAAAGGTCGTTTTCTCAAAATGAGTTTTTTCTCCTACTCTGAGTTCGAAATCTCCACTTCAGTTGCACATACATACACCAAACCTTCCAGTTATATTCCTATCAATATTATGAAGGCTTTTACAGAAGGGTTTGTTCATATATCATTCATAGCCTGAATTATATAACATTTTATACCTAAAAACATGGCAAAAATGGATATTTTAGGGCTGTTGACAGTATTTTCTGATTTATGGAGTGATAAAAAGAGATATCCAAAATCCCTTCTGTAAAAGCCTTAGATACTAATATGACTACAAAATGAAACAAGAATTTTGAACCTGGCTTTATCCAAAGTTGAGATTTCGATTCCTGAAATGTGTTCAAATATGCACATATTTAATGAGATAATGGTTAATTAGCATATTTAAACATGCTATTTCAGAAAACTTGTAATACAAAAGACAATTGCCTTATTGTCAGTAATTAACTGGAGAAATTTCTAGCTGATATCTTTAAGTTAAAAAAATTACCCTATTCACCTGGGGTGTCTCGCCTTAAGTAACAACATACTGACACCGGTTAGTAAAAAACATGAATTGATGCTTTGACAAGTCTGCAGACAAGACGGCAGGCGAAAAACCTTTTAAAATGCGTGTTTTCTGAATGGAGATCGGATCGATCAGGCTAAGCTAACGTTGTACAGTATATGCTCCGTCCACACTCACAACAACGGCCTACAGACATAAATAAACCAGCGACTGTATTCGCCATGACACAGACAGTCTGTGGTTTGTACTTTTGTCTAGTTTCTGAACAGATATGAGGAGCTGTGAGCTCTGAGGGCTAACAGCTAACGGCTGATGTTTTGGTAAGATTATCTCGTGCACCAATTGTGACGATTCTTTCTGACCAATCAGCAGTCGAGAGTGTTTACGTCACTAGTTCAGCATATTCAGCCCGGTTGTTGGCCCGGTAAGAACCTCGATTTTGGAGGGCCAGAAAAAAGGTGAAAAAGTAGCCCTGAGCCAGAACTAGCCCTAGTGGAAAAGCAAAGAAAAGTGGGCCGGGTTTGGCACGGCCCACTTAAACCGTGCAACGTGCTGCAGTGGAAAAGCGCCATAATAGAACTTTACTTCCTTGGCACTGCTTATTGGCATTAAACATCAATTATATCCTTCAGAAATGTCTAAATATATACTGTAGAGACCGAATTTCTGAATCATATCCAACTCCTCTATTCAACTTCAGCGTTTTCTGTCTTAAAACTTTCCCACTCTTGCTGCTTTCCAAGTTTTTCATTTGATCTTTTTTTCCTCTGCATCTGCTGGAACCAACACAGTTTAACTATTATCCTCTATTATTGAACTGCTTTTCTGTCAGCATTACTAATTATTTAAATGTTAATTTAAGCTTTCAAATAGTTCCCTCTGAATTTAAATTATTTGTTTTATTTTTTCTCAGAGGGCTCGTACAGACTGGTGCTATGTGGGGTTGCCATGGCTGCATCTTTTCACCGTGGTTGCCACATTCTGACGACAATATATCGCATATTCAGTACTGAAAAGGTCACCTTAAACACTCCATGCATCATTTCAACACTCAGGGTTAAGTATAAGCATAAGTATTTTCGCGGGGGAAAAGGCCAACAGGCATCATATTCATACGGAGAAATCGGAGTTCTGTTGCCCCAATTACGTGTAAGGTGGGAGAAGTACTCAGATCAAGTACTTAAGTAAAAGTAGTATACTGCAGGGTAGCTTGTGAATTGACTCCAGGTGTAGCTAAAGTCTGATTTAAGAGTTGATTATATTTCACATCATTCATCCAGATCTGTAAAGTAACTAAAGGTATTAAATACATGTAGTGGAGTAAAAGTACACCATTTACCTCTGAACTGTAGAGGAGGAAATACTTCCAATATAAGTACAGTTCTTGAGTAAATCTACTTACTACCACTATGTGTGCTAGCAGCCCATAATCCACACTATACACAAAATGAATCAATGTGACTTCTGTTTCTAATTTGTTTAGTTTTTCCCCTAAAAAATAACCGATACAAATACTGTTAAAGAACCGGATCGATAAGCAGCACTTGTAATTGTTTCAATCAGGCCTCATTAGTTCACAGTGGGACGGGATCAACTGCCAATACAAGCACTTTTGTCCATGTTCAATCCAATATAAAATTAGAGTTGGATCTTCTTGTCTTGTTATTATTAGCACACTCAGGGTTAGCTTTAGTAAGGCTTTTAACCTTATAGCTGTGAAGCATTCTCTGCATTGTGTATTTAGGCTCCAGTTGCTATTGGCGCGAGTGTTTGCAAAGCACGTGATGTATCTCAGTATTGCATTCTGGTTTAATCATGTATCAGGATTGAATAACTTTGTAACTTTGATTTAAAAATATAAAATATAACTAAGTCTTAGAATCAGAATCAGAAACAGGTTTATTACCAGGTAGGTTTACACGTACGAGGAATTTGACTTGGTGTCATGGTGCATACATAAAAGTAAAACAAGAATTAAAAACACAGGTAGAGAACTAGAAACATCTTTAAAATAATAAAAATATAACAGTATTTACATTGCAATGGAATGGAATAAGAAGGAATACAAAATGGAATAGATATCGGAAGATTAGGAAAATAGGAGATTGATCACTTACTAATAACCCTTTCTTTATTTCTAAGCAAAGTAAGGACTGATCCTCTTTGACTCGTGCAGGTTCTTACTGCCATTATGTTAAAGGGGACCTATCGTGAAAAATGCACGTTTTGATGTCTTTTATACATAAATATGTGTCCCCGGTGTGTCAGGGAACTCACGCAGCGTCAGAAACTAAAACCCTCTCTCTTTTCCTCCGTACCCAAATCTCTAAAAACGGGGGAACAACGGAACTGATCCAGATTTGCGTCCGATATGACGTAATATCTGAAATGTGGACCCACAGCCCTATCAGAAATGTTGCTATCAGAAACAATGCCCGACTGTTTTGGACGTAATATGGTCGGTGTTTACATTAGCATCGCTAACACTCGGAGCTAACCTGTACTGGAGAGCATGTGTGTGAAGAAGCAGGAAATAAAAAGGAACTCACCTTGTGGTATAACCGGCAAGAGAGAAAGCCTTTGAGCTCCATACTGTTTCAGAAAGAATCCTTGATAATGCATCATATGGCTTTTCATCACGGCAGTATTTAGTTTAGATAGTAGCTGCCGGGTCCCGCATGAGCTCAGACCCCTCCTTTTTTTATTTTGTCTACATTTTTTCTTTTTTTTTTAAAGCTTTATACCCAAAATCAGCACTTTTGAAACAGGAAGTAAAATAGAGGGATATGAGGCATGGCTAGAATGGGTGATCTGTTTGGTATTTTGAGCAAAACACTTCATACAGATGAAGCACTTAATTTCGGACTCCAGCTTACCTGTTCCTGCCTACGACCAGTTTTGAGGAAGGTCAAGCCCTCCCACTATTTTCCAAGAGGGCGTTGCCAGATTTTCAATTTGTGTGAAATATAAAAAATGAAATATTCAGAAAGTATTACATAGTGTTTTCTAATGGATGAAACTAATGTTTGTTGTCCACAGCCGATGTTAATTTGACCGTACAACTTTCTGCATGTTGATATGAAATACTAATGTGCAGACAATCCCTACATAGTCCCTTAATCCTCCTTAGCAACATGCTGTTCTCCTTAGCAACAGTCTGTTAAAAGGACCAATGTCCAAATTGGCTAATCAGAATCAGAGTATTCAACTAAGCCTTTTTAATCTGATTAAAATTGTGTTTTAAATATGAACATGTGGGTTCTTAGCTGCTATGGTTGGTAAAAAGACCTTAACATTTAAGTGTCAGCTTATTGACATGTAATGTATTATATAAAATATATATTTTTAATTATGTACACCTTAAATTATCACAGGTGCATCAGCGAAAAGTGCAATCTCTAAAATCAATCAGAAAAATCTCCCGCTCAATATCCACTGTTCAAATGATGAAGGTTGGACGGAACAAACCCTGTGGTACTAATAATTTTTCCAAAACAAGGGACAGTGTGGGGGAGTTTTTCAAATTGGTTTTGAGCAAAGAAAGAGACCATTACTGACAGTAACCCTGGATATTCATCATCAATTATTAATTCAATGAAATATCTGCACTCCCACACTCTTAATTGAAATCGGGTTCATCTAAAGGTGATTATAAATGAGGAAATGTAATCAGTGGTTCATCCTTTGAAATACATTTTATTTGATATTTCGAGCTGTTTCATACAGAAGGACAGTGCATTCAAATGAAAAAATACAAGTTCTTTTTAACTCAAATCTAAGGAAAGTATTAGAGAAGAAGAAAAAAATATATAGTTTCTCTGAATCAAAAGGAGAGTTATCCAATGTATGTATAATAATGCTTCTTCTACTTACATGAACATAACAAAAAATATATATAGATGAAAAAATCGGAGCAGCATCGTGAATGTACACTTTTGTAATTTCCAAATTATGACATTCAAGCTATATATTATTCTTTAATATTAACGGTTAGTTAAAAATACATTGGGATACGCTATACAGTACATCATTCTTTTCAAGGAAAATGTTCTGAATATCATCTGCTGTGTGAGAGGAGAAGGGCCTCAACAAACACGGAAACAATAACACAACACCAATCTAGGAAAGCAGCCAGAATCAGAAGAGCCGTTCTTTATCTACTTCCTGTTCATCTTCTTTCCAGACGCAGGTTATCTCAGCAGGGCGGCTGCTGTTTCAAGGCAGACAGCTCATCAAGATGAGTGAAGCATTGGGGCAGGAACTTGTCTACTCATAGATGGAGGGGGGGGGGGGGGGGGAGTAAAAGCCCACTTCATGTCTTAAAAAAAGGGTCTGTGAGGATAGTATCAGACACTGTAATGTAATCAGAACATGAACTATTTGCACTGTTTTTAGAGGATATATATTTAATTGTGCTTTTGGAGAATTTCCCTTTCCTGTAGTGTGTGAATATGTTTTTTCAAAATCTGAAATCCTTTACTAGTCCCACAGCGGGGACAATGCAAACGGTCTGCAAAAAGATCCTTCTCTCCCACACACACCCCTGCCTGAAACACCTCCATTGCACTCCTTTGTTTAAATGCCGCTACACGCCAACCTGAGACCAAAGAACGCGGACCGAAGGCGCCCCGACTTTTACATACGCTACGCCGCCCGCCTACGCCGCCCGCCTACGCCGCCCGCCTACGCCGCCCGCCTACGAACACACCGCAAAGACTTCAGTCGACGAGTGGCAATAACTGGCCTTACCAGCAGGCAGCGGGAGTGTGTATTCGTCATTCAAAAGAGGCAACAGCCAATCAGAGTGATTTCTTTGGCCGACTTTCTTTGGCCGATTCAACATGAAAATGTACCGTAAAGCAACGACGGTGCGGGACACACCGACCTGAGTAGGGCGCCGCGAATGCCCGACTGCCTCTGACGCAGGGGCGGTTCTAGGGGGGGGGGCAGGTCCACTAACACTGACTTTGGACCCCCCTGTGGCCCCCCTGAAAATGAAAAAAAAAAAGTTTATGATTAAATGATATTTTGGCTGACGGAATAGGCGTAACTAACGCTATGTGTCTTTCTAGTCGGACCCATTATTAGAGCGTAAAAACTGTAACTATAAGTATCTGAAATAAATATGTGTACTGAAACAAATACCAATAACTGTATTGCATTGTTTTCTAATGCGCAATTACTTCATACTGTCTTGTCTTTTTCGTCCCGCATTTATTGTGCCCCCCTCAGAAAATAACTGGCCCCAGCCTGGCCCCCCCAGTCAAATTGGTCTAGAACCGCCTCTGCTCTGATGGCCTCTGACTAGTGACATCATGACCTAACACTTGCGCTTCTATTGGCTCTCCAACACCTTGTATGTGGTAGGCTAAGGGGCGGGACATCTCTAAGTGATTGACCAATCACAACAGACCCGGCCAGCTAACCAATCAGAGCAGACTGGGCTCTGGTTTCAGACAGAGGGTGAAAAGAAATAATAGATTTATTTTGCTAGCGCTTTTACAGGTGCTCAAAGACGCTTTACAGATATAGTGAAAAGAAAAGAACAGCAAATAAATATATATAGTTAAAGTCAAATAATACAAAATGTATTTATTTATTTATTTAAATTATGTACTTTCATCATGTATAATAAATGATAATATGTATGAACTTTGAATACAGGGTCAAAGAATACAATGGTACTTTTACAGTGTTATGTAAAATATATATTTTTTAAAAACGATGTACACCTGAAGGTGACACAGGTGCATCAGTGAGAAATGCAATCTCTGCAATATCTACTTTTCAAGTGATGAAGGTTGGGCGGAACAAACCTTGTGGCACTAAGCATTTTCTCCAAAAAGGGACAGTGTGCAAGAGTTTTGAGCAAAGAAACTCAGGCCCCTTTTTCCGAGTTTGGAAGTCATTCTTTACGACTTCGATGTGTTAGTTAGAGTTAAGTTGTATTGTATTGCTCATTATCTGTTTGAGTTGTTGCTGCTTTTGTTATTGGCCTATGTTACACCATTCCACCAAGTTTTGTTCAAATCTTCCTGCTAGTTTTTTACCGTAATCCTGATGAGAACAAGGCAAGAAAACATCATTAAATGTCATAATGACCATCACACAGTTTGTGCTATATTATTCAGCACTATAAGAAAACACTGCTTGATAAAAAACATATTTTTCTCTTTCTGCTACCTTCCATGTGAGTTGCTTGATTACCTTGAGCACTGAGAGTCGGGGAATGTGAAGTCTGGGCTGGACTATAATCAGGGTCCCAAAAAATCCTGATGAGTTCCTGACGATGCAGGAGAAGGCTGGCAGTGTGCCTCTCCGGCTAAGTGGAGCAGGAGGAGCAACAGCTGCAGCCCACAGACCGGGGTCAAGCTGACGCAGACAGAGATATATGAAAAAACTTGGCTGTTTCTGCTCTGGACGCTCTGACCTTGAACCGAAGATTTGACCGTGCTCAGATGTCGCCCATCACCCACCCCTCGGTAGCTAATGGCTCTTTAGTGATATATGTTAGTTAAGACCACCGGTATCTACTGATGCGGAGGCTTTTTAAGTGTCCTAATGGAGCTCTACAGCTATGGCATCCAATAATGGTATTACTGAAGTTGTCAGCGGTCTCTCCGGCTCACTATGAAACAGATCCTAAAATTAAGAGAAGTGCCTATGCAGCACAAAGGCTTCTGGCAAGATACCATGATGAATTGGCGGGGCTATTTTCAGTAGAGCAGCTGGCGCCATGCCAAGGAGAGGTCGGTGTGATGGCTTCGGATGAGGCCTCGGGGTAGGAGAGTGTGGGGTGGGGGGGTGGGGGGGGGGGGGGGGTGACGGGTCGGGCGTTTGGCTCACACCAAGCCCTGGCCAGCGTTCTGAAGTGGTTCCTCCAGGACGGCAGATGGAGGACTAGGCGAGCCGGAGCGCTCCCACAGCTCAGTCAGCCGCTCCGGAGGAATCCACCAGCTGGGCTTTTGGAATCGTCCCGAATCAGCTGGCTTCTGTCGCCGCTGGTCCCTCCAGTGAAATCAAAACTGGCCTCGTCCAGATGGAAAGCCAGACAATGCACAATATGTCCTGGTGCACTTTGTGTGACTCGAGACGGCCACGAATAAAGCAGCAGGTCTGCAACGCTACTGAACACGGTGCTCATTTTCCTTTTTTACTTTCTTGGCATCTAACGCAATGCAATTACTTCACTGTAACGTGTCAGTGCATATGCATGATTTATTTGACAGCGTTTCCTCAAATATCACACCACAGTCACACTGGGATCAAACTTGCCTTTTAAAGAGTGCAGTTCGCTAACTGCAATAATTAATGTCCCTAAATGAATCCTCTGCTTCACATTTTAATGGTGAGAGAGCAGTGACAGTCCTGATGTTACCAATTCCACCGAGTCCTCTCTATGTACTTTAGTCAAGGGCAACACGCACTTCACACTCTACCTGACATGCTGTGCCTGTGTGGGTGTGTGTGTGTCTGTGTGTGTGTGTGTGTGTTTTGGCGAAAGAGACCCCAGATTTAATGAGGCACACCTGGCCCTCATTCATAATGTAAGGCAGATTTCATATTAATTAGGTGGCGGTCGCAGTGTCCAGGGTGATGTCGAACAGCTGTAGAGATCCACTTAACGCTGCATTATGTATGAAATCTCACATTTATTTAAAACCATCCAGTGAAGTCTTTATTGTTCCAGCAGTAAACGGCACAAAGGCAACCGTTTCAGAATTACATTCTTAATGAAACAAAAAATGGACAGTCTTTGTAACATTCAAGTTCTTGGAAAGTATTTTTCTCTCACTGAAGCATCTGGTGGGTGTCAGTGTAGCTGCAGACTGCGGGTGACATGTTTGTTTCTCA
>CALSBZ010001579.1:25793-39116 GCA_943591055.1 Gobionotothen gibberifrons | reverse complement strand
ACGTCTCTTTCTCGTTGTTGGTAAGCAGGGAAAAGTATTCTTGTGCCCAATTATGTCACGGACTGACACTGAAGTTGTAGTACCACAATTTGGCCATTATGAAAATGTACTTCCTGGGAGCTTCGTTTACAGTCTTTGTGCTAAACTAAGCTAGGCTAAGCTATTATAATTTAATCGGCTATCGTAAGTAGTTTGTTTTCTGTCAGTTTCAAATATAATCCTTTTATTTATTTATTTTTTAAAAGGATAAAGTACAACACTCTCACACAGAAACAATGACCAGACACTATTGTGTTCATGTAACACAATATCATACTCTCCAAACGACTTATGCACAACCAGGGGCGCACCTTGCGAACAGCCAAGGCAGGCAACTGCTTGGGGCCCCGGACCAGAAGGGGGGCCCCCAAAGAAGGTAGATTAAGAAGATCCACAGCAACGACAACATGAAACACACACACTTTAATGTACTGCAACGACATGTCTGGAAACCCCCCTCACGGCGGCCCCATGCACAGCGTGCCGTAAAATGCTGCTTCTTATCTTAAGTTTTGTTGCCTTGCTCGCGTGGCGATGAAAAGCTGGTTCGAGGGGCCCCCAGTGAATGTTTGCCTAGGATCGCCACTGTGCACAACTACAAGCAAACATCAACATATCAATAAAAGCACATTCAGCCAGTACAATTATTTACAATTTAAATAATAATAATGCATTTTATTTATATAGCGCTTTTCACGACTCAAAGATGCTTTACAGTATGAGGGAGGGTAGACAAACAAGGACAGGCAAGACAGTTGATTGAGAGAAATCACAATTACATCATTTTGTCATGACTGGTTGATAATTTTTTCGCACTTCAGGGATAGAAATAGAAATCTACGTATGTGTTTTAAGCTCAGCTGGAAATATATTTCAATGCTTGATGTCGTAAAAAAAAGGCAGATTGTGGAAAGCCAGTCGGCTGCAGTGGGATGTTTAACTCTGAGCTAAGAGCAGATTAAGAGGTTGTGCTTATTTATATAGCTGAATAAACCTCTAGAGGTATCATAACTAATCAATACCAATCAAATTACTACACTTTTTGTGACAAACAGGTACAAATACAGATGCAGAGGTAAGCTTGGCATTACACTCATAATGTTTATTACCATGAACAAAGCCACTTTTTGTGGAGCATCAGATGTGTATTAATCCATGAAAGAAAATAGTTCCCATCAAATGTATTTAGTTCTTAAGACTAAGGTGTCCCACTGATTTAGGGAAATATATACAAATATAAAAGGTGGACTAAATTAAGTTTTCATGGGATTTGATGACATCAATAAAAACAAAAATAACACCAACCTTATCCTTAAACTAATATCACCAATTGCAGTTATTTTTGTCTTTGCATTTTGGGGGAAACATTGGCATATATAAACCACTATGTTAATTAGCATCCTTTTGATGTGTGTTATAGTCTCTACAGTCAAAACTTTGAAAGTAAGCTAACATTACGTACCATGCTGCGAATGGATCTGGCCCTTCCTACATCCAGGACATGGTTAAACCTACACCCCAGCACGTGCACTCCGCTCTGCATCAGCCAAACGGCTCGCTGCACCCGCACTGCGAGGGGGACCCAAGTTCCCATCAGCAGAAACACATGGGTTTGCTATCCTGGCTCCAAAATGGTGGAATGAGCTCCCCTTTGAAATCAGGACAGCAGATAGCTTACACATCTTCCGGCGCAGACTGAAAACTCATCTCTTTCGACTCCACTTCGAGCAATAGAATTACTAACAAATAATTACTAACAGAGCACTTACATACTAATAAAGAACTGGCTTATCTAAAGCCAGTTGAGTAGCACTTGAAATGTGTTGGCTCTATGAAACCTGATGTACTTAGATGATTCTGTTTTCTTCAAGTTTGTATCTTCTTGGTCTAATGCACTTATTGTAAGTCGCTTTGGATAAAAGCGTCAGCTAAATGCAATGTAATGTAATTAGCGTACACGATTAAACACTTAATAACCTAACGTTTTGAAACGTAAGTTGCGCGTTGTTTGTTGTTGTCATCTTGCCTCTGAGGGTTCTTTGACAAACATTCAACCTATTGAATCGAACCTGAAGTGTGTCCTTGATCGTTCATAAAGGCGCTTTTAATAAATTGAATTGTACAAATAAAAGGTTAAAGTATTCAAACATTAAAGCAGAAGCAGTGCAAATGTGCCACATTCAGTACATTACTCCTCTGAAAACACTGTTAAAAGATGATTAAAAGTGTTTTTGTAACAAACCACCCCCTGACCCCAATGGAATTTCAATCTGCTGCAAACCACCCGGGTGTGAATATGTTTTGTTCCAGATTCAATGCAGAAATAAGAGTGTGTGAACTTCGCACGTGTGAAAAGATGTGAGGACTGCTGTTACATTTCAGAAGGTGTGAGTTTTCGTGCGCTTCTCAATTAACTGTGGTCTCAAACTTGTTCATGCATGTGTGAATATTTTCCTTCCAGCCCATGTTTTGTTGCAGATACAAATTCCACTGTCGAGGCAATCACACATTCTCCTGTGCATTTACATTCTGGATCATTTGCCAAAAAAAAGCAAGCAATTATTCGAAGGTTATCCTGTGCTATGTAGTCATGTGGAACAGCACCTGTGTCAGAGACTAGGGTGCAGTCGAATCGTCTTCTTTGCTGAGGAGGGCTCCTAACACAGTTAATTGACCCTGAATGTTAATGCTAATTACCCTTTATAGATTAAACAAAGTCTTCATTCATTGTGTACCGAGTTGATTCTACTTTTTGTTGTGTTGCTATTTTATTTTATCAATTCAACATGTTTCGACTGGTTTGTTTGAAAGTGTGCCCTGTGGGAAATACAGGTAATTATCAATATTTGTTTCATTCAAGTGTGAAATCTTACATTTGTTATAATACGCCACGCACCTGGGGGGTATGTCACGAAGCTGGTTCAACCTAACCTGGATATGTTTGAGTTAGCCGGTTGGCCTAATCCAAAACATACGCCCTCTCGCTAAACGGCACGGGTTATCAAGTGGATCGCTCAAGCCAGCCGTGCCCTATCTAGTTAGGTGCGCGTTCACATGAGAGGGGTGGTATTTGGAGCATTCGACCAATCACAAACATGGAGAAGCGTACTGACAGCGCAGCGTCATACTTCCTCAATGAAAAGTCAACTATATAATTAGACAAATATGAAGACGTTAAACTTTAAACATCCATGACTTAAACACTTTATCCAGGATAAAAGCCACATAGTTGCACCTGCAAGGTGAATACAGCTGGTAACAGAAAAAGTGTTTGAATGCGTACATTAACAGGTTTATGATATCACTGCCCGTCTGGCACGATCTGACTTTAATTACATTTGACTCGAGTGTTTCGTCAACTTAATGTGTTGCTTAAAATAATACTTCTGCATACAGTATGTGACACTGTGAGTGTTGCACGGCCAGATACGGCTCAGCTGACTGACGTGCAATATATTCCGTGTGTAAATCGAAGAGATAATACATTTTACAGCATATAGACCGTAACTTTGATCCAGTTACTTATGTTGTGGCAGATATTTAAGTAAGCTTTCTTAACGCTAATGTTATAATAGCCAGATTGCTCTGAAGATGGGAGGTGATATTCTATTAATGTTCACGTTCACACAGTCGGTGATTTGAACTGCAATGGCAGTTTAAACTGTATTTCCTTTATCCTGTAATATGACTTGATCGCTTTAAACTCTGCACACTGTTGTTATCAGCTGTTCCACCATGGTTTCTACCTCAACCTGTAATAGATGTATCCTTATTGAAACGGTTACATTCAATAAAAAATAAAATCAATGTGCAGGCTTGCACTGTTCTACATGAACAATACGGGCAGTTTATACATTAAATAAATCAACAGTAGGTGGCGATATATGCTCCAAGTGCAAGCGATTCGCCATTAAAGCAAAGAAGAAGAAGAACTCTGCACAGTTGATCCCTTATCCTCGAACATATCCTGCGTCGGAGCACAGACTAGGTTCCAGGATAAGTCACCATGGAGATCTAGCTCGCTAAAAAGTGAATCAGCTTCGTAGTACCGGAAATCCCAGAAGTTATCTTGCTAAACGAAAATCCTGCTTCGTAGTATACCCCCCAGGTTAGCCGCTAAGCATAAGTTACCATGGAAATCTAGCCTGCTAAAAAGAGAACCAGCTTTATAGAACCGGAAAGCCGGAGTTTTCCCTGAATTTAGCCGGCTAAGTGAAAATCCTGCTTCTTGACATACCTAGGGTTGGGTATCGTTTGAATTTCCACGATTCCGATTCCGATTCCGGTTCTTAACGGTTCTCAATTCCGATTCTTTGAGGGGCAGGGTAAAAAAATGATACATGCTTCTTCCACCAAAAAAATTACATTTATTCGAGAAACTTTTACACAGGTTAGTTTACAGTAATATTCACATTAATCAGTCTGTTTATATTCACTGCTATGTAACTGTAACCTGAGAACCACTGAAGCTACAACAGTGCAACAGTCCAACTTTTAAAGGAAACCCCCCCCCATTTAAAAACAGTTCTTGTTGAGAAAAACAAGCATATCTGCCTCTCAGGCATACCGGGAAGAAATGTTTGAACATTTTAAAGTAAAATGCTTCAATCTGGTGCACTTTAAGCAGAATTACTAGAGACTAGATCTAGGGGGTACAACTCTAAACACCCATAAGAAAAAGATCGGTTTACATTTTAATAATTAAATAAGTATGTGAACATAACCAATAACCTACCATAGCCAATAACAAATACATGTAACGTATTTTATTTTTGTTGTTCATTCATATCTTATTTTACTATTTTAGTTATGCATATTTTTTTATCTCTCCAGTTTAAAACGATATGTCTGGTTTAGTATACATTGGAATGATTTCAAACCTGTTTTATCCCAATAATTATGAGAGCCTTGGAAATATGTGTTTACATAAATTGTGATCAAAACGTTTGAGACCCACTGAGATAACTTAGACTAAAGTGAACTATCTAAACACTCAAGAGTCCTTTACCTCACTGAGCTGTAGTTAGTCTGTCTGGAGAGGACTCTCCCTCCACATCATTGTAGAAACATATTCTTCTTCCGTTAGAGCAGCTAGCACCAGATGCTAATAACAACACGCTCACTCGCACTTTGGCTGTGAGCTGCGGGTGCCAGATAAGCCAACATCCCCCATTTTCAACACTTACAGCGCCCATCGTACAGGGCAAATGAAAAGTGTAACCGGGATGAAAAGGGTGTTACATTTACTTAATTATGAATGTTGTTACATCAAGGCCGAAAATTAGGATGAGCACCAACGGTAAAAACATTTTGTTCCCCTCCCAGAGCTGTCAGCACAGCGCCTCCACAGATCTGGCGCCCTGGTCTCAGGTTACGCTGTAGGAAGTGTAGGTACAACGCTACATTTCCCGCCCCGCCGCAGTCATACAGTAGGCTACCGAGAGCAGCGAGAAACATTTCCTCAGGCATCGAAAAGCGGAACCGAAATTCACATTTCTAAATAATGCCGTTGGAATCGAAATGTTGGTTCTCGGTACCCAACCCTAGACATACCCCCCTGATGGGCCAGATGGTTTGTTACACAGAACCATCTGAGATAAAAAAACTATGAAAAGAATAAAAAGACCTGAAACAATATGCGGTGTTGCTGTAGCGACTAAAACATGCTGCAAACTCAAGACATTTGACCCGATTCAGCAAATATTCGAGAGTGAAGGATGTAAGTAAAGTCAGGTCTGTTTATGCCCTCACAGAGAGGAAAACTCTTAAGATTTCAGTCCTGATTGATTTAGCCACACCTGTGTTCATTGCGGTTGAGTGTGCTTCACTACTACAGGAATTAGTGTTGAGTGACATAATGACCACGATGGAAAAAAACAAGCCGTGAAGAAGAAGCACTTAGAACAAAAAATGCCCTTAACAAGGGAAACTACACAGAGGTGCAGCATGTTGATTGGATTAGAATAAAAGGGTACACAGTCAAATCTGGGGTGTTAATTCAACATTTTAACACTGAGCCAGTGAACATATGGTCCTTATCTCAGAGTGTTAAATTAACACTCCAGATTTTACTGTGTAGGATATTGTAAGGAATAAAATCAATATTTATATGGCTTAACGTAAAATTAATAACACTGTTTTATTCTGTAACCGGATGTAACTCTAAGCCAATGGGAGAAGACTTCTGATGATAAATATGTGACACAAGCAGGAAGTCGGTCTCTTTCTCATCACATGCCAGTGGAAGGAAGAGCAGCAGCTGTCGCCATTTTGCAATTTCATTGTATCATCGTATCATTGTTTTATTAAACGCTGTTAACTTGTAAATAGGCTTCCTATCTGTTATCCTGGCTAATCCTGGGCTCAGAGCTAAAAAAAGAAAACTACAATATCATGAAATCCTCCTAAATAAATTCATAAAGGAGAGTTAGTTACACATGTCAACGATGTTAAGGTTTCTCAAACATGTTGTGGACGTGTACTAGCAAGAAGAATTCCTAATACTCAATTTTGGACCTACAGATCCCAACCCTAAATCGCCTTTTGTGGCACCACTGGCAAGAAAGATGTGCGCCTAACTCCAATCAAGATGTACACAATGTCCTACAGTATGCCTGTCCTTTGGCCAGGCGTATGCCAGATGTGAGTAGAACAAAAATGGAGAGATAATGCGCTGCTCAGTTGCTGAAGGAAACTCGTACACTATGGATATTGTCATTACTAGAAAACCAAAACATATGGTGACATTTCCTTAATAACCTTTCAGAACCTACAAATAAACCTTCCATATTTAAACTGCAAGGTTGAAATACCCTGTTGGTATTCATCAGTAACATTCATCTGTTTGCAACTTACAAATTATTTATCTAATACATCATATTGCAATTACTTGTATAGACACTTCTTGCACTATTTCTATTCAATTGTATTTGTATTTACTTGCACTATTGTATCTGTTTTACTTAGTTGCACTGTTGGAGGAGCCTGTGATTTTCATTGATATATCTAGCTATGTACAAATGACAATAAAAGCCTTGAATCTTGATACATTGAATTCCTGCTTGTAGATGAGTTAATCAGGTAATAATAATCAGTAGGCGTTTTTGAAAATCTGTAATTTATAAAAAACGATTGAACATTTCTCAGCGGTTGCTGTCTAGAAATGAGAAGCCGGCTTTGTGCTACCTGTCTGACACCACTGCACCCAGTTATAAGTATACAGACTGACAGGCATAGCAACAGTAACCAAGAAGGGGTGGGACAAATGGTCAATTCCAAGGAGCTGTGTCGCCCATGCTGGCTTCCTTATGAATTACTGGGACATTTTTGATGGAAGTGAGCAACCTGCTGCTGTGAGGAAGGTCTATTATCTTCATCAATTATGTTTGCACACGCAGAGAGGTTAATGTTCCAGGCAAGCTCAAGTTGTTGTGCTTGGAGATTTGGATAATGCCCAAGCTCATGTGGCAACCCACTGAAATGCCAGATGAGAAATATGATTACCCAGAAGTCCCTTGCACCTCCCATTTCCCCCACCTTGTGACCACCTGCTAATAATTCTCTCCTGACTTATAATCCTCTGGGCACAAAAGGGGATTTGATTCATTGTATACTGTCACATAACAGGTAAAGTATTTATTTTGTTGCTGTTGCTCTCGGTTTCTGCTGCCAGGAGAGGTTGATGTATTATACAAAGGGCTCTGCAGAAGCAATGCATGGCAGTGTACAACATAAGCGCTGAATGTCTCAAAGTGAACAATGATATTGATTGATATTGTGGTGTGTTCACCTGACAGCCTGCCATCGGTCTGAGTATGAGGAAGCTTCAACTGTCAAAATAATTGTAACCCAGAAGGACTTATAGTATAGTAACAACGATTTGCTAACACATTTCCATATGAACTCTTAAATCTATTTTCTTTGCAAAAATATTACCCAACAGTTCATTGAATCACACTGTACATTTCACATTTATATATGCAGTTTAATATTTAATCTGTCACATACTTATGTATATATAATACCTTGCTTTATATCTTGTTATTGTAAATTTGTATTTTCTACTTTCTTGTTTATTTCTTGCCATGTATTTTTATGCTGCTGCAACACAAACATTTCCCAAATTGGGATCAATAAAGTACTTCTTATCTTATCTATTACAATTACTGCATCTGTTGCTTTTATACAGTATATCAGTCCCAGTATGATGCATTGGAACTTGCAGAACAGGAGTATTTTAATATTATTTTTAACAATGCATTCCATTGTTTAAGTATACGAGAACTTGCTATGTAATGCACCAATATGCTAACAACTTTTACCAGCCATTCTCATATTTATCTTCAGGGTAATATGAGGCTGGCTTCATTCCCGGCACGCTTTGGGTGAATTTAGGAGAATCCAAAGGAAATGTTAGTAATACACGCAGAAACACCCACTGGTTTGGGAGTGGAGCCCAGGCCCTTTTTGCTGGGAGGCAACACTAAGCCCCACTGTGGTACCTCCGGACATTTTTTGATTCAGTTAATTAGCTTCCTTCATCCATGTCTTGGCCCACTGTGGCCTACTTACCATAATTCTGAAGATGCACATTGCCATAAATTACAGTAACACAGTCCTGACCTAAAAGCAGCCGTTTCGGTGCCTTATTAATGAGTCAGAATCAATAAACCCATGTTGGGAGCAACCGTCGAAGCTTTATTTTAAAAACAATTACATTTCTGCTGCTCCACAGCACAAACTGACCAGCATACACAATGGTTATTCAAAGACTGCTAAATCTATTCCAGTGACTAAATGGATACTCTTTCAGATGTTTGGTTTTAAAATGGATCTTCCGGCTTTAGATCAAACCTTTTCTCCCAATTGAGTTTCAAAATCCCATTTCACCACCACCCACCACCCTGGTATTTGCTCAATGTTTCGGGCCCCACAAACTAACAAAGAAATTTACTATTCTGAAAGCCAAGACTTTGTTTATTTAAAATCAAACAAAAAACCTGAATCCCGAAAAACTATTTTTTTACATAAATGGGGCGAAGCCTGAGAGCTAGTTCCGGCAGTCAACTCGAGGACTTATGCTGCATTCATACATAACGCCCTTGCCACTCTACAACCAACCAAACAGAGTCTCCTTAATATGCCGCTCTATTCAACCTGCCAGATCTCTCTCCATGCATTGCTTACTGCTGCTATTGCTGCAGCTACTTACGTCGCTGCCGCTTGCCTGCCCCACCACCACCCCAGCTTCCACCCCAGCTTCCACCTGTAGGCTCGGGGGTTAGTTATTTAATCATCACTCATCGTGCATGTATATCTATGGAGTGATGATGCCCGAGCCTAATCGCCAAACTCAACTATATGCTGCTTCTAATAAACATGTTAAAGAAACTCGTGAGTTGTCTGACTGAAATACACGTTTATTTTGAAATGAGCCGTTGCGACTTCCAACAGATTTCGATAGAGCGGGTCACATTTGCCTTTCTAGCATTCGACAATGTACTTATCTTTTTTTGATTTGTATTTTCCAGGGCAGGGGCAAACCGAGGCGAAGGAGGAAACCGAGGTCTATTTGGGTTAAATATTTCAAAGTCATTGAAATGTAAAATGTGTTTTTATCCAACCCGTACTCCGCAGCCTTTCCCTCCCATAGGTGCCTCCTTAATGCCTTGTCTTTGTACTGTTTGTCCTTCATGCCATACAGTGGCTTATTACTCTCCACCCAGCGAGCGATTGTCTCTTCCTGCGCCTCTGTGAAGCTGTTTGATGCACCAGGGGGTGGGTTCTCCTTCTGGGCCTTGCCTTTCCCTTTGTCGCCCTTGCCCACTTCAGGCTTGGACTTGGACTTGCCTGCAGGGAGGGCGGGGGAGGCTGACTCATCTGAAAAGATACCAAATGGAAAAAAGATGCAGGACAACAATGTATGGGAATATATAACAAAATCAACAACCCCTCTTGCCCCCCATCCATACCAAAAATAAGTTAGAAATATTTACCTTCATCATCCGAGGATTCGGGATGTCTGTTACGAGGAGGAGGGGGAGAAGGTGAATGCTGCCGAGACTCTTGGGACTGCTGAGGAGACCTGGAACCCTCTGGGGACTGCTCTGGAGATTTAGTTGGACAAGGACTGACATATTTCTTGCTTTTCCTCCCCTTTCTCTCTCTGGTTGGAGACTCAGTGCTGTGTTCTTGGACCTCTAAATCCTCAGTTTCCTCTGCTTTCCTCTTCTGAGTGTATTTACCAGCCAGCTTCTTCCTTCTGCCTCTCCCTGCCTTGGGTGGCAAGACTTTGGTAACCAAATCTAAAACACCAAAACAATTCGATCACATGAGTACATTTGTTTTGAAGATTTGGTTACCAAAGTTTTGAAGATTTTCCGAAAATCGGATGTCAAATGTTAAGCTTTTGAGCTACTTATCTCATCAAACAGTGCTCTAAGGTGAGTCATTTGCATATATAGCAATACCAGAGACTGCCCTGAACATTTTGATATTTAACACATGGGGTGCCATGTTAGAAGAAATACATTTAAAAGGTGATTTAAGAAAACATCTAAAAATCAAGAAAATACCCTTAGACTCCAGAGGGTTAAAGTAGAATCAAAGTATAATTTACCGTGTGTTCTGCTCCCAATAATCTCCGATCAGGAATTTATTTTCCCACGTGCGGCCGAAGGTTTTATACCATCGGGAGGTCACGTGACGCCTTCGTGTGTGGTTCGGGCGCTATCGTGTGGCCTTCTGTAGGCATCGCACTTGCTTCGGCTGTTGCTTCGGCTGTTGCTTCGGCTGTTGCTTCGGCTGTTGACCAAGTTCGGGGCCATCTTCGTGTGAAATTCACAATTCCATATTCGTGAGTCCATCTGGTGTCAATTTCGGGACAGTGTGACAGGGACTTTATGTTGATATATTACAAAGTGTCTCATACACACAGAGGCGCAATGGAGCAACATTACCCTTCATGTAGAGTTTCTATACTTGTTGGACGTAAATCAACCGCTCTCCTTTTAAATCTGGGTTGCTCAGTTGCGGGGTGTGTCTCTAGACATCTTTAGACTGGAATAGCGGGGCCCAGTACGTGAACTCGCCTCACAGGTGCACATGCCAGGATAGAGGACATCAGACTCCAGAGAAAATGTGCTCGAGTCCGAGTCCAAGTCGGAGCGTCAATGTAGAAGTCGAGTCCGAGTCATCGTGGGGGGGGGGAATTCACGAGTCCGAGTCCAAGTCATCGTACGCGATAATTCACGAGTCCGAGTCCGAGTCGCGTCAATCAGTGCGCGAGTCCGAGTCGAGTCACGAGTACCGAAAATCGGCATTCGAGTCCGACTCGAATCCGAGTCCAGGACTCGAGTACTCCATCTCTGCTTGGTGCTAAGCAGTTAGAGATCGGATGTTATCACTTCTTGTATATACTGAAATAATGTGTAGGGCTGACCCATATTAAAACAAGCCACACCTACTCTCTTCAAGGCCACATTTTGGCTTTGACACAAAGATTAATTCCATATCTGATGTGTTATGAAACCTTCTAAAGATAGGCACAATATGAGATGAATAAATCCTCTTTTCTGCCATATTGACTATAAGAAAGCCTAGTTACACTTCAGTGAGATCTTCTTTTGTTTGAGAATGTGGAGTGAGACATCTGTTCTGCATATTTCTATTCATAGCTGTTTTTAATCATCTTTTACTTCTTATATGCAGATATTATAGAAATGTGTTTAAACGTGCCATTCGATATTAAAAAAGTTGTTACTGACATACATTTCTGTTTTTTTAATTACTTTACTTTACTTCTTTGTAATTCTTTTTTCTCTTTGTACATACAATCAGTGCAGACCACTGTCTCATTTATATGCATATATTTTGCTTTCGATCTCTAAATGACAAACAATGCATTGTCGAAACGCAATAAAAAAATGTTCGATCAGAAATGTCCACGATCAAGCTGTGTCGCCTTATCATTGGATGCATTTAACAACATATGACTATTTATTATACATTTATAAAGATCTTGTGACAGAGCCATCACTGTAGAAAAATATTGCTGTCCATACTATCGAGTGTGTCCCTCGCTCCCCTTCTGCTTTCACGTGTCACTCCCTGCAGGCACTAATCAGGTGAGCAGTGGATTCAGGTGAGGGAAAGGGGGCGGAGCCAAAGGGAACAAAGGGAGAGGGAATTGTTTGTTGAAGGAAAAGAGAAGGCTTAGGTTGGAAAGGAGAAAGGGAAGCCTAGGTTGGTTATACAGTACATCAGGGTTACTTTGGGAGCATTGAGGAAAATAGGAAAATAGTTTTGTTGAAGCTGTTGTTGGCCTGTGGAAAAATGTACTCATAAGAAATGACTCAGAGAAGCTGCAGATAGAGCCATAAGAAATGAATGCAACTGATTATTTAATGTTTAATGTTGTTTTGATAGGCAATAATGTAAGCTTTGTTAGTTCCAGGTTTAATATGTGCAATAAGTTCATTTCAATAAGTTCTGCAATAAACATTGAACCAGTCCGGCCCTCGACTAGAACCCATTTTTTTATTTTGCCCCACTGTGTATTTGAGTTTGACCCCCCTGGTCTAGGTTTTAGTTTGGGTTGGTACTTCACTATTTAGAGGTCAAACACATATCAGCCCCTCTCTTAGCCAGGTTCAATAACCACAGTACCTCCTGAACTTTTGCAGTGATAACTAGGCTTTATATATAAGCTGATTGTTACAATATTCTGTGATTTAAATCTTCTGTGACTGACCTAGATGTGACAACAACCGTTGAGACATTATGCCCTTCTTAGTGTTTGACTTTTTAACATACATACATCTTCTGTGACATAATTGACCACACAATTGATGACCTAAGCTCCATTCATAAAAAAAGATATCAAATAGCATGAATCGTAGTGTGAAGTTAGAGTTAAGAAAGGCATGAAGACATCATTATGTGTCTACCAAATCCCTCTCTACCTAGTAGGGCACTACCTCAGTGCTTAGGGGCCCAGAGCTGGACCAACGTCACTCTGGTGCCGTCTGGCAGAACTGTCTGTGCTTATTCAGCAGCCAGAGACACGTAAATCAATGATCCTTCAACTGTTAATCAATCACAACTCGCTGCTATTCTCATAAGACCACTGTAGCTTCATTACTGCTCAACAATTAACACTGCCAGGAGAGTGATTGGTACACTCACTCCCATGATTAATGTGCCTATAAAATGAATATAATTTAGATGTTAATTAATTACAGGATAGTCACTTAATTATAGGATAAGGTCCTAGTGTTGATTTCT
>CALSBZ010001579.1:0-25393 GCA_943591055.1 Gobionotothen gibberifrons | reverse complement strand
GCCCTTGCGTTTCAAACTGTCCGAAATTAAGTGCTTCATCTGTAGCTTGTTGAAGTGCGCTCCAAAATATTTGTTGATCTTGTTTATTGGTATTTATTATTTTGATATTATTTATTTAAATGTATCATTTTTTTAAATTATTTTTGTATTGGTTTTTCAGTTGAATTACACGTTCAGGGTAATCAACAGTTAAAAAGATACTGTTCAAATTATTATTTGTTTTAAAGTTCAATAAATGGATGTTTTCAAAGTCAATGAATAATCGTATTTAATAATCGTAATTCTGATTTTTACCATAATCGCACAGCCCTAGCTCTAATTGAGATCATAATTAAAAAACTATTATCAAAGAATAGCAGGAAGCATGCAAATGGAGAATTGTGTCCAAAAAGATGATGACTCAAGACAAGATCACAGCACCTCCTACTCAATGTGTCCCACATGACACATTTACAGGCATAATCCCTGCACTCTCCATCTGCTAGCGCTGTAATGAATGCTTTCTTTATTAGACAGTGTATGTGTATCAGAAGCAGGTTTATTACCAGGTAGGTTTACACGTACGAGGAATTTGACTTGATCAAGTTGCATACATAAAAGTAACATTTAAAAATGACATTGAGACTTGAGAGTCAATGAAATAAATGGTGTATCTAATCAGCCGTCCGATGTCAACGTAACAAGTTTGGCTTTACATTTTTTACTTTGGAATGAAGTCTGCGGAGGACAGCACGGTGGAGTCAATAAGTCTGGCTCTGTTTATATCGAGCATCCGGCCTCAGTTCGTTGGCACATTTTGAAAACTGAAATGTGCACATTTGCATCCGCTCTCTGCCAAAGAGCTAATCAGATGGGGACCTGTAGCCACGCTCCCAGAAAAACACTGAGCGTTCATTACATTTTAATACAACAACCTGCAACAACACATGTAAAGGCAAATGCCAAATAATACAACATCCATTGTGACCCAGAGCTGCTACATTCTGTTGTTTTCATCCGGAGCAGAAATATGTTTCTTATTACAGATATTTTAAATGCCAACTTAAACATGCCAAAATACAAAAACTCGGACATATTAACATTTTCTGAATTTACATTTTGACCCTCTATTCCTAGAGGTTTGGGCAATTGGGCAGATTTTAAAGTCTTGAGTCATTGTTGAAACCAAAAATACAAAGCTGAGGCAACTTAAAGGTGGGGTATGTAATATATTTCAGAAACACTTTGTGTTGTATTCCATGGAATGCTCTTAACATCCCGATAGCAATGAATAAATTAAATGCTTTGACAATAAATACATGAAAAATGTCATCTGTGGAAGCCGTGGCGCTGTAAAAAGCACGACCAATCATCTGAGCCGGCCCGGCTAAAGTAACTGGATGGCCTACCTGCCTGTCAGCCTTCCATCTGTGCACAAACTTATCTCGTGCCCTCATTGGTCATGTGCTCGTTCGTGTGTGTTGGAGGAGGGGCTCTGGAAGGAAGTCTGAAGAAGGAAGAAGCAGTGTACTTTCAAATTGTAGCGTACTCGAGCTGGTTTCTCCATTCTTACCTACCCTACCTTTTTTAAAGGAGTACATTTGATACTCCTTGGATCTGTTTAGACAAAGAAACCTCCAAATATACCTGTCTTTACTTTAGCACTTCTTTAGGACATGACATATTTAAGACTGAAATAAACAACAGTCAGTTAAAGTTGAAATATAATACATTCTTGGTATTGTTTGTCTCGAGTTACACACCCAGAAGCCTCATCGGGGATGTGTTGGTGTTTTGACACCAGACAACAACATAAGCAAAGAATAGCTGTCATCAGATTTCAATCAAATGTTGAAATTGGTGCTCAAAACTGAACCCCTAAAACCATGCACACGGATACAATATATGTTTGAAATAGCACAAATTGCCTGAACTGCAATTAAATCGGATTCTCGTCGACCCGATTGTCCTTTTGTGATTATCCCTTTGAGACATTTGGTTTTCAGAGCCTGTAAACCTTAAGCCGTTGAGCTCCAAAACCACTGTACTTCATATCAACAATGCAACTCAATAGTCTTTTATCAGAAACGTCCTGACTAGTGAACCTGCTAAAAAAGAAAGGTTCAATTATGGGACCACTTTGTTTGGTCTAAACCACAAAGCATTTAAAAATGTAAACTTCTGGGATTCCAGAGAATTCCTAAAATAATAGTCACTATCCGTCAGCTGCTACAGACATGTTTTTGAAACTTACTGTGATTAAAAACATTTTAAAAGCAAATGTTGATGGTGTCCTACTCAATACAGTTTCAAGCATCTCACCAACCTCTGCAACCAATCCAATAATGCTAGAGATGATGGTTGAACATCTTGATGCCAATTTGACAAAAGAGAAATAGCATTTGTAACGCCGATGAACTCTTATTCAGCCTTATTTATTAAACCAAGAATGCTCTCTTCAAATAAGTTTAAGAGTTCATTCAGTGCAAATAACATTCACCGACAACAATATAAACATAAATAAGGTGATTTCATTAAAGCTAAATCTAGAAATATGTCTAGGAAAAGTAAAAATCTAGAAGTTTATATAATATAAAGATATATAATATCTTATTATACCTACTCTTTCACCCATCCATCCAGACTGATCACACCTGTGGCCATAGCGATTCAATTTATTCATGAAACATCATGTCGTCCATAGCAACGGAGATCAACCTTGCATTCTCAGCTTCGACGCTCTCTTTGTTCCCTAGCAAAAGTCGCTCTAAGCTGTTTATGTGAAAAGCTGTTGTGAGGAAAAATCTTTGTTCTAGGAACTATTATGTCCATTTAAGAGAACTCTGTTGGAAAAGCAAACATCCTCTTCAGCAGCTGATCTTTAGTTGAGTTCAACTTTGGTGTCCTTTCACGGAACAATAATAGGGACATAAGTGGTGAAAACACTTTCTTTCGTGTAAAGGAGAAATTGTTAGCTATATACCAAGAGATTCAAACCCTTTTCTATTTACTTCCCTTTAGCTAAAGCTGTTTTTGGAACCGTTTGTAACAAATTACCGGTCATTCTCAAAGTGTCTATCAGTTCTGCTATGTGTTTGCATTGCCTATGCTGCGGGAAGTTTGCTCTGGCTATTGCTTTCCAACAGGGCTCTGTGGAGATTGAACAACCTTTTATCCCTTAGCCTCAAGTCGCAATCAGATAATTGTTTCTCATAGCAACCATTTGAGACTGCAAAACCATGTAATCCCCAGAGCTGCTGTGATGGCGCTACAATAGCTGGAGAGAAACTCTTAAGGGTCTCATTGTTCGCTTGTTTCTGAGCAGGAACACTTTTTTTTTTTAGAACTGCTTGGGTTAAGGTAGGAACAACAAGTACTTAATTCATAGTGAACTTTCACAAAGACACGTTTTTTTCCGAAGGTGTCTTCCGATTCTAAAGGTTGCTGGGGTAGGACCAGATTGTGTCGAATTTTCCCGTTGCTATAGCAGCTTGAAATGGGTGAAGAGCTTAGTTTTTATCATTCAGTAAGGGACCAGAAAACCTGCTTCTGTTTGAAATCCTGTTTTTACACAGAGCGTCCCCCTGGCATTCATCATCACTATATTACCTGTCAGCCTCTCTCATGTCCCCCCCCCGGTGCCATATGGGAATTTCTGTATGCATGTTCTTCTCAACCAAGACAGTGTTGTCCTGTGTGGGCTGCCTTAAAGACACAAGTGTAATACTGCTGCTGATGGAGCGCTGGTTGCAAGATGGCCAGCAATATGGTGGCGTTTCTAAGGAAGGAATACCTGAAATAAAGAAAGAAAGAAGTGGGAAAAAATACCCCTTTTAGTTTGACCTTTGTAGACAGTAACTGTGAAATCAAAGCCATGGCATTTCAACTAAGCCGAATTATATTTAGAATCGAAATGACTAATTGCAATAGAGAGCTCCAATTCCCACCTCTCATTATTCATTTCAGCCAAATCATTACTCCGAGTAAAGAATTGATTGAAATGCATCAAGGAGTGTTTTGTTGTTGTTGTGAGTCTTAGAAACAGCCTCACCGATGCATTCTGTTTAGCACTCCCTCAGTGGCTCTGTTGTATGACTTTGGAGGAACATAAATGCGAAGAGTTTTGCATTCAGGTGTGATTTTCCATCGGCCTTGTGCTATGGTGAAAGGGCTATATTTAAACCAAGCAAAATGTGCTACTTTTCATCTTTTTTTCTGTTTACAGTGTTGTTGTTCCCCATGGGCAATTGGTCAGGAGAGCTTTTTGTTGCAGCCCCATAATGCCTCTGAAAGCATAGCGGGACAAAAAGCTTTCCCGCAGAAAAAGCTTTTTTTTACTTATTTAAAATTTAATTTTTTAAGGGGGAAAATGTGCTGACTGTGAGGGAATAATTCTGTCTTCACTCCAAGAATTTAACCCTTTCCTGTGTGTTGACATTTACGATCAGCCCTGATCCTTATCTCCCGTAAGGAACGTGATAATATAGCCACATGTTGATACTATAAGTTTTATGACTTGATGTGGTGCAAGTAGGGAGTTATAAAACTCTGAGAACGTTGGCTTCAAAGCACAGCAGGGGGACAGAGACAGTCTCCAGGTACCAAGGCCCATCCCCAATATGTTGATTATGACTCTCTGTAAACTAGTTAAATGGTCTACCAAGACACAGGCTGATCAGAATTGACATGGCAACCCACCCGTGCAGTCAGAACCTTTGGCTGCTGTGACTTGTGATGTGAATTTCTCCGGCCGATACTTGTATTAAATATCATTGTTTGACATCAAAGCTCCAACTCTCCTCGTGTCTCTCTGAGTCCTGACTCTCCATTGCTGCAGAAGTTTCCCTTACACTGACTACTTGCACAACACAATTTGAGGCATTAGCAAAGACATGAAAACAGTACTGGCATAACAAATAGCTTATTTTTAAATGTGTGTCATTGAATTTTACAAAGCATCTCCTCAGTAAACCACAGTACTTTTGTAATTTGCTCAATTAGTCTTTTTCATTTCATATTTTCTTGAGTAAAACCTCCTTGTCAAATTGGATAGTGATTTCAAATCCAGCTTTTTCTGTGGATCAGACAAGGCCACCGCCGGCAGGTGTTGGTCTGTCTGACAGCGATGATGAGGCGCAGGTTCTCTTCACGTGTCTCAGAGGTGTCAGTCATGTTAGAGAAGAACTGCTGTCTGTCTGAGTGAGAACCGTTCCAAGCCTGGAAGCTTTGGGCTCTGCGAGGTCTACAGACAGCTGATGTGCACCTGAGATAACTCCAACGGATGTTACTGAACTAGACAAAAGACAGGAGTTCTACTTAGAGAGATAACATGTCCTCTTAATTACCTATAGCTCAGGTAAGAAGAATTTCATTGCCATTTCTACACTGTAGCTTTGTGCATATGACAATAACACCTTTGAATCTATACACTGAAAATACTTGATTTGGATCAGTAAAATTAAATGTTTATCAATAGGACACATATTTGAAATACAGTCCCAGCATGTTTATACTTGGAATGAGTCTTTTGATATGGTTGGTTGCACCTATAACATTGTGGTTTTAACACTTTATTCTGGTGTCACTAGTTTATATGTTGTGTGGGGAAATTATTTAAAATGTCCATATGAACATTGCAGTGACATCTGGACTCATTTTCATAATTGGTCTACCTAAAAATGTACAGACTAAAGCCTGTTTTGACACTGATGAGATTACATATTCATACGAACCAAAGTCTTTAATTGTTAGCTTTCTTGGTGTCTAAAGGACCAGGAACAGTGAGAACGAGGGGAAACAGTGGAGAGCCGAACACATGCTTGTTAGGGACACATTTTTAGCTAAAAATCACTTTACGTTAATCTGAAATTTTGTGTGAGCTGCAAACCAATAATTTACTGCAATCTGATATTTAAGTGGAAAACCAATCAAACACATCGTCAGTGAACATATGACAGAAACATTTAGTATCAACATAGTGTTAGCAGTGTTAGCAGTGTTAGCAGTGTTAGCAGTTTTAGTGTTAGCAGTGTTAGCAGTGTTATGGCACATTTACACTGCAGGCCTCGCTCGGCCTCGGAAACCCTCGGTTTGGTTAGGCCTTATTAGGCCCGGCTCACTTTAATGCTGCGCTCACATTACAGTTTAGGAGCTGGGGCAGTAACTATAGTAACGCATCTTCAATGAGCACCCCAGAAAAACAACATCAGCCGTTAGCTGTTAGCCCTCAGAGCTCACAGCTCCTCATATCTGTTCAGAAACTAGACAAAAGTTATAAACAAGTACAAACCACAGACTGTCTGTGTCATGGTGAATACAGTCGCTGGTTTATTTATGTCTGTATAGGCCGTTGTTGTGAGTGTGGACGGTCGGAGCATATATTGCGTTAGCTTAGCCGATCTCCCGACAACAAATCAAATCACGTTTTATTTATATAGCACATTTTTAAACGATTTTTGGTCGAGCCAAAGTGCTGTACATATAATCAAAATACCCTACAGTAGAGACACTTTACAGCAAATACAACAGCACAGTTTGTTCAGAATATCAGTATGACAATACGACACCCTCTGTCCTTAGACCCTCTGCCCTCAGACCCTCTGTCCTTAGACCCTCTGTCCTTAGACCCTCTGTCCTTAGACCCTCACATCGTACAAGGAAAAACTCCCAGAGAAAACCCACAGTTTAAAGGGGAACATGGGAGAAACCTCAGGGAGAGCAACAGAGGAGGGATCCCTCTCCCAGGACGGACAGACGTGCAATAGATGCCGTGTGTAAATCGAAGAGATAATATATTTTACAGCGTAGGTAGACCGAATGTTTGGAAATGCATGTGTCTGTAATAAGAAGATGCATCACGCATTTTAAAAGGTTTTTCGCCTGCCGTCTGTCTGCAGACTTGTCAAAGCATTAATGCTTGCATATTCCGCCCGGTTGTTGGCCCCGCTTGTTGGCCTCGACTTTGTCGGGCCAGAAAAAAGGTGAAAAAGTACCCCCGGGCCGGAACTAGGCCAAGTGTAAGTGCAACCAAAAACAGGCCCCGCACGGCTCGGCACGCTTAAAGCGAGCTCCACGCTGCAGTGTAAACGCGCCATTAGTGTTAGCAGTAACAACTTAAAAAAAAAATTCCAAACATGCAGTTGGAAATGTATTGTAGGCCACTATAGCTCAACACACTGACATTTAACAAAATATCTTCATCAACACATGAACAAGTGCTCCAAATGCAAGAAGCACAACAGAACTAAACATGTTTCCAGGGAACATTAAAAGTGATGCACACGGCTTGTTGTTTTCGTGATGTTGTCTTTCAGTTTGAAGTGGACCATTTGTCAGTGGTGTCGAAAACAAGTTAAAGGGCTTCTTAATTGTCAGTGTATTTGAGCTATCAGAGCCAACAAACAGGCCATTTGTAGGAGACAGGTATAAACTAGCAGGAGCCGAAGTACTTCTTCACATCAGGAACTAGTGTGTCAGTTTGCCGGGTCAGTCACATTTCACACTGCCACACTGCAATTATAGTGTTGTACTGCAGGGACAGAGACAGACAGACCCAAATAGACTGACTGAGAGGGAGTGATAAAGGAGAGGGAGGGAGTCTCTGGAGTGAGACACACGGCAAAGGTACAGGTTCAGCAGTTAAAATGATGTTTCATCACCTACACAATATCAGGCTTGGGTATTTCATGTGACTGGATTACATAATCAGGATACAAAAAAATGACGACACGATAATACTTTTGTAACTGTATTCACTTTCTGTGTTCATTTGTTTTCCACGTTGTATTTTTTGGTTCCTACCTTTTATGTGCAACATTATTAGAGGCGGAACTAATCTGCTGTGTTTAGTGTTACACCTGTTTAATCAACGCACTTGGTAGTTGCAACGGCAGAGCAACGCAGGACGTTAAAGGAAACCAAAGGAAAATGCATATAAAGTTATCAGCCCCTCTAGGTGACTAGCAGCCTACGAGGTACGTTTTCGTGCTGGTTGTTTGTGTTTGTGTGCGGTTGAGCCGCAGGTTTGTGTGTGTATGTATGTATGTATGCTATGCGCTAGCTTGTGCTACATGCTATTGTTAGCTTGTGCTACTTGCTGTGTGGGATATGTGCGCCGTTTATTGTGTAATTGGCGGCATTAACAGTCATGACATATGCATATATTACATATTTATTTCTTGTTTACCTTTTATATTTGTCTGTTTTATAACCCAGTTCTCACGGGTTGGAATAGGTCCCACGAAATAAACCCCGTATTTTAGACAAGACCTCAGACTCGTGTCATTGACTGGAGGGAGCTACAACTTTTACGGCCCGTCCACACTACAGCTTCAAAAAAAGCTTGGAGCTGGGCGTGTCTGAAGCTTGGGGATGTTTTGCGAGCACCGCGACCAACAACCTATCACATGAATCTCCCGCCCCCGACATACAAAGCAATAGCAATGTTAAAACGAAGTAAACTGGATATAAAATCCCCAAACAGGCGAAAGCCTACCAGTTTCACCCACTGTCTCTGCCACCTCCCTCCATGCCTGGTTCCTCCGGTTGTATCCCGGTAAGTTAATAGGGACTGGTCATACAAAACCGGGTGATTTTCTAAGGCGATAATTAGTTTCTCCTCCGTCTTTTTTTGAAATATAGAAATGAACGGCGGGATATCTCTCCCAGCTTAGACGCGGTTTGATTGGCTAGGGCTTGAGCTGTCAGATTTTCAGAAACGGGATTTGATTGGCTGGCGCTGAACTTCTCCGGCTTCTCCGGCGTCAGAAGTTGAACAATTTTCAACTTTTGAAGCCGGAGACGCCGGAGAAGTTCAGCCATGCTACCCACAATTCAGTTCGGTGAAAAGCGAGGCAACATGACGTCACCCCATTCAAAGTGAATGGGGTGACGCGTTGGAAGCTTTTTTTGAAGCTGTAGTGTGGACGGGCCGTAATGGTCAGATCAAGTCTGAAATTTGACTTGCATCACAGTAGCTCCATGTGTAACATTCACATTCGCAAATATCAAGACACATGAAATACAAACGACTGTATTCTCTTACATAAAATAAGACGTAATCAGATTATTGTTACATTTCTTAAAATGTGGGATTACTAGCAGGATCACAATGTTACTAAAAATGTAAAAAGGGCATTTTGTGCTATTAATAAAATGAGCGTATATTGTCTAAGCGCTCTTATACATTGTACGTGATAGGCTAAGGGGCGAGACATCTCTAAGCGGTTGACCAATCACAACAGAGCCAATGAGAGCAGACTGGGCTCTGGTTTCAGACAGAGGGTGAAAAGAGATGATGCAGCACAGCAGGGTGAGAAAAATAAAGAGCTTTTTGAACACTAAAGCATGGAAACATGTCTCAGTTGAGACACTAAATACAACTGAATTGAAACTTAAAATGAGCATACAGTAATAGGGCCCCTTTAACTAGTAATTGTAAAGGAATGCATTTTTAAAGCAACCCTTCCAACCCTGCGCATAATGCACGGTAAACAAAAGCTTCCACCATTCCTTTTTATACTGACAGGCTAGAAAGTAAAGCTATTTCTTTTTTAAGTGCATTCCTCAAACCACCTGCTTTCTGTCTCTACACAGCTTGTGAAACAAAATAACTCAATGATTAACTTCTCAAACCATACCTCACATGTAAAATGTATAAATTCAGCAAGAAATTCAAACTGTTCCTCAATGCTTGAACTCTGCTCTCTAATTTATACCGTGCCCTACTTTTGAGTGGGCTGTGATTTGTATCACTTACAAATGGCACCAGAGCAATATGTGATTTATATCCCAAAAACATCGTGCGAAGGAAAACGGTTCTAACACCGACCACCACACTGGGTTGTGAGATACCAACATTTGATCACAAGTGTGGAGGCTCTGAAAATGTTTATTTGCAGTTTTGCGTGGGTGAGATATTTGAAAACCCCACTGCGAAAACGAGTTTTGTGTCGTGCTTGTGATTCATTCCAGGCGGGCATTTTTATTCAAATCTGCCTATTGAGGCACATTCAGATGCTAAAATGAAACTTTCTTGTTAACACAAAACAGCATGCAACCGTCATGAACATGTCAGTGAGAGAGATTTGGCCCCAGGAAAAATATTCACAGGTGTTTAATTCGTCTGGAGTTGTGACAGGCCTGGGGAATGTATATTGCATGGGCTGTGCCTGATGATAAAATCGTATCTGAAGAACACTGTCAAATGATTTATACTGTCAGAGATGTGATTGGTATAATATTGAAGTTTATTCAAGAGAAAAGATTTGAGATAGCACAAAAACAATTGAGCTCTGCTTGGTCTGGAAGTCAACCTTTGTCAATCTCGAGGAAGGATGCTCCAGAGCCACTATTTCAAGGATGCTACGTCATCGAGTCCCACCGAAGGACTGTTCCAATGTCCAGCACACTTGGAATTCTACCGAGCCCGGCGTACTTCGTTTGGAGAAATGTCGAGGCTGCACATGTGTAGACTCCGCGGTCTTAAAATCCCCACAATGCTTTGCGCACGGACCAATTTCCCCAAATCTGTGGCACAAAATGTAAGGCGGGGCCTCTCATATGACGCACACTTGCTCGCCTGTTCCATTCTTACATTTCCAAGGCTAGGAAGTATTCTTGCCTCGCTTCTGAAGCAAGACGCTCGGAAGACATGTGCTACCAAGCAAGCGCACTCGACATTGAGAAACACCGCTTCCTTGGTGGGACATGTCTTCCGAGTCAGGTCCATCAGAGGCTAGGCAAGAATCCTTCCTGGCATTCGGAGAACGAAGAGTGGAACAGGCGAGCAAGTGTGCAGGTGTGCGTCATATGAGAGGCCCCGCCTTACATTTTCCGCCACAGATTTGGGGAAATTGGTCCGTGCGCAAAGCATTGTGGGGATTTTAAGACCTCGGAGGATACACACATGTGCAGCCTCGAAATTTCCCGCAACGAAGGACGCCGGGCTCGGTAGAATTCCAAGTATGCTGGACATTGGAACAGTCCTTCGGCGGCACTCAATGGCGTAGTATGCTTGAATTAGTGGCTCTGGAGCATCCTTCCTCGACAGACATTGAGAAACACCCCAGGATCAGTAATATAACACATAAGGAAGGATGTTAAGAAAGCCATTTAGAGTTGCCACGTTTGAATTGCTACAAAAAAACCAACCACATCACCACTGCTTTAACAGGTTATACTTCTCTTTCTGAAATAAGTGTGAGCAGCTTTGATCATCTCTAGCTGATCATTTTCATTCCTGGCTCAAATCTAGTTACACAATCTCTCTTTTGTATCATCGGCTCACGATTCTGTCCACCCTCACACAGATCTAATTGAGCTCTCACACATTTGGAAAAACTCATTTGTTTTGTTGCCAAATCTTTTGTCGTCAGTGTCCTCTACGACAAAGCATTGAGCAGGTTTTCATATTATGTGGTATCATTTGCTTTCAGGTGTGCATATACCTATAGATGTTTCTTTCTATTGTATCCCCATTGTGTTCCACCCAATGCATATGTTTTGTCGAGCTGAAATTGCAGAGCTGTTGCTCTATTCCAGCTTTCACTCTTGTAAATTCATGTGCCTGGATCAGGAGGCTATCTGTCCCGGGCTCTACGGGGTAAGATTGTTGTCCAGGCCTGCCAATCTAATCCGGGCCATCTACTTGTTGTATAGGAAGAGTAATGAACAGCTTCTTGGCGGATGCTGTGGGCATGCCAGAGGCAAATATGCCCTCCATGTGTCTCCCCAAGCATTATCACTGTGAAAAGTGACACCCCAGAAGTGTCCGAGGGGTCGTTGACACAAGGGAATAGGATTGAGTTTGAGACACCAAACACGGTAGGAGGCTGTTACCGAAAAATTGCTGTATTGTGACATTGTGCTGAGGAGTGACATCCAATGTATGAATGTTATCTTCTCCATTGTTGCAGATATGATATTTAAAATGTCACAAGGCAAGTTTATTTATATAGCACTTTTCAACACAAGGCAATTCAAAGTGCTTTACAAAAATGAAAGACATTAAGAGCATACAACACATTAGAAACATTAAAAATACATGAATATAAGTTGCAGTGTAAGATGTGAATAGTTCAATTAAAAGTAGCGGCAAAAAGAAAGTGGATTTTAAAATAAAATATCCAAATGTTCAATAACCATGAAACATTATACACAATCTCAATAATAGATTGTTTTGCCCAATACTGTATTGAAATGTAAAAGTCCCGTCTTACTAACGGATCTTCTTAAAGGTACAGTACCATGTAAACTATCTATCTATCTGTCAAAAGAAAACATACTGATGGGGAAACATAGCTTTGATTGTTTATTTATATATATATAGTTTTCTCCGGTGTTTAAAGGTGACCTATCATGCAAAATGCACTTGTGTACGTCTTTTATACATGAATATGTGTCCCCGGTGTTCCAGGGAACTCACCAAGTGTCAGAAAACACAACCCTCTCTATTTTCCTCCATACCCAAATCTCTTAAAAAGGGGCTGCAACGGATCTGATACAGACTGATCCAGATTTGAACACTTCTATGACGTCACAGAAGTGGCGCTACGGCTATTGGGCCAACTCCACCAATCAGGAGGAGACAGCCACGGACATTGCCGTTCGAAAGCGCTGGAGACGCTGTAGTACATATGCCAGGCCTGTAGATGGTGCTGTTCTCACAGAATCAGCCCATGAAAAGACAGTGTTAAATTGAGCGAAATGAGGAATGGCTAAAATGCATGATCTGTTTGGTATTTTGAAAAATAAAAAGTATAAATATGCCTTATATAGGTATGGCCCTACACTATATTATTCAAATATAGCATGATAGGTCCACTTTAAGTTAAACTGCCTGATGATGAATTGCTTAGTGCGAGTTAAATTGATGGAGAAACATAGGAGAGGAGAGGCTGATATTTCAACGACTATCAAACAATGTTCTCACCAACCACATTATAACCTTAATAATAGCAATACCATGAACAAAAAAATAAAGCACCAGGCGCTACACAGGGCTGGATTGTTAGAAACAGGTTGTAATAATTTTGACGCAACTAACAATAAAAAATAGCCTGCTAAACTACGGGAAATTAGATGTAATGATCCCTGGATATGATGCCTAATGTCTTCTGCACTCTTTTGCTATTGTAAGATGATCTAGTCTGCAATACAAGTGAAGAATCTGTTTTTGCACAGTGCACTCTGGCTACCTAGAACACTAGAAATCAATACAGAAATATCCTGTATTTCATGCATCCAGCTAAGTCACTGTCACCTCCAATAACGGTGCAAGATGCATGTGTTATTGCAGCTGGGAAATCAGCTATCTCTGTCAATATAGCAGGAACTGAGGAATTAATTGCTTCCATCGACTTCCCTTACAGTCACCACTGATTGGGACATCCACAGAAGACGTGCCATTTTTTCTCTTTAAGATAGTGTGTGGGACACTGCATGTCAGTATGGTAGGAATATTAATTGAAACATCCTTTATTGAACATTCAAATAAATAGGGAATGTAAAATACACAGCATTGTCACACATAATGTAATTGCATGACAGCTTGTTCTGCGAAAAAACCCATGGAGAAAGACTCCGCAGATAGATATTAACATATAAAGATTGCGGCACCCCCTACACACCCTCACACATATAATAAAACCAGGAGCTCTCACAGTAAGATATGATGACAGAGCTGCAATCATGCGATCGTGGGAATATGTTTTGAATGCGCCGCCGGGGAGCCTGAGGTTGGATTTGACGTACGCTGGCTGTGATTGATTGTGTTGTTATTGCTAAGGACTCTCTTCCGGCTGCCTGCGGGACCCTTTTCGATCCATCCACTGTCTGTTTGTACTGCTGCTCATACATTTTACAGCCCGTGCTGGAACCTACTGGGAGCTTAAACAATTGCTGTATTGATGCATTTCTCTCATACAAGGAAGAACACCACATCAGGCTGGCATGGGACCTTTCAACACAGCAAAATGACAACTACCACTGGTCTTTTTATCAATATTATTTAAAACCGATAGATGGGAGGAAGTTGGATTGCCCTTTTAAAGTGTTTTCATGCTTTATTCTGGTCCCTAAAAATTAAATACATCATTTTATATGGGGAAGTTGAGCCAAGGTTTATGTTGTTTGCAAGGCATAACTTGTTTCATTGCCTTCCCTGTGGAGAAATAAATCTAAATCTGCAACATTAAACAAACAGAACCTTTTGGAATTTGCATAAGAGGCTTGTTCATTATAAAAGTAACCTTGCATCTAGCTGTAGGAAAGATATGAATTACAGGGAGCGGTGCTGCTGGGATGTAGGTGTTGTGTGTGTGAGCGAGGAAACCGAAGGGAGTTTATGGTGCATGTGTGTGAGACTATTTATAGGTGCAGTGGGGGGGATATTATGTTAGTGGGAGGATTATTGGTGTTATCAGTCTTGGGCTACTAACCTATATGAGATATCCGGGAAGATATATTAAGTCATTAAAGTGAGCCTCCCTTAAACGGACACCATGTCGCACTAACCTCTTAAAAAATCGTCGCATCAGCAAGGTACTGGCTGTTTTTAAAGAATCAATATTGCACGGGAAACATGTTTAATTCTCGCCCAGGATCAGCTCCAGTCAACTGGGGGTTGGGGAAATGGAGTATTGAAATATTTATCAGAGCGTTGCATATTCAGCCGAGGGTCCTTTGTGCGTGCCCATGTGATCTTTCACAACACGTTCACAAATTAAATATTTATCGCATTTAAATAAAAAGGCGAGTAGCGGGGTCTCGTGAGTTGTAGTGTACGTGTGTGCATGAGGGGGGGGGAGACGAGTTGTGTGCTATGGGGGATGATGGGTGTGGAGTCCCGAGAGGAGGGGGTGTGTTGAGCCTGTCAGGATGGAGATATGAGACTCACCTCCCTATCTACTCATTCACACAGACGAATCAGACTTAACCAGTGCGCTGTGGCTACTGAGGGGGCTGCAGCAGGCAGAAACAGTGTGTGTGTAGAAGCAAATTACAGCATCAGGTCACACACACAGCTATATATGGCTCGCTGACAACAACAAACAAACACAGCATCACATTTGTGTTGACGTGCAATTTCTGGTGTTCAAAAGTAATAAAATACACCCTGTACATTTGTATCTGGTTGGAGATTTGCTTTCCTCATTTTTAACAAGATGACACATTTTTTACTTTTAGTGACAGAAAATACAAACTTTTAGACTTATCAGAAACAGAAAAATACAAATTCAAGCAACATAGATATTAAAAAGGAATTGGAAGCATTTATACTGGGGATAATAATTGAATAAAGGATAGTAAGGCAATTGCAGCACCGTAGCATAGCAACTGCAGTTGTCAAAAAACGGATTGTAAGCTTATGTATGTACGTATACATGTACGTATGTCTTGGTTGCGGGGGGCTCTTAATGCAGTAGTGGTTTAGATCTGAAAAAAGTGTCCCCACTGTGAGGGAATATTTCTGTCTTTACTCCTAGATATTTAACCTTTTCTGTGTGTTGACGTTTACGACCAACCCTGAGCCTGCTATCTCTCTTAAGGCTCCAGCTATCTTGATAAACCAGTTCAACTCTCGGTCACTAAATGGTTTACGGCTGTGGGAACGCTAGCTTCGAGGCCATTAAGGGTCAGACGCAAGTGATTCAGGGTGCCCAGCTGTTTAGTCTATCTCCCCAAATATGTTGTTTACTCTTTCTGAACTAGTTAAAAGGTCTATCCAGAGATAGGCTGGGCATAATTGACATGGCAACCCACCCGTGCAGTCAGAACCTTTGGCTGCTGTGACATGAATTCTCCGGCCGTTATACTTGTAATAAACTATCAGTGTTTGACATCAAAGCTCCAACTCTCCTCGTGTCTCTCTGAGTCCTAACTCTCCATTGCTGCAGAAGTTTCCCTTACACCCACCACTTTTTCTAACAAAGTGATGATCATGATTGGAGGTACTCAGTCACCATGATGTCCTCCATTTGTTTGTAGATTACAGTCTTGAAGTCTCAAATTTGGATGATTGGATGAATGTTACGAATGTTAGATTTGTGTGCGTGCCAGCTTTATACATACGTACATATACAGAGAGAGTACACACAACAGACTAACCTTTCTCCCCAAAGCAAGAAATGCTTAAAAGAAATCCACTAATTATCTTTCCTGGTACTTGCAATTGACCAACTGTAAGGTTGGTAGCAAAGTCAGCATATTGCCAACAATGCCAACAATACAATTCGCACTCTTCCAATTTCCCAGTTAATTGCCTTTTACTAACAATAATCCCTCACAAAGCAAATGTTGTGAAGACGTCTCGATATCTCATCCCCAAGCTAAATTAGAGCTTTATTAAAGAGTCTCTATAGCTATCAAGAACCAAGGACAAGCGCCTTGAGCATGTGGCAACTTGAATGAATGAACTGGCCTTGCGCACTGCCAAAATGATTTAATTACTGTATGTCATTCGAGCCTACAATTAGTTTTTTCTTTCTTTGGCTACTTCCGTGCTCAAAATCAGAAAAAGGAAATGTTCAAAATCCAGCTACGATGTGACTGTGTGTTTTATGAAGACTTCCAACCTTTACCAGGCCATTTGAACATTGTGTTCTGATTAGATTGTGTGTTCAGTGATACAAACAAATACACTTATTACACACCTGTACCACACTCCACTTATAGTACACCAAATGTGTTTTATTACCACCTATTCTTTGTTGAATTACTTCAATAAGTGGAGATCTTCCATCCTGTATATGGAAGCATACGATCAAAAGTCAACCTGAGAACGGAAACTATGTAAAAAAACACTATAAATGTGTGTGACAGCTCACCTGTGTGAAGTGTATTAAGGTACGCAATGTCATTTAAAGGTCCCATGTCACGGCCATTTCTACTGATCATATTTCCATTGTTGAGGTCTACTAGAATAGATTTAAATTGTGCAATTTTCCAAAATCATTGGTTTCTCATCCAGCATCTCTGTAAAGTATGTGTATTCACTCTCTGTCCTAAACGGCTTGTTGGAGCTCCTGCCCCCCCCCTCCCTGTGAGCCCAGTGCGCTCTGATTGGTCGGGACGTTGCGAGGCTCGTTGCGAGGCTCGTTGCTGTGAGGAGCGGACAGGTTTCCGGGTCGGCGAGACACAAGCGAAACTCATCCTGAGCACACACAAACACTCACAGCCGAAGTAAAAACAATAAGTGTGGCTTGATATTGAGAAAGAAAAAGGTTTCTAACGCTGTGAGAATGGGTCTGCGGAGAGCATTTCTCCGCCATCCCAACTCGTCTATTACCAGCATTCAGGGAGCTCTATGCAAGTCAATGGGGACTCCCTGTTAGTTAGCCAAGGGGTCCTGGTGTGTGAGGTGCTCCACCATCTCACCGTCATTTGTTGTTGATTTGGGTGTTCACACGTCACAGAACCCAGGAAGCAAACAATGGAGAATGAGAAATCTCCAACGAGGCGTTCTGGGGCAGCATAGACAGGTATTTTCTGTGTTAGAGTTGTACTCGCTACAGGGTGTACTTTGAGGGTTTTGACTCTGCAGACCGTTTACATGCAGAAAAACCTTCATAACACACAAGGGGACGGGTAATAACCGGAAAAGCATGACATGGGACCTTTAAGAAAACAGGTCACATGCCTTTTAAAATGTTTATTCCCAACCGTTATTTTAAAGGAATTTTGTCTTTTGTATAACTGAAAATATCTCTGAGTTATCTCAACCTTGAGTTCTACTTGAGTTGTGAAAACGAAACCTGTCAATATGGCAATTGAAGCCACTTCACACGGTATCCAAGGCAAACCTCATATAAGACATACAACTCAGCAAACACTTGTTCCGCTGGCCTTATCAATTGAGTACAGATATACAAGGATTCAATCAAACATAAATATTATATAACATCATTAAAAAAAACAAGAGACCAAGGGGTAGACCTAGGACCAGGTGGAGGGATTATATCTCTTCGCTGACCTGGGAGCGCCTTGGGATCCCCCAGTCAGAGCTGGTTGATGTGGCCAGGGAAAAGAAAGTTTGGGGCTCTCTGCTGGAACTGCTACCTCCGCTACCCGACCACGGATAAGCGGGAGAAGATGGATGGATGGATGGATCATTAAAAAAACTATTTCTTAGAGTCTATTAATGTACGATACCTTTTTAATTTGGACATGTTGAAGACAAATTCTTTCATCTATATTCAGATGTTCCCCCATTAACATTCTTTCAATTAGCAGCCATAATACCTTAAGCTTGTAAAAAAAAGAAGGGAAAAATTCCTTCAAATCTAAACTCTTTGCTTTGTTAATGTAGGCTTGTCCGATATTTGCGCAGAATATAAAAAGCTAAGGATCTTACAAGCATCTTCTAAAGATAGTTCCTCGTCTATATCCTCCTTCGTAGTCTCACTTTCAATTCTGAGGATTCATTAAATCCAAGGACGTTATACAAAGATGAAATTAAACCTTTGTTATAACATAACAATGTCCTGTGATATCTACATCTAATGAGGAAATTAGATAAATATATGGATAGATTTTGAGACGAGTATATTTAGGTCTTAAGTTGGAGATATGAAAAGAAAAAGTTTCTTAGGAATATCATAATTGGTTGATATTTCTACCAGTAAAATGTCAATAATTGACTTTTCCCTTGTCTAAAATGAACATTACGCCAAATAGGACTGAAGCGTGAACAGGAGAAACACATTCAGTTATAGCGTAAATCAGATTCAATACAATAGTGTCATCTTCATTTTTTCCTCTCAGATATTTGTGATCTGCTGAACACATGAATACTAGTGTAATGGTAAGCTTGACATTACCGAACGGTATTGCAAATCCATCGAAGCTGCAGGGCTTTCAGATGAAAAATAAAGTGATACCTTGAGCTGCTCAGTTTCATCATTGAATGTTTGGACATTTAAAGGTGGGGTAGGTAATTTTGGAGAAACCAGCTTGAGTGCGCTACAATTTGAAAATACACAACCGAAAAAAATCTGCCACTTCCTTCCAGAGCCCCTCCTCCAACACACACGAACGCGCACAAGACCAATGAGGGCACGAGATAAGTTTGTGCACAGATGGAAGGCTGACAGGCAGGTAGGCCATCCAGCTATTTTAGCCGGGCCGGCTCAGATGATTGGTCGTGCTTTTTACAGCGCCACGGCTTCCACAGATGAAATATTTGTATGTATTTATTGTCAAAGCATTTAATTTATTCATTGCTATCGGGATGTTAAGAGCATTCCATGGAATATAACAAAAAGTGTTTCTCAAGTGAATTACCTACCCTACCTTTTAAGGCCTCCTTGGTCAGAGAGTAAAGATAACCAAGATAGTCTATTTTAGTTATAAATGTTCTTTTATCTACTAAACAAATACGAGGGAGGGGTAAGGGGCATATTTTGGAATACATAGCTAAAAGATATGGCTGTACGATTACTGAGTTTCAGACATGCTTCAAAGTCAGTTAGGATCTACCAGTTCTGCCAAATGTTTTCCCAGTGACTCCCAGTATAACCTCCTTGTGTTTTTCTGTTTTCCCGCCAATACAACTCAGCTGCTGATCATCAACCTGATTAACATCTCTCACTTGCACCTGTGTAAAAACCTGTACCTCACCTCCAGTTTAGTCTTGTTTTCACGCAACGGCCAACTCAGCTTTTGCTAGATTTGCTATCTTGATCTGTTTTTGCCCTAAACATTTTAAAAATCTCTTAAACTTGTGCTAACCACAGATCTTATGTTAGGCTTCTTACCACAAACATGTTCAACAAATGTTGACTTCATGACAAGGGAACTGTAAGTGGTAAAATGCTAGGTCATTTCTGGGCTTTAGGGTAACGACCCGTCCACACAGCGGCTTTGGAAAAAGCTTGCCGGCGGGCGTGTCTGAAGCTCGACCAACAACCAATCACATGAATCTCCCGCCCCTGACACACAAGCAGCGGTTTGATTGGCTAGAGCTTGTACTGGCATATGATTTGATTGGGTGACGCTTCCACCGAAAGCTTCAGAAGCTTCAAAAGTTGAACATTGCTCAACTTTTGAATCCTGAAAATCCTGGAAATCTCCGCTTTGCTTCCCCACAATGCAGTTCGGCGAAAAGCGAGGCAAAGTGATGTCACCCCATTCAAAGTCAATGGGCAGAAGCGGTTGGAATATTTTTTTAACGCTGCTGTGTGGACGTAACGCCCCGTCCACACAGCAAATCTTGAAAATCTTAAAAATCTTGGAGCTGGGCGTATCTGAAGCTTGGGGATTTTTTGCGAGCAACGCGACCAACAACCAATCACATAAATCTCCCGCCCCCGACATACAAAGCAATAGCAATGTTAAAACGAAGTAAACTGGATATAAAATCCCCAAACAGGCGAAAACCTACCAGTTTCACCCACTGTCTCTGCCACCTCCCTCCATGCCTGGTTCCTCCGGTTTGTATCCCGGTAAAAGTTAAGGGTGATTTGCTACCGCAATAAAAAACGTCTCCTCCGTCTTTAGGAATATAGAAAATGAACTGCGGTATGTCACTCCCAGCTTGCACGCGGTTTGATTGGCTAGCGCTTGAACTGTCAGATTTGCTTAAACAGGATTTGATTGGCTGACGCTTCCACCTCAAAAGTTGAACATTGCTCAAGTTCGGCGAGAAGCGAGGCAAAGTGACGTCACCCCATTCAAAGTCAATGGGGCATTTTTTTTCAGAAGCTTTGGAAGATTTTTTTAACGCCGCTGTGTGGACGGGCCGTAAGGGTTAGGGTTAGCACACTCATTTCTGGACAATAGCCGCTGCACACAATGACACCATTCAGGAGGACTTGCAGTTACTTATTTACTGAAGTTAAAGTTAATGATAACAACAAGAGGGCTTGGAAGAAGGATTTGTTTTGGATTTTGTCTGTTAACATCAACAGCTTTCATCGACTAAAATAGATTTAAATTGTCACAGTGTTTTTTGACGGCCCAGATGTTCATTTAACCAAAACCTGCAATAAAGGAAACGCCCGTAGGTTGACGAAAGATAATCAAAACTAACAAGGACAATTGTGACAGGATTCAGACCAAGAAAATTAGACAAGCACAGTGTACCTTCCTATAATAACAATGTACCTTGTTAGACAAACCACAGCCTATTAGCTTGGCGAAGTTGCCATGTAGGCTCTGGATCCGTAACACAACCCCCAGCAACTGAGTCTAAAGAATCTTGAGCCATTAAGGGAAATGCAATGAGGGTATAGGCTTTAAAAATAATGAGTGAAACAAATATTAGAGACATAAACCTGTTTTCGAGCCAATGCATTTCACAGAGATGTAGGTAATGTTTGTGCATACAGAGTTGGCTCGCTCCAGCTTGCTGTTAAATTCCAAAGGCCAAATGTCAATGTGAGGAATTTTGCTTAATGACACAACCTGGAGTCGGTTTAATTGCTTAAAAACACATTCAAAAGTCCAACAGCAGCAGGGATATGTTAATCCCAGCATGTTCAGGACACGTTCTTTCAACTGTGGCAAATAATTTAGTTTCTGAACACAGTGCTCATTCAAGTCAGGTCTTGAAGTTACCTTGAAAGCATAGCAAGTGTGGATTGTTCACTGTTTCCTGGTTTGAACTTGAAGTATGGGTCAGGGCGTGCTGTGAGAAGACCAGCTGGCGAGAAAAAGACCCCGGTTCTGCTCTCACAATGGCACCGCGAGCCCACTGAGAGAGAGAGAGATATCAAAAATGAGCCAAACATAATTAGCATTGAAAGAGTCAGCATGTGGGGGTGTTTTATGAGCAAAATAATACCTCATCAACATCAACAACAGCTATTACAACATGACAGAGTGGCTCTATTGATGAGTGTGGCCCAGCACGGAGCGCAGCATAAATCACTCCCTCTGACGATGAAATTGGCCTTTTTTTTCAAAGAATACTGCAAGGTTATGTAAAAACTGTGTTAACTCGGGTACAAATTCTCTTCATATCTTTAAAGGTCTCCTATTATGCTATTTTTAGGCATATATTATGCTCTCAGATATAAAAAAACATATAAAAAACATGTGTTTTGCTCAAAACACCAAACAGATCATGCATTAGCTGCGTTCACTCCGGAGTACTTTTCCCCGTACTTTTCGAGTTTAGTTCCGTTAGTACCCCTTATGTCGCGTTCACACCAAAAAGAGTACTTAGTTCCGGGAACTTTTACCCCCATTTTTAGTGCCTGCTAGAGAGATGGTACTTTCCTGGGGGAAAAAAGTGCCCCAGTTCTGATTGGCTGGGCGAATTAGAAACCACGCCCCGTAAAACTCTGAAATGTTTTTGTAGAACCGCCATTTTATTATCCTCGCATTAGCATTATTAGCATTAGCATTAGCCCAGTGCACAAACGCAAAGAGACTAACTTATGGCAACACAAAATAAAACATGGGAGCGGTGGAGATGAGGAGGTGTCGGCGTTCTGGCGATTTACTCGGAAGGCTTCAGGAGAAGCTGCTGGGAGTCCCAGCAGCTTCTCCTGAAGCCGGTCCCTAACTCTGGGGATTTCAGGCCAGGGACTTCGGGTGGCAGTATACGCCGTGAAGTTGTTTGCGGCCTGCCAGTAAACCCAAAGCAGAAGAAGACGAAGTGACGTCAGCGGCTCATTTGTGTAATCTTCCCTCAGGAACTTATTCCGGTGTGAACGCGATTGGTACTTGGCACTAAGTGCCGGCACTAAGTGCGGCAAAGTACTTGGTGTGGACGCGGCTATTGTAGACATCTCTCATACCCCTCTATTTCAGGCCTGTTAGAAAATGGCTGATTCTGGGTCCTTAGCTTGAAAAAACGAAAAGAGGAGGGGGAGCTTGTGCCTGCTCAGAATTGTAGTGGCTGCCGTGATTAAATGCCATATCACGTTCCAAACGACATCAAGGATTTTTTCTGAAACAGTATGGAGCACCACAAAGTGAGTTTTTAAATTTATTTCCTGCTTTTTTACAGATACTCTCTCCAGTACATGATTGATTGATTGAAAAGTTTATTAACAGCTTGTATATTGGGTACAGTACAGTACAGCTCAAAACATACAATTGTTACGGGGATGCAGACATCAGGGTCCCCCATTTCCAATTCATCATATCATTTAAGACATATAAGACATATTTGACATACAGATGGCTTATTTACATACCAAGTCTACAGATATACAGTTAGTAACAGAGTCTAAAATGCGAGTATATACATAGATGGGGGGGGGGGGGGAAGCTGTCCATTGTACGACAGGTTGAGATTTGTACCATTACCGGGGCCAGTTTTGCAATGCTCTCCCCCGAAGGTGCTCTTTAAGAGAGGTTTTGAAGGTAAGTATAGTTTTACTTTCCTTTACAGTTGTGGGAAGAGCGTTCCACCTTGATGCACCTATAGCAGTTAGCTCTGAGTGTTAGCAATGTTTGCTAATGTAAACAAAGACCATATTACGTCGGGCATTGTTTCTGAATTTTCTGATAGTGCCGTGGGTCTACATTTCCGATATTACGTCATATTGGACGCAAATCTGGATCAGCTCCGTTGTACCCCCGTTTTTAGAGATTTGGGTACGGAGGAAAAGAGAGAGGGTTTTGTTTTCTGATAATTTGTGAGTTCCCTGAAACACATATTTAAGTATAAAATACATCAAAAAGTGCATTTTGCATGATAGGTACCCTTTAACTATTTTGCTAATGCAGAGTCAGGCAAAGTTCTTGTTGACAAGGACAGCCTATGTAGAAGGAATTGACCTCCAAGGAAGGGGAGTTGCAGAACAGCTCTGTCTCGAAAATGTAGCACTAGTTCATTAAAGGTTAATGATGCATTGATGATAAGTTGCATCTGTCTCCTTTCTTCTGGACTAATGGCTCTCTGTTCGTATGCCGGCTCCTTTCAGATAGGATGGATGTTCCAGTGTTTTGGGTATGGTGTAAAAGGGTTCGCTGGTGGCCAATGCAGCAATACAGTTCTCTGCAGGGAAACTTCGAGAGTTCTTCCAGAGGATTTACAACTCAAGGCACCTGTACTCTCGTCTCACAAGACAAGCCAGTAAATCCCTTTGTATTGCAGGGATAAATCTAAGACACTATGATGTGTTTATAACCCCGTGTCTCAGCTTGCTCAAGGCAATAGAGCTGGGTATCATAATGTTGCAATACTGAGACATTCTCGATCTGAAACAGATGTCTTAAAAAGGCAAAAGTCAGATTAAAAACTTAAAAGTTGGCCTGCCTACTGGGCATGAGATAGGAGGCCGTGCCATTCATATATCAGCAACTGCATTGGCAATGATTACAGAGAGAAATTTGTGCAGTAAAAACTCAGATGGATTTCGAATATATAACTCATGGAAGCATTTTGTTATCTGGAGGTAGTTGGAGCCACTTCGCCATTTATTTCCAAGCGCTTTAAAATGGAAAGTGGTGAGGGATAGGAGTTTATAGTGGTTATATATTAGCTCTGAAAGGAAGTGACTGCAGTAACATTTCCGGCTATCGGCGAGTGTGATCCCACTTTTTTTATCAAGGAGGATTCTTTTGAAGGATTGTTTTTATAAAGATTGAATTATACATGGATAATAACTCCAGCTGTAGATGTGTTAAACAATAAATGCTCTAATAAAATGCGGCAGCCAATAAAAGTATACCCACAGGGCAATACATTTATCCTCCTTTCTGCTAGATAACATGCATTAGTGTCTTTCATTCGGGAATTCCATGGTTACCAATATTGTTTTATTTTTGTGCAATTCACATGCCTGTTGGTGGATTTAAATGGTTGACATTTCTACGGAAGAGGATTAAAGCCACATGTGAATTTCTTTTGGAGATCTAGCAATCGACAACGCGAGGGCTATTTCCTTATAAAGTCTGTTTCATTCATTGTCTGTATTAATATTGACTTGAATTAGTAGAATTAAAAAGAGATCTGACCAAAAGTCTGAGATAAAAGTCTGAATTCTAATGCAATTCTTCATGTAATCATTGATCCAGAGTTTCGTGCTCTCCGAAGTTAAAAAGAGTGAAAAAGTTACCCATGGTGTTTTTCTAATGGATGAAACCTAATGTTTGTTGTCCACAGCTGATGTTGAAATGACTGGACTTCTTTTTGTGGATTGATATGACTGCACAGTCCCTTGATCCGGGCATGCTTGGCAACGGTTAGCTATTCTTAGCAGCGGTCTGCTAGTGGAAAAAGAACAGACCGCAGAAAGTATTCATGAAAGCTGTGTAATAATTTAAATTGATGTTGCCCCATGCATGATGTAGTGTAACTTCTGGAGGTGCTCCCATATTTCAGAAAGCCTCAAGCTCCGGTATCAAAAGGACAGATACAGGAAAACATTCATGCCAACTGCAATAACCCCAAATAACAGCTCACCTCTGTCTGGCAGAGAACTTACTGCCTCATAACTTGTGTCTATTCCACAAAACA
>CALSBZ010001515.1:131019-148463 GCA_943591055.1 Gobionotothen gibberifrons | reverse complement strand
GGGCTGCGACCCGATAACACCTGCTTTGCTGCTGCTCAATAAAGCCAGCTTTGTCCCTCAATTGCACCGCCTCAGACTCCATATCCTTCGGCACTACAGCATTCACTTTTTTTCTCCGCCTCATTGTAGTGAAAATGGGCCCAAATATCACATTGTTTCTTTCTCCCAAGCAGTGGTGGCTTTAGACTTTTTCGTTGTCAGTCATTTTGACGGACAGGATCGTAACATTTCCGTCATAATCCATTATTACCCGTCGAGTGCACAATTGATCACTCACTCGCGCTGACAGGGGGGTATTCGGTTAACGTGAGTGCGACCACTGCTCCCAAGCCCTGTTGTTGCTATTTTATTTTCCGTTAAATAAGGTTAGTTAGACCATGAGTTAGACCCGGGTATTCCTGACAGTTCATATTGAGCCGCTGCCCGGTGTAATTCAAATGTACCGCCGCGCGCAGCACGGACACACAGCTGCTGCCCAGCCGCAGCACCGGAAATGGAACTGCTGGGAGAAAAACTGACTATCAGAGATGTAACGTTATCTTTCATAATATTTCGTCTCCTCATTTTTCGTCAACGAAAGTAAAGAGAGATTTTGGCATAGTTTTGATTTAGTAAACTACAATTTCGTCTCGTCACTTTTCGTCAACGATATTGCATGATGATTTCGTTACAGTTATTGTTTACTGCCGTCGGTGCGGTCTCGCCATCGTCTCGTTTTCGTCATGGAAAAAAAGGTCGTTGACGAACATATTTCGTCATAGTTTTAGTCAACGAAATTAACACTAGTGGGGAGGGGCTCCTTATTTTTCATCTAAAGTAACAGACACAGAATCAGCACTTTTGGAACAGGGCTGAAACAGAGGGGATTATGGGATGCTGCAATGATCTGTTTGGTATTTCGAGCCAAACACTTCAGAGACATGTTTGTATATATCTGAGACCTATAATATATTGATGAAAAACAGTACAATAGGGGACCTTTCAAACTTTAAAAAAAGTTAGTGACTGGGGGAACATGGCCGTAGAAGTAGTTTATTTCTATTAACAATTTTCCAAAAAATGAATGCACATTAAAAAAGTATGTTGTTAAGCTTACCCTTATTACATATTGTATAGGAAAGAAGAAGAAGTGTGAGGATCCACAGTAGGCCTAATGCCTCCCTGTTTTCCCTGTTTGTCTGTCCCTCTGTGGGTGTGTCTGTCTCCCCGGCTGAGCGTGGCTGACCTACTTTTGGATTCCCGCCTACACCTCTCCAGCTGCTGCTCATTTCACTGATTGCCACTAGGCCCACTACTCACCTGCACCTGTATAAAACCCCGGTCATCACCTCCAGTCTTCGCCAGTTCGTCAGATATCCACGTGTGGAAGAAGTATGTAGAATCCTGTTTGTATCCTCCCTGCATCACCACGAAACTTTATTCAGATACTTTCACATATATGTTGCCCAAATACTGCACTGAATGCAATTTGGATATTGCACTTGTCCATGGACCATGTTGTTATTTCAAAAAAAATGTTTATAAGTTGTCCGTTGGCGTGGTTCTCCTTGCAATGGTAGCATTTCCGAGCGCCTGTGAAAGCAGCATTAGCTCCACCAACCTGTTGCAGAAGAAACGCCCCCCTCCTCCCTCTCTCTCTCTCTCTCTCTCTCTCTCTCCCTCCCTCTCTCTGCCTGTATATCAACTGCAGCTTAGCCTCAGCTCTCACTCAGCTTTCTGCAAACACACAGCATTAACTCTGACACTAACTGACCCTAAACATGGCTGCTGCTAACCGGGTGATCGTTTATGGAGGAAGAGGAGCGCTGGGCTCCAAGTGTGTGCTGCATTTTAAATCCAAAGGATGGGTGAGTGATAGCACGCATATCCTAGCTTAGCTGCTAACACACTGCACAATGATAAGCTAAGTGTGTTTCTATGTTTTCTATGAATGCATAGTGGGTTACTTCCATCGATATGGCTGCAAACGAGGAGGCAAACGACAACGTGATTGTGAAGCCGAGTGAATCTTTCAACGAGCAGGCAGGACAGGTGAGTTTTATAATGATATTTATTAACAATATTTGTTTTTGTTTAATGTTAAACTGATGGGCTAATATGTAGTAGTAGACCTGTTACAACCTGCAGCTAAAGTCTAACGGTTGTTATGAATGTTGTAGCTTATAAATATGTTTTTAATTGCTTTTTTCTGCATTCAGTTTCACTGTGTGTATGCCAATGCTGCGTTCAAGTCAAACTGAAAAAACAAGGAGGAAATGTGAATGTTGTTATAATTTTGTTGTGTTTCTCACCTACTTCGATAGCTTTGCTGCTCTGTTTAATGCTACTGAAGCATTAATCCAAACATTTCGTTTTATGATATCATTTTTAATTGAATACAACTTGAACTACATTTAATTAATTTGCAGCGGTTTGACAGGAGTAGTCCATACATCTCCTTTTTCTATGCTTTTTATCTGGTTAATGCTGTTCTGATACTGTTCACGCAAACACAAATACAAAATAAAATGATTAACACATTGTATTGATACATTATGAAGTGAATAATATAGTGGCATATTTTACTTCTTTGTTTTAAAATAATGTCTGTCATTTATCTCTCTTAATTAAAACAAAGACAACAGAGAGAAAACTATTTCAGTCAAAATGAAGGATCAGTCACATTGACAACCAGCACAATTGTTTCCTCTATACTTTAAAGTTTCCCTTAATTACTGATTAGTTCTGTCTACGTCAGGTCCTTGTACATTATTGCAGGAATAATTTAGCCAGGTTACATGCATTTTGTAAATAAGTTTGCATATCTCATGTAGTTTTCTTTGCCACAAGACCTTTTTTTAATGTATTGTATTCCATTTATTTATCTCCTACTGCAAATGTGTTGCTGATTTTGTTTGTTGTTCTGAATACAGTGTACAATGTGTATTAAACCTTTCCAGCTGGTGTATGAGCTGAGAGGTACTGGTTGTCGTTTAAATGCCATTCACCCCTGGCTCCATAAATAAGAAATTCTTGGTTATCTCTCGTTTTGTCCGATAGGTGACGGCAGATGTGGCGCGGTTGCTAGGGGAACTGAAAGTGGACGCCATCTTGTGTGTGGCCGGAGGCTGGGCGGGAGGAAGCTGTAGCTCCAAAGGTCGGAGTTTAACCTTTTTGTTTGCTGTAAAATTAATCATCAGCCATTTGTTTCCTTCAGCCATGCAGCCCAAATAAGTTGTACGGTAAATAGGAAGCAGCCGAGTGTTCTAGCTTGGCATAAAGAATGGACGGGTAGGAAACGTCTAGCATTGCTCTACCCGAAAAATAGAAAATCCTACCTCCAAACATCTCTTAATCTCTGCTCAAAAATGTATGTGTTGAAAAACAAAAAACATTTTTTTTATGTATGGTCTAATTTAAGAAATTATCGATTTAGATTGAAAGTTTTCTGTTTTACTACCAATTTAATATTAATATATACAGACAAGGTACAAATAAACAAAGTTAGGCAAAGTGGGAGGGCAGAAGGCATAGCTCCCGTTATAAGTTATCCTAGATTGTATTGAATTGTATTAGATAACATTCAATTAGATATTATTGAAGAAATAACTTTACAAATGTAATAAATGCATATCAACGGTAGAAACATATATGTAGAATACTTGATATATAGAAAAAGTGAGACTACACTATAATAGACCAACCCACTAAAAAAATATTTTGCCAAAGGATACTATTTACATCAGCCAATGAGATATAACGTGTTCATATGTGCCTTTTAGGTGCTGGTATTCAGATTGTGTTACTGATGGACAGAACCAGGCTAGCATTTTCCCCTGTTTCCAGTCCTTGCTAAGCTAACAGATTATAAATCTTATTTTTTACATGAAAAGTGGTATTGATCTTTTTATGTAACTCTCACAGCGTATACCCAAAGTTGAACTAAATAAGATAATACATATGGAACTAGTGTGTTGGAAGAACTATAAGATGCCAGCTAATTAATATGAGGCTGTCCTTTTTTAATGTTTTTTTCCCACCTATCTTATAGATTTATACAAAAACACTGATCTGATGTGGAAACAGAGTGTGTGGACCTCCACTATCTCCAGCCACCTTGCCGCTCTGCACCTCAAACCGAGCGGACTATTGACTTTGTCCGGGGCTAAAGCAGCTCTGTCAGGCACTGGAGGTAACACACACACACACACACACACACACATTAGTTGTTTACCTTTCTCATCATGATGACCTGGTTTGGCCACGGGTCACGTCTGGGTTTGCAGTCAGACTTTGATGTATTGGAGACTACATTGTGCGTATAGCTTTGTTGTCCAACCTGCCAATTCAAATACTGGAGGTAATAAGAAAGCGCCGCGGGGCTTTGACTGGGGAATTGACATACTGATCAGAGACACGGGGGATCTCGCACAGAGCTGACAACAGTGTGAGGAAAATGTGTCGATAAAATTGATCCGAGAAACAAAACAGGAGGTAAAAGGTAGAAAAGCTTATGGGCTCTGTCGTTTCTCCATCAGCCATCCTGTGCTCTGTTTGTGTCCTTGAGCAATTGACTCACAACAGCAGGTGAATAATTCAAATGTAACTCATTAGGGTTTATTACAGCTAAGGTCTAAAGAAAGCATAAACAACAAATAGTATAGGACTGGTTAACTGTAAGGAAAAACACAGATGGTCTCAAGCTGAAAAGAGATGATGATGGTTAGTTCTCAAACCATAGAAAGCTTCAAATATCTCTTTAACAAGCGAGTACCGGCTGAGATAGGCAGCAGCACAGTTAGACAACAAATTGAAGACACAAACAGAAAACATATCATAGTTACTATCAGAACATCATCATACAATGCATCTATACAGATGCCTGATTCTTGGTCATTAAAAAGCACTTAAGAGAGACCAGCTTCATGAGTTTCAGCTCATTTTGCAGCTGGTTCTGAAACATATTTGAGAAGCATAACTAAACACCATTTTCCGAGCTCAATGTGGACTTTTAGGACGGTTAGCACAAAAAAGGCCTTAAAGCGGATTTTTCCACAGCTACAGTATATCACATTACATAACGTTGCAACCATGCGAGACACAAATCTTCACAGATGTGTAGTGGGAGATCATGATGAATACCCAAGTTTGAAGATGGGATGCAACGGAGAAAAGGAGGGTATCAGAATGAGGTCATCGCTCATTAACTTGTGACTTTTTGATTAAATCACAAAGAAAGAATGAAAGGATGAAGTACCTCTCAACAGTGATTTTTCTTTTTTCTTTTTTTTTACCCATAAAGATTTGGGGAAAATATGAAAGTGTCTGCCGAGGAAGGCAGTACAGGTCTGTGTTGTTAATGTAGTTATTGGTTACATTAAAATAATATACGTTAATTATAGGTCAAGATGTGTAGATTTAAGCATCAAACGAGCTGCTTTTTTGAACCAAATTATTGCACAAAGGTAGGTTTAAAACAGACAAATTAACAATTAACCCAAATCTGTTTAAATATAAAAGTTAACAGCCACAGAAACCCTATCTTCCCACTTTTTGGATGGTGTGTTGGGGAATTTGATTCTAGGCAGTTAACCATGGTTAATGCGACACCAGCCGCCTCTGTGGCATCCAGACGGCTTTGGTTTGCTGCCATGTGATGTCCAGTCTCCCCCTGTGTCCATGCTAACCATGTGATGGGCCGAGATCCAACTCCACAGCAAAGCCCCGGCTCAGCAGACAGCACAAAGAAGGCACATAAAGTCATTTACTACTGGCTTATGGAGGGAATGACTCGGCAGTTTTAGCTCCACACACACACAGACTAACAAGTGTGTTTATTGCCCTGATGCAGTTTTGGGGTTCCTGATTTCTATTGTTCTATATTATTTACTGTGTGTAGGAACGTGCATAGCTCACATTTTTTTAGGGATTGTGAACGTTATCTAATATCCACAAATACAAATCCAAATCAATATCAAGAGCCAGATGTCAACAAATCTAACAAACACTGTTAGGAGGTTGGTCGTCCTTTCTTTGCTCTGCTTTGATGAAAAAAGTAAGAAATTGATGATCATTGACCAGATCCTGATTATCCGTACAGCAAAAACGAGAAAAGCTAAAAATGATAACTAAATTACTTTCAAGTTTGTTGTTAAAAATGGGTTTTCAATTAATTAACACCAGGTAAATGATGGAAATATTAACAACAGATGTTGGAAATCACAAGTGATAAAATATAAGATTTTATGGGGATTTCATGTTTTTTGCAGTGACCAAAAACAAGTTTTCTATTCTGAATCAATCATCAATTTCTATTTTGAACTCTAAACATGGCCAGAAATGGTTGCCAAACCTCGTGAAGGGCTTTTTAAAATAATCCTAACCTTTTGATTTAGGATTTTAAAACAGAAGTTGAGCCCTAGACGCAACGGGTCTTTTCCGTGATCTCCATGTGACTTTTTTTCTACCCCTAATCTCCAATCTGATTTTCCTCTAAATTTGGAAATGATAGACTTCAGTGTTTGGATTCACAGAAACCAGTGTTTTAATTTGTACACATAGTGAATGAAGATTTTCGATCGCCTTGGATACAAAGAAACCTCTGTATTGACTGTAGTGTCAATCTAGGACACTAAAATATAATGTGTAATGCATTGGCTGAAGTCCTTTGTAAAGCCTCTCAGATTCTAGCTTCATCTGATCTTATTTCCCATTTCATCTTCAAACCTATGCAAGTTGAAATATAGTTGAATAACGTTTTTACTGAGTAGATTGTGTGGCGCCACTTGTTTTAATTCAGTCACAAACTATTTCCTAGGTAGATATTGGTTCTAACTAAATATGTACTCCCACAGGTTACACAAGAAGTAAGATAACGTTTGAAGTTTGACAATGGATGCTCACTAGTTCATCAACATGTGACCTGTCACATACAAGAGGCTTAAAGCTGGGCCTCGAAAATCATAGCTGTGTTGATTTCAAAGTCCTACAACTTCTCATGCCTTCTTTTTGTAAAGCTAAAGCTTGTATTAAAATCCATATCACCACCCCTTGTTCCCATTGGTCAGATCTGTGTAAGCCTGTCATAAGATTGGTTTAGTCGGTGGGCGGAGGCTTACTGTAGCATTCAGAAAGCTTGTTGGATGTTTTGGGGGAAAAGCACTTATTGTTTCCAGATGCTGAAACAGAAAACATTTGTTTTAACTTCATCCTAAGTCTGTGCAGAAACATGGTGTTAAAAAACAGATTAACTTTAGAGAAGAGAACAAGCTGTTTTATTTATCATGAAATTGAATTGTTTGCATCCTGCATATCCGAGCCTTTTATAAAACTGAAACATCCCTGGTTCAGTTTGAACAATATCAAGATGTTTCTTTCATGGATTCTCCAATTTTCTATCCACTTGACCTCCTGCTACTAAATCAATGTCATCCGCTCCTCGGCACAGTGTGTGATGCATCTGATGTTTCTTTGCAAACTGAATTTTCTTCCAGGACTCTAAAATAAATATTCTCTGTGTACCCGGCAGGCATGGTGGGTTACGGCATGGCCAAAGCTGCTGTCCACCAGCTGTGTCAGAGCCTCGCAGCGAAGAACAGTGGGATGCCTTCAGGAGCCGCTGCTGTGGCGATACTACCGTGAGTACTTCAGTGAGATGTTGTGTACACACTCGATACACTCGATACACTCAATACACATGTCCCGAGGGGATGATTTTAAAACATCACAGTCACAGGAAGGGGGTAATAGTCCACCAACAGGTCTTTTGAGTGTCAAATACCCTCAACCCGTGGCTCTAGAAATGTTTGTGGCTTGCCATTTTTTTGTAGGAGTGGCTGTATTTGTTTTTTGAGGCGCAACAGTTTTAATAAATGGCACAGAATTTTGCTTTGTTCAAACACACTTCTAAAATCATACTCGGAGCATAATTTACCCACTTCTTGATCATGCATTTGTGAGAAATTTAGAATTTAAAATGCTAGATTTTTGGAAGAAGAAGGTGGCGCTATTCAATGACTGATGCCCTTCACTTTTAATAAAAAAAAGTTTCTCTCTGAAGAGCCGTGAGTCACAGTATTATAAGATAAGATAAGATTTACATTCAAGTTAGTAGCTATTATAGGCATAAAGACAGAAATGTATAATTCTTTCTTTAATATAAATGTTTCTTCTGCGTGTAAAGTGTCCAAAGCAGGCTTTTCTGGATAAGCGCGTTTTTAAAACATAGTCATTGTCCATGTCGGTTTCAGTTGGATTATTTGTCACAGTTGCTCCGATCAGATCGGTCTCCTCCATTTTGTAGATTATTTACGACTTTTGAATCCACATAAACACATCGGCAAAATCCGGTTTACTTTGAGCATGTGTTTGAAACAGTTTAATCCCTTTGTGAATTGTTTCCACTTGCGCCGTCCTTTAATTTCTTCATACAGCAGGAATCCAAATGAATTAATCCTGAGTCCAATAACCATCAAAGTCACTCCAATAGTGCTCCTTGATTACGCTTTCATCCTCCTTTAACACAATACTTCACATTCATCCAGTTTGTGACAGTAGTTGTAGCATTTTTGAGACTTTTAAACTTTAATTACTGCTGTTGCGCCCCCCTTTGTGTGTGTCATTTGGGGGGGCTCTTGAGAAAAAAGGTTGGGAACCCCTGGTCTACAGTAAACAGATTTTGCAACTTTAAAGGGCCCCTATTCTGCTTTTTGGGGTTTTCCCTTTCCTGTAGTGTGTTACATGGGTATTTGTGCATGTTAATGGTCTGCAATGGCTAAAATCCCAAATGTCTCTCTCCCCCGCTGCCTGAAACGCCTCCATTGACTCCTTTGTTTTCTTCCGTGACATAATGACATGGTGAAAAGAGGAGCTGCAGCACAGGCAGAATGAGAACAATAAAGACCAAAAACATATGTTTCTAGTGGGGCTGCACGATATTGGAAAAAACTGACATTGCGATATTTTCTTACCCTGAGAAAATACAGGAATTGAAGAAAAGACGTTTTTTTTGTGTCCGCAAACCATCCTTTCTTGAACTTTAATGCTATACAATTGGTATTTTTTTTAACAATATTTAACCGGATGAAGGATTTTAGTCACGGACTTCTGGATCTTAAGTTATCAGAGCAACAAGCTGAGCTAGCTCGGTTATCCTGCTGTGACCTGATCAAGAATGGTTGTGATTGGTGGTTTGCTGTGCATGCAGAGCCTGCATGTCACTCACTCAAACTACCCCTGACATGAGAGCCGCGCAAGTTTTCCTTTTGTAGCAAGCAGCAAAATAATTATAACATGACGTTTTTGAGTTAATTTGCCGACTTAATACCGCACGTCCTGAAAAATTAAAATAAATCGCACGTCCTACGATGTGAATATCGCGCATGCACATAACACGATTATCGTCATAACACAATATCTCGTGCAGCCCTAGTTTCTGTATCTTAATCCTCTGCATGAAGCACTGCACTATGTCACTGCTTGTTGGATGTTATTGGGGTTCATTTTACTGGCATTGTCGTTGTTGGCCATTGAGTCCATATCCAGCAGCACAATTGTATTAAAGATATACAGGTCTGAGTTACTGTTGATACAAATATCTTATATTATGTATATATGTTAAAGCCTCATGTTGTGCTCAGGGTAAAAATGATGATATTTAACATAAATATGTTGCACAGTGCCGCTTTAAATTCTCTGTAAGCAGCCAGCAAAAAGAGTCAGAATAAAAAAACTATGTGCCGTAGAATAAACCGCGACTCAGATTTCTATGTTGATGCCATGGATAAGTGCTGGGTGGAGATAAGGACTGACAGATGGAACAGGCTGCAGATCTGTTGTGCTGCCCATGATCTGTTTGGGATGCGTTACGCTCACAGTCTCTTTTGCATCATCGCCTCCTCTGAATTTAAAACCAGTTTTTGCAGAGTCATCGTGAGAAATTGTTTTTTTTCGGGGGGGGGGGCTACACTGTTCCTGCTCTCTCTGGTTGTATTTTCCACCAACATGAGGCTGCAGTGAGTCTTCCTCATCTGTCACATCTGTTCTGCATTAGCCCCATGACTTGCATCTCTGCTACAGCCTGCATCCCCACCCCCACTGCTGCTGTACCATCATATACCAACACTGCATGGCATTTGTTCGGCGGAAAAGTCATTATATTTACAGCTACACCAAATACTCATTGACGGAATAAAACGGCATATATATCTTAATTGATAATAGTTGGGCAAAAATGGCTTTTTTCAGGCTCTCACATTTTAAAGTGAGTACTTTTGGACGTTTGTCTCACAAAAGACTCGAAAGTCACAATTTCTTGACATTTTAGAGACCAATCGGTTAATCAGCCTCAGTCTTTCTACAATAATATTCTGCTTTATTAAAGCTATGTTCTTGTTGTTATTTAAATCTATCTACGAAGCATATGCACGTTGCAATTCCCTCAGAAATACTACAGAAGACCTAGGTCAGGATGTTTTGTTGATCATAAGCTGTTAAACAGGGACGCTGCATGTTAATATCACAATAGTTATTCTAAAGGTGAAAAGAAAAGCGTGCGGTGTGGAATTGCTAAGTGATATTGAAGTCATGAATATGATAATAAAACAGAAACATGATGCCAATGACGTGTGTGTGTGTGTGTGTGTGTGTGTGTGTGTTTGTGTCTCTGTGTGTGCGAGTGTGTGTGCTCTGTTTGTGTGTGTGTGTGTGTGTGTGTGTGTTGCCCGTCTCTCATCTCTCTCGCTGCCGTCACTCCCCTGATTGTCATCTGCCTTAATGTGACAGGGTTACCTTGGATACGCCGATGAACAGGAAGTTCATGCCTGACGCAGATTTCAGCTCCTGGACGACGCTGGAGTACATCGCAGAGTGAGTGAGCGGATAATAAGTCATAGTGTGATATACAGGCTGGAGAGAGCAGCTGTGACATGCTTGTATATCTGCTTTCATCAATACAAATATATCTAATGTTATTTATTTTCCTATAGGGTCGTTTTTAAAAGTGGTTCTAATCTAAATGGTTCTATTTTAAGTCATAATGGATATACATCATTAAATGCATATAACAGTGCTTTTCTTAGATTAGCATTGAAGATAGGTCCACACTCCAATGATATTACATTATCAATCTCTTGTTTGTATTTGTGTTTTTTTTGTTATTCACTTGGCTTGAAACATTTATAATCACCATTTATGTTATTACGGAAGAGGATATTATTTTTCGAATAATCTGCCAAAAAAATTCTGAATTAATCTGTTTTTTGTAAAATATCAGTTGTGATAAAAAATTGAATTTGAATTTAGCACAAAATACATTTTATTTTGTGCATTTTAAACGGGAGTTTTAACATTTTAAAATTAAATTACACTTAATATACCATTACAGTAACCCAACCTTCCTGTAGTAAAGTAGGTGTTCTGTGTGCTTGGTGTAAATATTCCTGGGTTCTGGATGGTTACTCGCATATTCATGTCACATTTTTAATATACATAAAAGAGAAGGAGAGAGAATCAAAATGTGACGTTTCTCCGCTAGATGTCTGGCAGTGCAGAATGATTGATGTGTGTGTTTCTGTTTGTGCTTCCTGCCGGCTCATGACTGTAGCTCATCAATTGTTCTGTCTTTGTTTGTATTATTTATGACATTTATTCTCTTACTTATACAACCCAAACACATCTACATCAAACATGTAATCCTATTCTACACCGTGAACCATTTACCTGACAATACAGATGTTTGTCATGTTAGGGAAGTATTGGGATGTATTACTGTCTAAACGAATGCAAACTACAAATAATATGCAACAGGTGATTTATATTTCTGTATTTATCCATCTATTCCAAAACAGGGAAGAGAAGATTTGATATACATGTATTTATTTCACTTTTGTTACATTTTAAAAACAACAAAAACTAGAACATAGATTTAATTGAAATACCATTTTAGGTCATTAAAGTCATGAAAACGTTGTTGAACTCCCTGAATAAACTCTGGCTGCTTTAAGACAGAAGTCGGTGTTAAGGCTTCGTGTCGGGGAGATTAGACGGGATTTGATCCAGTTTGATAATCCCCGAGGAAACAGATGAGGGTCTGAGGACAGGAATAGAAACGGCTGCTGACAGGAAATGAAGGGACATCGTGCTTCATTGTCCATTTTCCCCCTAAAATACAAATGCAGTGCAAATGCCAAACTTCATTCATAAAACCTGAAGATGTGTGTATATATATCTACAGTAGTATACACTATTGCTTTGGAAACACACTCTATTGTATGTTATTGAATTGTATTCTATTTTACTTTCCTTGGAAATAAAATCTCTTTTGAGCAGTACCTGGCCAAGATTGCAAACAAATACACAATTTTTCCCTAATCGTTCATTCAAAAATAAGAAAAGGGACAACTTATTTATGATATCAAATTTAAGAACAACAATTGCACTTTATAGTTACAGTTGTATCAGAGGTCTGGTAGAGTTGAGCAAATTAAAACACAAGTACATACATACTGTAAGTATTTTAATATTCTGTATATACTTTTTATTTGTGTAATATAATGGTTAGGAGTTGTGATAATGTTAGGAAAATATCACTCGTCACCGGCTTGAGCTTCAATCTTCAGGATGTATTTATGATCCTCTCAAGAATGGAAGTAGTCATCGCCTACAGAGCATCAACTAGTTCCTGAACAGTGTCCTTCACATACTGATATACAAGAGAGGGAGTTACACAGTCACAAGATGGAGGAATAGAAAGCAGTATTCAATGTTTAGCTCAGATTGGCTAAGACCCACGTCAGACACAATCATGCTTGTCATGTGTCTAACTCCATAGAGGCTGAATCATCATGTTAATCGTTGTCACACAACTATCATATGCCTACAACAGTATCACCTGATGCTCTTCTAGGTAATCATAGATCCTGTTACGCACACAGCTACAGTTGGGCCTTTGTTGTCACGTGCTACTCTGATATTGGAAGAGTATATCCAGTATTTTCCGAACAGATAATATACTTTTTTAATTGATACCAAGCTCTATTGTTCACTAATAATGTTTCCCTTCTCGGTTTTCCTCCAGAATGTTCTTCAGCTGGGCCACAGGAGTGGACCGTCCGGCTTCAGGCAGCCTGATGCAGCTGACCACCTCCGGGGGGGAGACGCAGGCCGTGGCAGCGCAGTGAAGACAGAGAGGAGACGTGATGGGGGAGAGAGGGAGGAGAGGTAGGGGGAGAGAGAGAGAGAGAGAGAGGAGAGGTGGGGAGAAAGGGAGGAGAGGTAGGGAGAGAGAGAAAGAGAGAGAGAGAGACACAGACGAGAGTGCAGATGTGTAGAGAGAGATGAGGAAGGGGGTGTGGAGGTGAAAAAGAGAGATGGTGACAGAGAAATTGGGTAAAATAAGGAGGTGGAGAAGAGACGGCTCGATGGGTTTGTTTGGGAGGGGTGAGGAGGAGGAGGGCTTTTTATTGCAAAAGCAGCATCATAGCGCCATCTAGCTGTAAACCCTGACAATGTACTCCAGTGTTATATTTCCAGTAATGGTATGGACGCTCTCTCTCTCTCCACTCTTTCACAACAAATATGGGAAATTAGCCAAAGGATTCTTTCACAGATCAGGGGGAAGTGTGTTAAATGAAAGATATTTCATTTTAAAATGTGTGTCTAGCTCTTTTTTGGTCAAGACTGTGTGGCAGCATTCACCGATTTAGACTAGGTTTATTGGTTAAGCACCCTTATAATTCTGTCATTGCAGTGTTATTACAATAAGGATTGTTGCGTACACAGCGTCACTACACACACACATTATGTCGTTGATGTGGAAGTGTTTCAGTGTGAGTGAAAAAATATTACTCTTGCAATTAGTCTAAAATAGAGGAAAAACCTTAAAAACAAGGTACAGTATTTACATCAACAAGGTCCTGTCACTTTGATTCGATTTTGGAGAAATTGTAAGCTTTTTAATAGCATTTTTTATGTTTTAAACATTTATTTTGTGTCTTTTGCCAAAGAAAAGTTTTGTTATGCTTTCAATAATAGAAAGAAAATGTGCATTTTAAATAATTTGAGTTTGCCAATAAAACTGCAATCTGTGCATCTCTAAGAAAAATGCTAAAATGAATAAGCTATCTCCAAAATGTAAATCAGCATTCATTCATACCTTCACTAGCTGCAGCCATTTCCTTTTCCATCTGTGAAACCCAACACATGACGGGCTCAGTGTGAGATCTGTAGAGCTTTTAGTTTGTCGTCTGTTTTTCCTCCCTGAACGTCCTCAAAGAAACCTCAAAGAAAGCCGCTGTCTTCTTCTCTCATACGGACAATTCTGTTTAAAGTGGAGTGGCCTTGTTTCCTGTTTGTAGCAACAAGTCAAAGTGTCCTTGGTGTCCACGGTGTGAAAATAAGGTGCTCTGTTCCTGTTTTTCTAAGTTGTGTACGGTAACTGTGTCAAATTCTCAATAAAAAGAGTTGGAATACAATGAAAAGTTTGAGGTTCAAAGTTCATTCTCGATTTTGGAAACGGCAGTCAACTAAATAATCTCACTTCAGATCCATTTAGAAGCTTTTAAGTATTACGTTCTATGTATTGCTGCATTAAGGTGTAAGTCCATCTTGGTACTTCAATTAGTGTGTGTAGCTCTCACATTTATTTGGCCGATTGAAAAAGGTACATCTAGAAAAATGGTTGAGTATGTGCTTTTATTTTTGGAATGAGCGAGGTATCATTCTGGAAAGCTGGGAGTTGTAGTTTTTGTAGTAGCAAATGTTACTAAAACAGCTGTTAGGTCCTCAGAATAAATCCTCCACTAGATGGTGCTGTTTAATAAGACTCTCACTGATTCTCTGCCAGTTGGTTTTTCAGTGGAAGTCTTATTAATGAAATGGATGAGTTTACACTTGCAGCTGAGCGTGCACCGCCATGCAAACACTGTTTACAAATAGCGTGCCCTTTAATGCATCCACTCGATACATCCAGGCCTTTCACCTTGGCGGATGCAAACTCACTGAATCAATTTAAAAGTTGGATTATGACAAATAGATTGTTTTACAGCCTCATTCCTATCTGCACAAACATGTTGCTCAGCCATATATTCACCTTCAGAATACACAAAGATAGACTGCAGCAGGGCTTTAGTCTTAAACTATTTCTTTAGGCCGGCCACACTTCTTAGGGACTATATGGCCGTTGACAAGCACACTGCAATAAATCACCATGCTGAGGATTAATAGGAAAGAGCAAGAGCGCCCAAGCTCACTGTAGCTGATATGTATTTATTCTAGGCGGCGTGGCAATTCATCTCACTGTGTGTGTGCAGCCCTGTGTGTATGTGTGTGTGAGGGCCCGAGGCGAATTCAACACGTCTATGCATACATTACCTCCCATGATGCCAGCACTATAGAGTGATTGCCCGTGGGGATCGAGTCAATGTTTATCACAGAAAGCGTTTCAGCTGATCAAAGATTACCTCTGAGACAGAGCATGTTGTTGCTGTTTCAGCGGGGGCAGATAAGCTGTCACCCAGCGCCACAGATGCTATTGTTTCGTGCAATGTAAATCTATGAGGAGCAAATTATTTGTATGTCACAGGTGCAGCGGTGTGCTAAAGAGAATTTATCCCAGGTAACTCCTTTCAAGCTGCCAGCAGTGCGTTGTTCACATCTCATCTTTGGAGGCTGATGGTGAGTATGTAAATTCAGGGTGACTGATGGGATTTAAGGGTGTCTGTTTGTATCGTGCACACTGGTAAACACGAGGAGAGTCATGTAAGGACAGCAGGATTGTATTGGGAAATGGGACAGTGCAAATTTCCTCCTGAGACCCTGCAGCTTATTTCCGTCCTCTCTGGGGGATGTGACACTGAGGCCTTTATTTCAAACGCCATGTGTGCAGTTTGTTTGAGTCCTGATGTAATGTGGAAAACACATCCTGGGATTTCTAGTGATGCAACACACATGGGGGTCGGACCAACCGAGCAGCGCTTCTGTCTTTTCAAACCGTGGGAATTTAGCAAACATATGTCATGGCATTAAGGGAGTATGATGTCTTCATACATACTGTTTATGTTCTCCATAAAGAGGTCATGTATTAAGGGCAATCGTATGTTCACTTTTTAAAATAGACATGTTAACCCATGTTCTTTGTTGGCCACAGTGGGACATGCTTCTCATTCTTTATTTCAGGAAACAAAATCATTGAGTGAGGCAGGAAAGATTTTGCAAACAGTTTTGGGAGAGAAACTCCCTCTAGAGGAAATACAGGGATGTTAGCCTTTGCAGACCGTTTACATGCACAAAAAACGATATAACACAACAGCAAAGGGAAAATACCAAACAAGTACAATGGAGTCTCTTTAAAACATTTGTTTCCACGTCTCAGGAGGATATTGATGATGTCATCACAATTCACTTAACTATATGGTAAATACCCTGTTCACTCCATTGAGTAAATATCATAAGATTCAGATGGGTTAAAAAGTGGTGCTGATTGGAGAGCCAGAGCGTCCACAGCGGAGAATAAACAGAAGGGCAACCATGGCAACCATGTGCGGGAAGTCTTCTTCGCTGCTTCTGTGGCAGGAGTACAGCGCCACTTACAGGCCTGGCATATGTACTACAGCGTCTCCAGCGCTTTCAAGCGGTCTCGTGTGAACGGACACGTTTCTGGTGCCTGTTTCTGGTGCCTTGATAACGATTGCGGTCCGTTTGCGTTATCGTCCTCGTGTGGCTCCAGCCTAAGTAATTAAGGTTTATTGAAAGCACCTTTCACAGAGCAGGGTCACAAAGTGCTTCTCCAGATTAACTTTAAAGAAAATAAGATACAAGCAATAAAACAGAAGCAGCAACAGGCCGTAAATACACCTGAGAGCACAGGGTCAGACTCAGGCCAGTTTATATAGGTGAGTCTTCAGCTGCAGATTTTATGTCTTAAGGAATAACATAAACCCTGACGTCCTTGATTTATCCTCCAGGTGACCTTTGTTGCATACCATCTTTCTTTCCCCTTATTTCCTGTTATTTCTCCACTAAAAACACTGTTACACAGCCATAAAATACCCAGACATACTTTGAAAAATCCAGCTTTTGAAAGAGCAAAGGTTTTCTAATAAAAAAAAAGATACTTGACCACAACGATGCAACCATCCTGTAAATCCAATATTACCATAAAGCAATCCTGCTCAAGGATTTGCATTTTTCCAGCAATGTCACAATACAAGCACAGATATTAAAGGCACAGCTGGCTGCAGTAGATAGGTGTACAATGTATTTTATCTCATGGTATAATATAGCTGTCACTCCACACATATTCAAAGCATTAAAGTAATATGTTATGATGTTTTCTTATGAATAGGCTTTTATTTTTAAAGTGTTTCCTTACACACTCGCCAAATCACAGTAATTTGACTTTAAACTGATTAATCCAACCCAGTATCACGGCAAGACGTGAACATGTGACGATCTACCATGCTGGGAGA
>CALSBZ010001515.1:112285-130619 GCA_943591055.1 Gobionotothen gibberifrons | reverse complement strand
TGGTTTTATTCCACTGTCAAACCCATTATGATTTCAAAAATAAATGAATAAAATAAAGCGCATTGTGTGTGTCCGGTACATAGAAAACAGGTGTTTAGTAGGAGGAGTTTGCCTCTAATGCAACAATGGCTATCCCTTTTCATTTCCATCTAGATTCAATAGAAGCGGCTTCAAAATAGTTACTAATACAATGTTTGTGCCTCTAAAAACACCAAACCACTATTTATGCTCTGTATAATGAGCAGGTTTGTTGTTTTTCTCCCCACATGCTGAATATAAAACCATATAATAGATTGCAGTGCACAGAGAACCTGTGATAGCATTAGCTTTATTGACAGTGGGCCGAGGCTTTCAAGCACCGGCTGTCTGTGTGATTCATTGTGAAGCAGAGAGACGAGCAGCGTCCAGTCCTGCTTACATGAAACCCCTGGAGGTGAATTTCCTGATTAAAGCCCCCCCCCACACACACACACACACACGCACGCGCTACCGCTGCCGCTGCCTGAAGCCCCGGCATTTGTGTGAACATATGTTCGTGCGTGCACAAAGCAGCATGCATGTGTCTTTGTGTGTGTGCATGCCGCTGTTATGTGTTTGTGTGCAAATATATTCCCTGAGTTTGTTCTTGTACTTGCTTGTATTTGTTTTTGAAATACAAAACAAATATTTTAAAAGTTTTTGGGGGGGATTTGTTCTTGATCCAACAACTCTAGATACTGCCATTTTTACATATTTTCATAAACTGTAAATTCATCCTTTTTCTCTATATGGTCTTATTTATATATAAATGTAGCACTTTAATCTTGTTTTTTAAAGGGTGCTATTGTAAATAAACTTGACTTTCCTAATTGTCATCTATTTTTCTGTCCAGACAGTTTTAAATCCAGTTTTAGTGCAATTCAAAACGCTATTATGAAGGGTGCAATTAAACACATTTAACTTACTTCCTCAGTTTCTCTTGTAACTATCATTTTAAGTGCAATATAAATAAACTACTCTCTTAAAATGTGCAGAAATATGTGTGCACGTGTGTGTTAATCATGTGTTATGTGTGCCTGAGCTTGTGTTGGTCTAGCTTACTGCATGTGCGTCAGTTTTATGAACGTTTTTTCTGTGTGCTGCAGAGTTTATGTCCGACATGGCTCCATGTGGAAGCCATTGAAGCTGTGGCTGCAGTGGATGTGGAAGGTAAGGCAGATGGTAGTGGTTAGCCCCTGGCTGCTCCGGGTAACCTGACCTGCAGGGAGGACCCTCTGCCTCCTGAGGACCGGCCGCCACATGTGTTGCGTGAGAGTAAGTCACCCAAAACCCTGGAACCGCCTCTCGGCTTCCTGGATGCCTGTTCTCATAGCCGGGGCTGTTTCTCTTAAGCGAGGATCTAAAACAACAAAGTAAAAAAGAGATCAGACGGGAGGAGTTCAGAGACAGGATCATGGAGGATCCTGAGGTCTGATGAAGGTGTTATTCACAGTCTCATTCATGTGTTCATGCTGTTTTAGCACTTTATACAGCTGTCATGATTAAATAATAAAATTCAACAAGCATTCCAACAGCAGACAATTCTACCTTAACATAAGAAGTGTACACAGTGTATTAAAGTAACTGAAGTACAGTTACTCAAGTACTGTCCTGAAGTACAAGAGTAATGCCTGTGTACTCTATTTACATTTCACATTGTGCAACAAGTAGTCTACTGGTACTTTTACTGTGTGAAGTGTATTTGACAATACTTATGCTGATCCAATTTTACAAACATTTTACGATCCTATAATCATGACATGATTCAACGACAACAACAATAACAACAACAACATTATTAGCTCAAAATGCTACTTACATCCTAATGCATCAGTAGCAGTAATCCGTAATACAATATCATACTATATTAATAGCATCAGAGTCACGGGGGTATAACATATATATTATATATTAACAAACACATTCACACATTAAGATAGCATGAAGTTGAAAGCATTCACAAAGGCAAGCCCTGCTTTCAAAAGATTTTGAATGCAGGGCTTTTACTTGTCATTGAATAGTTTTACTCTGTCAAATCACCTTCACACATATTTCAAGAAATAGAAAAGTACTTAAAAAATTATCTGTATCTGATATCAATCTTAAAATGTCATCTACTTAGTTGACACCAAAATCTGTGAATATGCATATTTTTTATTTCAACTGTCAGTCTTCAGGCTATGAGTGTAGAATCACATACATTACTCTGCACAGTGAAAATATAAACAAATACAGTAGAAAGATAAGCCAACAAAATTACTTTGAGTGAAGGAAGACATACAAATAGATGCCTTAAAACAATCAATCACTTACTGGTATATATGTAAGGTCACCCACGGTATCCAAACAGTCATAATAAGCTGTTTTGCACATACACATGCATATCATGTTACTTTCTTCTTTTAAATCTGTGTGTTCAGCTGTACCCAGCTTGGTCTCTAGATGGCACTAAGTCATAAGTGAACCTGAGGTGGATGGGAGCATAATTAAAAATGGTAGTAATAGGGTTTTGATTTAATTAACTGCCCCACGTGCCAGTAATTCAGAGTGCAGGGTCGACTTGGATAAAGATTTTTTTTCTTTCTTTCAAATAGACAACACCAGGTCCAGTGTCTCTTCAGATGAACGCTGCTTGAGATGGTGCTCAACATCTGCTCAGCGAGCGAGAGGTGAGCCACTGTTCGAAAATCCATGTCACTGAATAAATGATGGGCTGATGAAGGCCTGCTCCAGATATTCTTTCAATGCACACCATAGTCAAATCTCTGAAAATGACTGAACTGAAAAGAAAAAACTGCAAAAAAAATAATTGTGAAGCGTTTGTCAAATCCTGTTGCTAAAACACAAATTGTAATCTCCCTCACACAGACAGGAACAACAGAGGCTGTGATGCCTCTGCAGTGTTTTGATTTGTGATTACACTGAAGTTATGTGGGAACATGTTTTCCTGTCAGCGTCACTGTGACAGTAAGGACAGGCTGACAGCAACATGCAGCAGCAATGCACGCATCTGTCAAACCTCCACTACATATATTACTGTTTCCTGTCTGAGCGGTACACAGAAAAATCAGCACAGAGTCACATCGGCAGATTTTGACATAATGTGCTGTCCACTCAGAGGGACATGGGGAGGCAGAGACAGTCTCCAAGAGCATGTGAAGCTCACTCAGTGCAGGGTTTTAGCATTTGGGATCAATTGTATCAACAGAACCAAAAACTGCTGCTGTGCACAGGTTGGAAACTATTTTAAATCTGTGCATGTGGACAGGTTGTGGAAGTTTCACAGTTTGGACATGTTACTGTCATGAAGCGTTCTGAGGCTACTTGGACTATATTGTAGGCAAAATCTGAATATTTTGTGCATATCTGATGAAAAATCATGTAAATCCTTTGTTTACATCCGCTACATGGTGACGTCACTATACACTGGACCAGTTAACCAATCAGAGCAGACTGGCCTCTGGTTTCAGACAGAGGATGGAAAGAGGTGCTGCAGCACAGGCAGTGTGAAAAAAATAAAGAGCTTTCTGAACATTAAAGCACATTAACAGTAACGGCACAACATACAACATTTCTGTCTGTTTGTACCTGTGTCCCCTCATGTTCCGATTAACCCAGCTTCCCCCAAATCTCTTTTTCATGTCCATATATACGCTGGGATCCTGAGTCGAGGCTGATCCTGTTGCTGTGGTCGTGTGTCCTGGATCCTCTATCCTGAGTACTGGACCTGAGTCCTGGACTTCGAGTCGTGGCTGAACCTGTCACTGTGGTCCTGCCTGACTCTCACCATACTACTTCCCTGATGGCTCCCACAGGATTGTTGACATCCTCGTGGATTCATCTTGTTATTATAGACACATGCATTTCCAAACATTTGGTCTACCTATGTTGTAAATGTATTATCTTTTCGATTTACACGCGTCATCTATTGCACGTCTGTCCGTCCTGGGAGAGGGATCCCTCCTCTGTTGCTCTCCCTGAGGTTTCTCCCATGTTCCCCTTTAAACTGTGGGTTTTTTCCTTTTAGGATGTTTTTCCTTGTACGATGTGAGGGTCAAAGGACAGAGGGTGTCGTATTGTCATACTGATATTCTGTACAAACTGTGAAGACCACTGAGACAAATGTAACATTTGTGATATTGGGCTATATAAATAAACATTGATTGATTGATACAAATATGAACATGAAAATGAGCATAATACGCCCCTTCAAAATGTCAGCAGTCAAACACATATAATTGGATCTGTACATTTATTCCAATTTGAGCACTAAAGCTTGCACTTTAAACGTATAGCATCCTAACACAATTGTTCCTTTCGTTCAACACATCTCAATGCTTAGCAGTTGTATTTGAAATATGCATACATCCTAAAAACAGTCTTAAAAGCTGTACTTCTAAATCACAAGTAAATGGACAGTATTTATGTATATATGGTAATTTCTCAGAGCAATTTACAGTTTTCCTTTAATTCGGCCATATACACACACACACACACACACACACACACACACACACACACACACACACACACACTAGCTGGCCGGCCCGGTTATCAGGAGTAATTTGGGGCTCAGTGTTTTGCTTGAGGACTCTTTGACAGGTGGACAAGAGACACCAGCCATCAAACCATCAACCCGGCAATTAATGAACAACCAGCTCTGCCTCGTGAGCATCAGCCGCCACACAACAGAGACAGTATTTCATCTGAAAGAAACACGCTAGTCATACAATAGTTCAATAGGATGCAAATATTTTAGTGCTGAAATGCTAAGTGATTATTCAATTAAAGTATTGACAGAAAAAAATGAATTGAGGCAACAGATTTAGATGAATCAGGCCAAATTCACCTCCTAAAAGATGGGGATTTGTTGCTTTTCCTTGCTTTATATAATTAAAAACTGAAAATCTTTGGACTGTTTGTGGGTCAAAACAAACTATTCAGTTTAGCCCCAAGCCTGTTTTTCAGGTCTCAGGCTCGAAAATGACATTCCCAGAACAAATGACTATATCTTCACTTCTAAAAGGGGTAAATTAATCATCTTTTTTCTCAAAGCAATGATAAACCTGTGAGTTGGATGTAGAAAAGTCAGAATCAATATAGAATTTCTTTATTTTAAAGTAAATTCAGATTGAACATGGTAAAAAACTGTAAATTATAGTGTCCGTCCAAAAAAACTATTACTATTACTCACAGTGAAAACCACCCTTGAATGATGGGATAGTAGACTAAAAGCTTTAGGAATCCAAACGGTAACATATAATAAGTACCCTGTATCAAGATTGATGCAAAACAAGTGACATTTGACCTTTTTAGAGAGGTTCAGCAAAAAAAAAACACTTCTGGGGTCATTTGGGTGGATTTGCCATATCTCTGGCCCCCCTCGGTCGATTTTGAGCCAATGGAATCGAGTGGAAGTTCCTAAAATCCATCTAAACATGGCCATTGAGGAGTGAGAGAGATGCACACTCAGTTTGCCCAAAACCGGAAGCTGGGTTGTAGCTAGCTCAGCTAATATGAAATCTCAGTTTTTGACAAAAATTGAATGATGGATTTTCAGTAATCATTTCAAAGTGACACAGACACATTGGGTTAACCTTCAGCAGCGTCTTTATCGTTGTAATGCCATTGAACACAACTTTTGATCAGCAAAACAGGAAAGGTAAGACATATTTGCCGTTTTGGCTCCGTAAAGAACTTGTGTGTTGACTGGTTTCGAGTTTTTTAGAATCTGTGGAATCTCAGCTTTAATCTGATATCTTGTTTGTGCAGATCCAATAAATAATAAGTATTTCTACCGTGAGTTCTGTGCTAAGTGCGTTTTTCGCTCAGGGCTTACTCAGAGGCTTGCTATTACCCTTGTGTTTCGTTTAGCTAAAAATGGTTAATATCGTCAGTTAGCTGAGTTTCTTCCCGTTAAGTGGGTATGATGGTACCATTTATAGAAAGAAAGACAATACATCAGCCTATGCTTCAGAAAAGGGCTACCTTGTGATTTACAGGTCGTTACCATACAGTGTTGTCCATGTACATGTAAAACCCTTTGACATCCTGTTCAACTTCCTTAAAGTAAGTTGTAACTGTTTTGTTGTCTAAAAATGTCTTGCTCAGTTATTGCTTGTTCCATCCAACTTATTGTGACAATTATTGATCCAAAAACAAAGATAGCAGCCGCACAATTGCCATCCACAAATCCAAAAATAGATAAATTACTGGTCAGATATTTGGAAAACCATGTATACTTCTCTCTCTTCCCCACTCTCAACCCAATGTAACAGCAGTGGAGGCGGGACAGATCAGGGGCCTCGGGCTATAGGAGCAAAAACACTGACTCCACTTCTTTCTGTTTCAGCTCTTATTGATCAACAAGCATGTCTTTGTCACAGCTCTGGTGTATTTGATGCTGCACGTCATGTAGTTTGTTGCTTGTAACTTTGATTAATTAGAAATATAGTTTGTACTGTTGCTCTTAGTTAAGCGCACCAAATGTGAAATTATTTGATATGCCTCGGGCCAACCTGGATTTAGCAATGACAACATCAGAGGGGTTGAAGGCAGGCTGCCATTAAAGCTAATAGCCTCGTTATTAGGCCTGCAGCGGGGGTGGGGGGATGAGGAGGGGCCGGCATCATGTGACCCATCTAAACACATCTGTCACTTCTGGGACCCGGAATATCCAACAGGTCCTGGTTCCTGGTTTTCCTTACCTCGTGATAAATCATTTGTTTTCAAATAAGAGATCGACACAGGTCTGTGGTGACGGGAGGAAATCGTTTGAGGACGGAGAGACAGAACTACAGCAGATAATGTGCTGCTACATGATGCATGTCAGTAATGCTTAATGACATCCTCAATGTATGTAGAAGAGGGGAATCAGCTTCCTGATGTCTGCAGCATCTCCCCTGAATTAGTGCCAGAAATTATGCATATATTCAATATGGTTCGCAAAGTTAATCTGCATTTATCAGGTGTATTTACATACTAGATACATAGATAGATAGATCACTAAAGGAAAATTCCATTATAGTTATTTGGAAAGCAGATAGACTAAACTACAAATAAAAATGGGCGGTTCTAGGTTTTTGGCTTTTAATATTTGTACTTAATTAAGGTGATAATACTTGTGCAATGTCACTTTGTTGTCTGTAGTATATTTTACATTGAGATGTTTTCACTTTTGCCTACAGAGCACTGTTCCACTACTCCTGCAGTTTGCCAGTCTACCATCACACATTGAATTCTGGGTAAGTGTTGATTTTGTGAGTTTGGGGTTATAAGACATAGTGTACACTGTCGATGACATTTAGATTAAACGTGTTTCCTCCTCCTCTAAGCTGCATGGCCCTGGGTGATAAAGTGGAGAGGCTGGCATAGGGTGGTTCTTGAAATTGTTTCCAAAATATAAAAAATATGGTATGCTATACAGTAGCCGCAATGGTTGACTGGCTAATTTCCGGGTCCAACCCATATGATTCACACCCCAGTTCACTACTCGCACTCAAAAAAGTATTGAGTACGTTTTGCATCAGGTGTGAAAACCAACTGTACCAAAACAGGAGTAGTAAAGTAAATGTAAATGTCCAAGGCTTGGAACACAAATCAATCGATTATAAAGACGTCCTAAAAACGTTTTGTATTTTGTTGTACGAAATAATACATGGCAGTGATTTCGCTTGTAAATCTGTACGCTTTTAAGTGTTAAAACATCTGAGTGAGACGACAGAGGTTGTTGACGATGTCCAATTTGGTTTTTGTTTAGGGAACCACGGCGATGCTAACTCCCACGTCGGCTTACAAAAATGCGTAATCCCTGCTGCACTTTATTACTTACAACGCAGTGGTTCATCATCCAAAAAAAGGTTATTTATAAATGTATATGAGTTCAATATAAATGTTATTTTCCCTTTTTTAGAGGCAAAACATCCAAGAGCCAGGAGGCCCATTAAAGTCGAAGTGGGCGGATACCGCCGGCAGCAGTCAGTCAAATCCAGGTCAGTGGTGGTGTGGGGGTGGGGGTATGTGTGTGTGGGTATGTGTGTGTACGTGTGTTGCGGGGGGGGGGGGGGGCTTGTATTATACACTGGACGAACGATGTGACCGAATTGAGAGAGTTTCCATGCAAGCAACAGGATCTGACCAAGATAAGCCTCTTGGGAGTCGTGCGGTCATCTCTCTCAGGGCAGATTAAGTACACACACACACACACACACACACACACACACACACACACACACACACACAATTCTCTCTTTATCTACTGTACACACACACATTGGTCTACATGTCCGTCTGTCGGTTAGTTTCTCTGTGTATTTCCCAGGATGGCGCCTCGTGCAGAGAAGAAGAACTTTGGGGATTTTCTGGTTGTTCTGAGCCTTTAAGGTCTTTGTGGAAATGCAGTCTCCTCAGTGCCCCCCCATCCTCCTACACATCTGTTTCTCATTTACATGCTGGGTCTAAGTTCAGTATGAGACGGGGGGAGGGTGGGTGGGTGTTGGAAAGCGAAGGGGGGGATCTAAAACATCTTTAGTCCTCCACATGTTTCTCTTCCCTTTAAATAAAGACTTAGTTTCCAATATGTGAGAACCAACATTTAAAACATGGACGCCCACTCTTCTTGAAAAAGCGTAGATTTACAGCAAATGAGCGTGGCTTTTAAAAGGTGAAAGCTAATGTGAGACCCGTCGTTGACAAATAATTACACATCTGCAGTCTGGTAACCTTGATATTTTCAAGTATTTATAATATATAATCATTATCAGTGTGGACAAAGAAAGGAATCAATCCACTTTATTTCCGATTGTTTGTCATCATTTCAATTAAAGATATTAAAATGATCTTTCAGATAATTAAAAATACGAGTTAACTTGTCGTCATGCAATTTACCATTCACTAAAAGCTACTGTTTTTATCCTTTTAACAGGTTTTTATCTCCAGTTCACTTGAATGACTCATTTATCATAAAAGATACATTGATTTATAATTTGCATCAAAAATCTTAATCTGTATTGTGGTTGAAATATTCAGGAGCATACAATAAAAATACTCATGCAAAGCTCAAATAACTCAGTAAATCTTCTTATTTAAATTAAATCACTGGATAACTGTGGTAGATGTATTGCTCGTGATCGTTATTGAGCAGTACACTTTGATTTTCTTAATAACTCCTTGATTTCAGACAGAGATAGACACAAGATTGTGAGCTTCAATTTTGCTGGCAGTAATTGTAAGCTTAAAATAATTGAGTTTATTCGATGACTTAGTTGACACTTTGTCTTCACATAATTTTTTTAGGTTGTCGAGCCGACAAGTTTTAACTAAATACAAAACAATGAGAAGTAGTTAGATGAGTTAGATGAGTTAGGTTATTTAGATAGATACATGGATAAATACATTGATAGCTTTCATAAATACATACAAAGATACATGAATAGATAGATACGTAGATAGTTTCAAAGATGGATACACAGATAGATACATACAGTATATAGATACATAGATTAATAGATAATTAGATATGGATGTAGATACATATGTACATAGATGGATACATTAACACATGTATAAATGCGTAGATATATGTATATACCATAGACTGTATATATAAAGGGTATATACACTAAGATGTATTCTTAGATGCATACATAAATAGCTACATAGATACATATGTACATGCCATGGATAGGTGCACAAAGATAGATACATATATACATACATGTATACATAGATGGATTCATAGATACAAACACTATTTACATAGATAGAAACATAGATACATAGATACGTAGATTTTGACTGCAGCTATTGTGACGAATTTAAAGAAAAATCATCATAATCATGGATGTTCTTGTGAATGGTGATTATTTTAGACACGCTGTGAGAGTTGCACATGTTTTATCTTCTGATGCAGAGCGTGAGGTTTGCAGGATCAGGTTGAACTGACTTGAGTTTTACTGCCTTTGTTGCAACACGGACCACCAAGTCAGGGAGCTGTGGATAAAGTGGAAACAGCAGTGGGTCTCTGTGTAATGTGAATATCTGGAGCATGTTTTTTACATTTTAAAACGCACTTTGATAAGTCAGAATTTAACTAGACACATGGTAGTATCCCCAACATAACATCTGTCTAATGAAATCCTCTTTTAAGATGCTTGTAACTTTTTTATTGATGTCGTAAACATGACTTAAAAGATATCTCTAGTTTAGTTTAATCACCCATAACCTCAGCTCAACATGCAGTGTTTTCAATCGCTAATAGAAATACTATCATAGTTTTAAATATCTAATGTGTTCTATCTGTATTGTGATCAATTAAGTATGTCCGAACTTGAGCTATCGTGAAGGCTTTATTTAAATATAGATATCTTAATTTTTAACCTTCGTTGATCAAAGCAAATTTCTTGGAAAAATTGATCCTGGATCGTGAGCTATACATTTGTGTGGAATCTTATATTGTATTTATTCATAGAGATTATTTGACTTTGGAGATAAGACTGGGGTCTTCTACAGCATTATGTTTCTTTTTGGCAATAAATCCCATAAAAAGACTTAAGCCAACAAAGCATGTGACATTTCATTCCAAAACTATGGTTTCTTAATGCAAAAATATTTTTAAAAAATGGTCACAAATAAATAGTTTTCTATTGTTATTTAAAAATAATTCTAGTCAGCAAATATTACCCACATAGGAGTAAGAGTGGACTTATTGGGGCTATTTTCAGCTGCAAATTAATACACAATTGGTGCTTAAGGTAGTGTATATTAGGTCAAATATCAGTGAATGCAACAATATGTCTCATTGATGTGTTTTTAATAGTTTTGGAAAAAGATAAATAAACGATATCAGACTTTGGGTCTTAGTCGGATGAATTTTTTATTTTAGTCTTATCATTGCATTTTTCAATTTATGACAAAAATAAAAATAATTTCGGTTTATTCTGAAATTAGAAGAAAAACACTTCAGGTGGATTGATAACTAAACACAAATGTTCTCTTCATAATGAATACCATTCAGTACTGGGACCATAAGCATTAAAACAATGCAGTGTTTAGATAATAATAACATTGTATTTGATGTCTTTAATATTTGATTCATTGACACAGTTACTCATTTTACACAGTCAGTTGTTAAGGACTCTCTTTCTGTGGCCTTTTTGACCACAAAGACCTTTCTCTCTTATTTTCCTAAATGAGGAATTTCTTTGAATCCCAATTTAACGGCACCCCCGTCCTTCATTATTCATGCAAATGTATGCAACAGAAAGCCTAACTAATACAATTTTGGAATACATAAGTGTGCCTCGGACAGCAGTAATGAGATATGCCAATAATAATATGTAAATCTGGTAAATTATTTAATAGGCGTGACTGAGGATTTCTTATTAGTTTGCATGTTTATCTCCAAAAATGCATCAATTTTTCAGAGTGCTTCTTGTGCCCCGTCCAATAGGTAAATCTAATCAAACACTGAAATCAATAATTCAGGTGTTTATGTGCGGCCGTGTGTGTGTGTGTGTGTGTGTGTGTGTGTGTGTGTGTGTGTGTGTTTAGTACACTGGGTTTAGTTTTGTCTGCTCTTCGTTTACAGGAAACTTTGGGAGCTTTTTTGTTGACTTGGCACCGATGCTGCTGTACTAAACTCATGACTGATGTGAAATCAATACGCTTTATCAAACACTCACGGCCGATTATTGCTAAGTGCTTATTCTAATCACTCCGCCCCGTCATCAGCTGTTACAAAAATACTTTAAAAAGCAGATAGTAGCAGCAGTAAATGAACATGATATATTACAGCCTGTAGCAATCTGGTAAAAAACAAATTGTGCCAAATATATATTTTTTTTCTTCTTCTTCTTCTTCTTCTTCTCCATTCCCCCTGCCTCATTTGCAATGATTGTGTTATCAGGGCAGCCAGGCAAAAGGGTGGAGCAGCCATAATTTCAGCGCGGGATTAGGCAGAAATAACGAGGTCACCAAGTTACAGTTGCCATGGCAACGACACATCCAAGAACACAGGATGCCATTGCTTTAAAAAAAAAAAAAAAATAGAAGAAGAAGAAACAGGGCCCAGGATTTTTCCTCTCTCCTCTCTGCCTCTTTTTTTATAACCCGACCCTCTCCATCGTTTTCTCTCCCTCATTTTCTCCATCTCCCTATTTTTTTTGTTTTTTTGTTTTTTTTAAGGAGCGGAGGGGAGCAGTTCACTTTCACTCCCTCTGTTTTTCCAGAGCCTTTTGTTTCTGAGCATATTACAAATTCAAATTCACCGTTGAGTACATTTGCATCTTTCTGGTATTCATATTTGGTGGGAGGTCTGTTCCCTCTCATTTTAACATGGCTCTCCCCGCTCTATAAAGCTCATTAAAACCCCCCTCAACCCCCCCCCTCCCTCACGCTTCTCACTCCTCCCTTACCTCCCACCATTTTCAAGAATAAAAGACAAAACTGACTTTTCCACCTTTTTTTGGCAGATTTTTTAGTAGGGGGAAATATGTAGGTTTTAAGATATCTCCTTTTATTGTGATACATTGATTATCTTTGAATCTGTTACATCTAGACTTGATTCAAACATATTTATGGTTCGGATAGTCCAAATATTCATTGAGAATATATAATTAGAAATGTTATTTGAAATAGTTAAGGAGATATTATTCTTCAGAATACACCTCTTGTTGTTAAAAAAAACAAACATAAAAGACTAAAACCAACATATGTGCTCAGCTCCAAAGCTATTCTTCCTACTGCACACATCTTTTAAAATGAGTTACAAATACGTAGTGTAACTTTAAAAAAAGTACTTATCATCAATCATAGTATATCTTTTTGTTGACTATTTTTGATTAAAATACATTTGCAGATCTGTTTTCAAGGGATTGCATTCTCCTCGCTCCTTCCCCTTTCCTACCCCCCACCATTTATAGAAAAAAGACAGAACTCTGACTTCTCCACATCTTCTTTTGGCAGATCTTTTGTTTCAGGGGGAAACTATGTGAGGTGATCGAAGTCAGGAAAATAAGACGGCTCCTCTTTTGAGGGGAAACAATGCATCTGCAGCCCGGGCTGAGCATTGATTCGTATTGAAGTTGCCAGAAGCTTTTGGTTTCTTTTCAAACACAGATCCATTCCCATGATGCACCTGGCTTTTGCTGAGACCAGAGACCAGCAAACAGACTCCACACTATGCAAAGTCCAATAATCAGCAGACAGGAGATAGCAACCAGTGCAGCGCTGTCATTTTGAAGCATTATTGATCGTCTTTGAGATGGTGCCGATAACACAAAGCCAAAAAAAATAATGATGCAAGGACACCTGGCAAGGTAAACGCCAGGGACAAATGAAGCCATACACTGTTGTGTGTGTCCAGCTGGCTGTAGACTGAAGTCTGAAGGTGAACAAGAAGTTATCACTAGAATCAGGTTTATTCTAACATACCACATGTAAATAAGGCTGCTATAGTTTATTATATACACCTAACAACATCATATGAAGGCATAATATAATGCTCCGTGCACACGATAGTAACCAGATCTGAAGCTTAAGAAAAGTAGCAAAATCGTCAAAAATATTACATTGAAAGTAATATTTTGTATTTCAAAGTTAAATAGGTTTTTTCTGCAAAATGTCAAACAGTTTCAAAAGTATAAGGATGTGTTATGCAGAATTTGTGCTTTTTTACAACATTCAATTATTAAATTAATTAGATTGTTGGATCTTGTTGGAATGCATGAACTTGTGAGCAGCATTTGTTATCTGGTAAATGTGAATCCAGTTTTGATGGGCAGCTAACAAATGTTTCATATTTTATAACCTGAGCATATCCCAGCTAGCGGGAACGTTCTCACAACTTTGGCTAACGTTACCTACAGGTTCTAATAATGTTTTAAAGAAATGTTTTAATCTGATGTTCAAAGAACCTTTTTAGGATGTTTATTATTTCAAATAATGTTCCTATAAGGTTTAAGGTTAAATAAGACATAACGTTTTAACTGCAACATTCAGAGGATGTTTTGAGGATGTTATTGAGGCCTGAGATGACAGAACGTTTTTTATAAAACGTTCCTTGAATGTGATATGTTAACAAAGGTGGAACGTTTTGCCTGCAACATTCTGAGGATGTTTTTTGGACGTTGTTGGGGTAACACATTACATATGTTATTTTATAAAACATTCCCTCAATGTTACATGATAACAAAAGAAGAACATTTTCAGAGCAACATTCGGATAATTTTTTCATGAGGTTATTATTTTTTTATAAAACGTTCCTGTGATGGCAAATATTAACACGGTCATGGTCAACGTCAGATTTATTTCTAGAGCGCTTTAAAAAACAAACTTCTTGCATTTGTTTAAAAAGGATGTTTTAAAAAATCGGATGTCACCATATTTTCCTTTTGAAAAAAACAAACAAGCACGTAATTCATGATAAGCTGTAAGCAGATATTGCATGTTTGCGGTGGCATGTGTGAGTTCCCAGCTAGACATGTTTGGTTCTAAAAACATTCTGAGAATGTTACCATTCATTTACTTAAAACGTTTTCAGCGGGACATTTTATTTTGGTTCCCAGAATGTTCTTCTGAAAGGTAGGATAACGTTCTTTAAAAACTTTCTTGAAATGTTTGGTGATAACCTTCTTAAGATATTTTTGATAACCTTCTTAAGATGTTTTTGATAACATTGTTAGAACATTATGCCCTACTGTTCTTAAAACGTTTTCAGCGGGAAGTTTTATTTTGGCTCCCAAAATGTTCTTCTGAAAGGTAGGATAACGTTCTCTCAAAACATTCTTAACATTTTTGGTGATGACTTTCTTAAGATGTATGAGCGCATTGAGACAATGAATAGGACGTATAAAAACGAATTTGCATGCCAATATTCACTCACATGCACTTATAATCACACTAAGCTATGTAGGCCCACAGTATTCATTTGCCAGCATATTCGATGACAACTTTGCCTGATTTTGCCTCACACTCATTTGTATGTCTCTCCCAGGAGGAATCCAAGGCCTTCCACACTCCCAAGACCAGCCAGGCCTCTCTACCCACCCTGGAACAACTGTTTCCCACTGCCGCCATAACCAACCTCCACTCCCAGCTCCCCTTTTCTAATAAACAAATGTTACTTTCATCAGCTGATTCCGAGTCTGATTCTGGGTCCCCTCCAGTACATGTGACACCGACAGTGACTTGTACTAGCTGCTGGTCGCATTTAAAAAAATAAATAAAATACTTCTGATAAATCGGAACGATAAAGCACGTTATCCTACTCTAAAATAATAACATTCTGGCAACATAAAAAAATCTAACTTGCAGCTGAAAACGTTATAAGAACAGTAGGGCATAATGTTCTAACAATGTTATCAAAAACATTTAATAAAGGTTATTACCAAGCATTTTAAGAATGTTTTTAGAGAACGTTATCCTACCTTTCAGAAGAACATTCTGGGAACCAAATGAAAACGTCCAGCTGAAAACGTTTTAAGAGTAGTAGGGCATAATGTTCGAACTATGTTATCAAAAACATCTTAAGAATGTTTTTAGAGAACCTTATCCTACCTTTCAGAAGAACATTCTGGGAACCAAAAGAAAACTTCCCGCTGAAAACATTCCAAGAACAGTGAATGGTAATATTCTCAGAATGTTTTCAGAACCAAACATTTCTAGCTGGGTATAAATTAAATGAAAAGTCATAATCTGCAAAGTTGCTATAGTATGTAAAGCACAATAATGCCTTTTAGAAACCACGGATTAGCATAAAAGCATAAAGTAGCATACTCAAGTTAGCTGGAAATTAATAGTTTCTTCTTTATTATTATGCATATATACTGTGTCAATACACACAAGTCGGTACCACTTTACAATAAGACTACCCTTATAAAGGGTTTGAGAATAGTTCGTAATTCATTCATTAATTAGGTTGTGAACACTTTATAAATATTTAATAAGCTTTTATAAGACATGAGATAAACAGGGCAACTGTGACCGGTTGCTTGCCAAATAGTGAGCCCATATTCATCTGTACTGCTAAGGTTTATTAGAAATGTTAGTAACTCATTAATAAATGGTCATACAGAGATACCAAGAAACATCAAGATAGATGGGGGGGGAATCAACTCAGTGAACAACAGATACCAAGGATGCTGGCTGATGAAGAAGATGAAGTAAGCTAGGTAGCCAATATAAGGCTTAGTCCTCTTGCCAAATAGTGAGCCTGTGTTGATGCATGAAAACTATGTTAGAACTGGTTTATAAATAGTTCTTAATGATTAATAAAGTGTTTACAACCTAATTAATAACCTAATTATAAACCCTTTATGAATCCTTTATAAGGGTCTTATTGTAAAGTGGTACCCACAAGTCTGTAGTCAATTTGCAAGCTTTTAAATACAGGAGTTACATTACATTACATTACATTGCATTTAGCTGACGCTTTTATCCAAAGCGACTAAGTAAGTACATTCGACCAGGAAGATACAACCTTGAAGAAAACAGAATCATCTAAGTACATCAGGTTTCATAGAGCCAAAACATTTCAAGTGCTACTCAACTGGCTTTAGATAAGCCAGTCCTTTATTAGTATATAAGTGCTCTGTTAGTAATTCTTTGTTAGTAATTCTATCGCTCGAAATGGAGTCGAAAGAGATGAGTTTTCAGCCTGCGCCGGAAGATGTGCAAGCTATCTGCTGTCCTGATTTCAATGGGGAGCTCATTCCACCATTTAGGGGCCAGGATAGCAAACCCACGTGTTTTTGCTGATGGGAACTTTGGTCCTCCTCGCAGCGCGGGTGCAGCGAGCCGTTTGGCCGATGCAGAGCGAAGTGCACGTACTGGGGTGTACGGTTTAACCATGTCCTGGATGTAGGAAGGGCCAGATCCATTCGCAGCATTGGTACGCAAGTACCAGTGTCTTGAAGTGGATTCTAGCAGTTACTTGAAGCCAGTGAAGGGAGCGGAAGTTCACCTGACCAGCATGTTTTAGGACTACTGTATGGGAGGATACAAACTGCACAAAGAGAAGATACTGTATTTGTACACAGAACTTAGCAGAGGAAATATTGAATCATTGAGAAAGTCAATAACATGTTCGTAGCTCCCAGTGTTGCAAGTTTCACAAATACAAGTAACGATATAGTTATCGTAATAATACTAGTGAAAATGGTATTAATAGCAATAGAACATACACTTCAATCAATAGATACAGCTGTCCTAGTATGAAATAGTACCACAGTATCTTGATGCTCTTGCAATATTTTCCTAATTTTGTAGTTAATATTGCAGTAGGAGTGGAACACTTTTTATATTTGTATTAGATAAAGTATTAGAAGGATTAGTTGCAGCAGTTAGTAATTCGTTAAGTCTTTTATTTCATATCTTGAGAGCACTTGAAATAAATTCCAATACATTTTTACAGTAAGAGTTGTACTACTAGAGGAACTCATAAACATGCAATAATAACTGAATTGAAGACAAGAGGGAAATCAGGTTGTTACAGAAGCACAAAGACAGACATATTAACCATTAATAGAGAAACTGAAAGTTAAATAATACTATAAACTATAAAAACAATAAATAAAGATAATAAATACATAAAACATTTAGAAAAGGAACTACTTTATAATGAAACCAATACACATGGAGACGAAAGATGCAAAATAAAGTTGCAGTAGTAAAACATAGCAGCTGATTTACACTCACAACACTTAGTTCATCTTATCTTAACATAGAGGTGTACTATACCTTCAACTGCAATTAATTTAGTATTTTTCAGAGGGAAACCAGTCAAGAAAGCAGAACAAGGTCAAAAATAATGTAAAAGTAAAACATATATAGAAGTAAAATATGATGAAATTCAAATGAAAGCTAATTGCAGAGAGAAATATATAATCCATTAAAAGGCAGTCCAGCCACACCTGAACACACTGGAGAAACAAAGCAAAGACATATCCTTATATTAAATCTGCTTCATTATAGCTGCACCGCTGAAAATAACTATCTGCATGACTTCAAATGCTCAAAACACCTTTGAAATTAAACATCTCATTACATTTCTAAGACAAAAAAAAGACCTTGTGCATCAGATGAGTGTCTGTGTGAGAGAGGCCAGCAGCTCTTAAAACACTTTATTTATTCAGCTCCGAGGCTTTTCCATAAACTTCCCCCCCCCCCTCCTTCATGACTCTTTATATTTCTTCTTTCACCAGCGGGGATAAAATTGATCCTTGAGACTTAATAGCAGCAGCAGCAGCTTTAAATACATGCGTGGATTTAATTTGAATTAGAACTATTGCAGTGTGATGTTGCTGTTTAGTGTGGAGGG
>CALSBZ010001515.1:10405-26207 GCA_943591055.1 Gobionotothen gibberifrons | reverse complement strand
AAATCTCTTACACGTATGTGTCTAGATGGCATAAAGATGTTTGTATAATGTATTATGTTCATCGTTTGTCATATTCAATATGTTCCTTGGCTTTACAACCTTGACTCTGTAGTAAATCTGTAAAATTGTATTTCATTTACATGCATATTAAGTTTTAGAATAACACCGTTTTCTTTTAAAGCTCTGCACTTTTACATTCTCTTGTTAACATTTGAGTTATTAAGGCCATATCGTGGCTGTAAATGTTATTATGTTCCAGTCTTACTGCGGAAACGGAAAGCCGGTTTTAATGTGCAGAACAGGCTTTATGACTCACGGTCGTTTGAAACCCGAGTGTATAATTTCAAAAGTGCGTTGCATCAAAACAAAAATATATAAGCACTTCTTTACTCTCAGCCTATACGTGTTTTTTGTACCTGAGCGAAGCAATATCATTTACGGTAATAGGAAGTATAAGCCGGCTGAATACATTAGTGGTTATTTCACAGGGTTTTGTTTGTGTTTCTCGACGCCACAGTTGACTGACAGCTACGATTTCCAAATGGGAGAACAAGAGCGAGCGGGCGAGAGATGGGGAGAATTAATTGGATACAGAAAATTAGCATAACATTAATGAACGCTCCCTGTTGAGACTCATAATTGTGAAATGGCGCGCGAATCAGGGAACGGCACCTCGGCTGCTTATAAAAAAAGCTGAAGAAAGACACAGAGAGGGAGAGGAGGCAGGGTGGCTGTTTTTGTTTTCCTATAACAATGATTTTCCAAACAGAACGCAAACTGTAATGCGGCTGAAAGAGAAAACACATAATTCAAGTATCTGTAATTACACACTGAAAGATTTGGCTTCTGTTCATTCTTTATTTTGTTGTGATTCTAATGGGCAATGCTTAGCAGACGCAAACAATGAAACAACCTTATTTTCTGTTTGCTGACAACATGCGTTTTATGGTTTGAGACTAAATATTACCCGCCTTTGCAAAATTGTTAGTAGTCGAAAAACGTCTCGCATTACCTCAGCGGTCGAAACCTGAAATATTTCACATCATTTTTTGTGTTTTTTGACATTTAAGGAGCTTTCCCAGAGCACAATATGTTTGTCTTTTGTATTTTTACCATAAACATTCATCTTACAGTAATGAAGAATTCAACTTAAACAGCTTTTTTTTCATTCCACTTACAATTGACAAATTATAAAGTATGAAGACTAAGTCACTATTGTTCATACAATCCAATCCAATCCAACTTTATTCATATAGCATTTTCATATGTAAAAACAGCAGAGTTGACCAAAGTGCTTTACATAAATAAATATATAAAAAATATGGGCGACTGTGGCTGCGAGGGAGTGCGGTCGTCTTTCAACCAGAGTTGCTCCCGATGGCATGGCTAACGGTGTGTGAATGTGTGTGAATGTTAGGTCCTAGATTAAGGTACACTACTCTGTATGAATGGGTGTGAATTAGGGCTGCACGATATTGAAACTGACATTGCGATATTCTTTTACCCTGCGATATATATTGCAGTTTTCTAAACTATATTTAACCGGATGAAGGATTTTAGTCACGGACGTCTGGATCTTAGCTATACACCAGCCGTATGCCGTTTTGAACCTTTCTCATATGGTGTAACACCGGCAAAGGCATCTGAAATAGTTTTTTACTGTGCATGCAGAGAGCCTCCACTCAAGTACCCTTGACATGAGAGCCGCGCAAGTTTTCCTTTTGTAGCAAGCAGCAAAAATAATTGTAACATGACGTGTTTGAGTTAATTTACCTACTTAATATCGAACGCCCTAAAAAAAAAAATACTTCCCTGCGATGTGAATATCGCACATGCGCATATCGCAGTTATCGCCATGACACGGTATATCGTTCAGCCCTAGTGTGAATGGGTGAATGACATGTAGTATGTAAAGCGCTTTGAGGGGTCGTAGAGACTGGATAAAGCGCTTTATAAGTACAGTCCATTTACCAAAAGCAGCATAAATACATTTAGACAAAACCGATAGGACAAAAATAAACTAATGTAAAAGCACGAGACAATACAACCATCCTTGTAGCCACAGATTGAAAACCCTCATACATGATGTAAAAACATTTAAAAACACAACAAAATAGAAAATAGAGCAATGTTATGAAGTTTATTCAAATTGACTTTGAGTTTACGAAGACTGTCAAGAAGACAGACGTGAGAATTGAAGGCCCAGTGTCAGCATTTCAAAGAGATTATAAATCCTGTGAAGCAGTGGTTTCCAATCTTTTGGGTCTTTTTGTGACCCTTAAAACAAATCATTGTTCACTGCCCTCCCATCATTGATTTCACATGGATACTATTTTGAGGCTTGGAAGAGATAAGACTTCACAGTATTTCAAAAGAAGCGAGCAAAGTCTGACTAACTCAAATATGTTTTAGCCCCAAAATCATCCTAACCCCAGATTAGGAGCCACTTATAATCAGCCACCGTTATTCATTTTTACACAAAGTTTGCATATTCATTTTAACCGAAATTTTTTCGAAAATGTTTGGAGTTTTATCTAAGTAAAGGGATTTTTTTAGGCGGACATTAGAATGTACATATTTTTACTATGTTCCATCTGAATTTACTTTAAAATACAAATATATATATATTGATTCTGACACTTTTACATCCAACTCACAGATGTAACCTTGCTTTGAGAAAAATAATAATAATTTTACCCCTTTTAGAAGTGAAGATAAGTCATTTGTTGTGTTAGTGGCATTTTCGAGCCTGAAACCTGAAAAACAGGCTCAGGGCTTAAGAGGTTAAATGTTCCAATTTAATGTCAGACACTATAAGAGGTTTTTTCTTCTACATTTTGGATACTATTTTAGACTGAAAGAGATAAATCTGCACACGATTTCAAAAAGAATGAAGCAAAGTCTGACAAACGTGCATATCTTTTAGCCCAAAAATCATCACAATCCACGGATAGGGAACCGCAGCCTCTGTAATTCATCATATCATAATAATGCACATCATATTTTCCCCTAATCTTATCCAAGGTTTTCAAAGTAAACTACACCCTTTCCTCACATTAAAGCGGCAGTAGCATGTCTCTGGAAAAGGCCTTCCCCATGCAGCATTTATCAGTCCCTCCAAGAGAGACTGACGGTTTCCTGGCTCAGGGGTTACAACCAGCCTCTCTCTCACAAAACTCACACTCTCAATTTTTTTCATTTGGAGTATTTAAGCCTTTCCATGTATCGGAGCTGCCGGCTTCCTACTATTCAGCCTGAAAATAGCCCTTGTTTTCAGGCTGAGAGCCAGGGCTTGTTGGCTGAGCCGAGGAGGGATATTACTGTGTCATGAGGGAACTATCAGAGGAGAACATGGGATTAGTCTGCTAGGGATGTTCACTTTACCTCGAGCTGCAAGGCATCAAAACACTGCCTTTTTGCCTTACACGGGGAACACACATTACTATGTTTACGTGGGGTAATTTGGCGTAAGCAGCCACGGTTGTTACAACGACTAGTTTTCAAACCCAGGACTGGTGAACAACCCCTGGTTTAATAATCTATCGCGCTAAAACATTTCTGCTCCTGGTGTTGTCAGGTGATTTGTATAAAAGCCTACACGCCTGTTTTATACACACAGTAGTGAGGAAATAGATACAATACATGAAACGTGTTTTTTTTAAGTCCAACTACAGTAGGGCTGCAGACAGGATGTCCATGTTAATTAGAATTGACATCAGAAATGTAGGGCTGGTGGGATGTTGAAGGTCAGATGAGATCATGTGAGCATGCAGGGAATGATTAACAGTCTCCTTTTTCTCAGTAGCAAGCGTCAAAGTGCCCTTGAGCAAGTTACTAAAGCCAGGCCTGTTATTACTGTGCCGTTTTTTACCTTAAATCACACACTGGTTGGGAAACACAAATAGCACATACTGTACATCCAGGTCAGCTGTACCGCGGCTATAAAGGGTTAAGATTAGTGAACGGAAATCTGACATTTAATTTAATATTTTCTTATGTGTTCTCCTTGGTCATGGTCACAGGAGTCTGCTGATTGTCTTCAATCATAAGTGTTTTCTAACCGCAATCAAGAAGTTATAACCTAAACCCTGATCTGTTACAAATCCTATCCAAAACACCATACTTCTTAAGTGTCGCTGTTAAGTCAAAACTACATTTGGACATTAGGTAGTCAGATTTACGCCAACATCTCTGCTTTAATGAGGTTAAGCTTTGTATACCTTCTTAATTAATTAGATTAAATAAGATATACTTTATTGATCCCAAATGTATTTTGTTACAGCAGCATGTTAAAATACATGAATTAAAAATACAAAAAGTAAACAAACCAACAGAAGATATAAACCCTTCAACAATGAAACATTTTCATAATTGTTTGAGTTTTCTCTGTTAAATCAACCACTTTGACGTAAGAGAATATCTGAACTTTTTCTCTCATACATTTTCCAATTTCCTGGAAATTCATAATTTGTATTCACAGGCGATTCACACGTTCCCAGGCTTCTTAATTTATCTATTTTTGTACCAACAACAGCGTTAATCCAGCATTGTTCAAAACCTTGCTCTGTTCGTGATAGTCTAAAAACTAAGGATGTTGTGGGTGTCAAGAACTGGGAGAAATGGGTAAAGTTATCACGTTTTTAAAGATGTAGAAGAACTCACAAAGAAAAATAAAGTTTTATCCTGTTAGAGCATACTTGCCAACACTCCCGATTTTTGCGGGAGACTCCCGATTTCATTGCCCTCTCCCGGTTTCCTCCCGATGTCATATTTCTCCCGCATTTCTCCCGATTTCTGACTAAATCAGATTTACTCACAACTGTTTCCACTCGGACTTTAATACAGCTACACCATTGTTTGGTTTCCATGGTAGCGTGTCTCTTTAGTTTAGCAACTGAAAGTCTGAGAGGGTGAGGAAGATAGTCACAGAAAACTGAACAAGAATCGACAACTCGACCCTCTGCTCACTCCTTTCCTGTATAATACAGGTCCAGCCCACACATATGCTCCATCAAGGATGGTACTACAGGCCGCAAGGCAGTGCACTTAGAACTACAATAAGCATGATAAACCCCCCCCCCCCGCGGTGGTTTTGAAATGCTCCCGGTTTCTGAGGTCTCAAGGTTGGCAAGTATGTGTTAGAGGGAAAAATACGGGCAGGTTGTCTGGACTTTGATCCTAACAATGTTCAACAATAACTCCTAACACTGTCCTCTGACCACAAGCATTTGGATGGTTTCTGCTATTGAAGAAAGAGGGCGGGGGGGCTGACCTGTAATGTTGTCCAGATGTTTTTATCTGATGTATTTAAGACGACAGGCTGACCCCTGGTTCCTCCCTGCTGATCACTAGAGATGTATAGTTTGCTCCACACTGAATATCGTACGATGCTGGAGTTCAGTGTGGGAACAAGAGGATATACTGTGTTCTCCAAGTGTGTGTGGAAACGTGTTTGTTGCTGTGAGTTGTAAACAGCTTAGCAACGGCTGCTCTTATTAAAATGATCCTCCTTCTTTCTAAAGCTTCACAATAACCTGTTTTTCAAAAGTACTTTATTAATAGGGTCTCTAAAAGGTAGATTTACTGCACAATAATTCTCATAAATTGAGAAACCATCTTGTTGTTTTCATAAACATTGTTTTGCTTCACCTTGATATGATGCTGCAGCAGTGGACAAGAAACTGTTCTCCAATCAAATGTTGAGTTCATCTGCTTTAACATTATCTCAAACACATTCCCAAACAACTGCAGGTCTGCTGCAACTCACACTGCTTTTTAAGGCGGTGTTTACACGAGAACGAAACGGGTTGTATCCGCTACTTTTCTCTCGCGTATAGCCTGTTCGTTCACACGAGGCCATAGCGGAACCGCGGAAACGGACCCCGCAAACGATGACAGGTCCCAAGGTGGATAGATCTGCAGACGGAACTCTCTGGGGGGCCAAACGGCTCTGTGTGTACGTCCTATACGATAATTGTCCTGATAACGATGAAGCCATAGCCCCGCCTCTCCCCACCTCTGCTGCTCACTGCTGTAGCATGGTCAGTAGATGTTAGTGCAACATCTACAGCAACAAGTGGACATGGAGAATTACATGAACTACATGTTGCCAAATCCAGCGCGGGGCATAAACAGAAGGGCAACCATGGCAACCATGGCAACCATGCTCTGGGGTCTTCTTCGCTGCTTTTGGTGTATTTTGTGGCGGAAGTACAGCGCCACTTACAGGCCCGGCATATGTACTACAGTGTTTCCAGTGGTCTCGTGTGAACGGACACGTTAAATGAGCTGAATCCGTGTGAACGGAATACTTTTTTGATAACGAATTCGGTCCGTTTGCATTTGCGCTCCCGTGTAAATGGGGTCTAAATGAAGGCAAACATGTCTATTTATTGCTGCCTTTTATCAATCAAATAACTATTAATATCTAACACTGTAACTTGTATTACTGTATTTTATACCTTTCTCATTCTAATTTAGTTTGTTTTATTTGTATTATCTTGAATTTGTATGACTTTTAAATGTTTTTAACCATACTTTTATAATATGTTTCAGTCGCTCCTTGTCTTAATGCCTTTTTGACTCTAAAGCACTTTGAATGTCCTTGTTGTTAAATGTGCTTTGTAGATAAACATGCCTTGGCTTGCCTTTAACTCGCACTTGTGTTTCTTTGCATCGTGCCAGCAGTTGTGTGTCATCCTGGAGCCCATGCAGGAGCTCATGTCGAGGCACAAGACGTACAACCTCAGCCCCCGCGACTGTCTCAAGACTTGCCTCTTCCAAAAATGGCAGCGAATGGTCGCCCCACCAGGTAAATACCTACTGCTAACACACACTGTGCATTCACCTGTTCAAAGCGGCAGATCTGGGTAGCGTGTTACAGTCAAACTCCAAAAATGTGGAGGAAAATTCAAAAAGCTTTTCTGGTTTTCTTCAGATACATTTGCTTCTCTGAACAAGCTCCAGAAATAATGAGTTGTTGTCGAAAACGGCATCAGAGAAGAAGATCTGGGTAGCTTTTTTTTTTTTTAAAGTCTGACTCAAATATGGACAGCTTTTCTGGTTTTCTCTAAGCAAGGGTTTTCAGATAACCCTGGATAAACCTGCTTCTCTGAACAGGCACCAGGAATGGGGAGTTGTCCAAAACGGCATCAACGAAGCTGATCTGTATACAGTTGTTTTTTATCAGACTCAAAAATCTAGACAGAAAATACGAGATTTTCTGCTTTTCTCTCTAAGAATTTCAGACACCTGGATATCCCTACTTCTCCAAACAAGCCCCAGTAGTAAGGATGTGTTGTCCATGACGGCAGAAATTCATTTATATTTTCTAAAATGCTGCGTGTATAGTCTTAAGTCATACATCTTTCTCCTGACTTCCTTTCCTTACGAAAAAAACCACTTAAAATTCTGTACCGTCACTTCGTACGAATACATTTTCTCAGTCTGTGTTTTTTATTGCAGCATTTATGTTTCCAAATGCCCCATTATATGTCGTAATCCCTTAAATGTGTTTTGCCTGTCAGGTATATGAAATTAATCAGAATTCGGGAGCCGCCTCTTGAATCTGAACCTCTCCAATCTGAACGGTTCTCTCAGCTCTCTGTGATTGATGTTTTAGGGCCGGTTTCTGAAAAGTAGCATGCTTAAATTGGCTGTGCCTTCTTAAGCTGGAGAGAAAAGAGTAAGCCAAGTTTTTTTTTGTGTGGACACATCGGGAGTGGCTGCGAATTACAGCAATGCTTAGCGAGGTGTGACGAGATGTCTTTAAAAACCAACACCAGTCAAAAAGCCTTTGACTCAGACCTGTGTAACTTTAATTAAGAGTGCCGGCTTGTAATCAGGCTTGTAGATCCAGCTCTCGACCAGCGGCTCCCCGGTGCCCACGCCACTCTTCAAAGAAAAGGAGAACATACATGGAAAGCATTTTATGAATATAAAGTCAGAGGAGGAAAAAGAAAAAGCTCTTGTATTGGTGGTTAATTGTGCCCATGGAAAGAGAGCTTGATATTGAATCCTATATCGGTGATACAGTTTGATTTCCTATATGTGTGATTTAGGGCTGGACAGGATAGTTTGACGCTTTAAAGCAGGGGTGTCAAACTCAAGGCCCGCGACTTCATTTTATGTGGCCCCGCAAGAGCTTGCAAGTAATATAATACGTTTATTATACGGTTACATGTCACTTTACGGAAGCAGGATGTCCCACAATGCATCTCGTTTGGTGACATGCACACTGATGAGACTTGCAATTATTTAACTTCTGTTTTCATACGTAGTTGATTACTAAATTATTATCCTATCCGATAATAATCCAATTCAGAGGCAATAATGTAATATAAGACATTATTTTATATATATATTTATATATGTATATTTATATAGTTACAACCGGCCCTTTGAGTGCAACCATAATGCTAATGTGGCCCGCGATGAAATTGAGTTTGACCCCCCTGCTTTAAAGCTTAATTTATAACGATGAGATCCAAAATTCAAAGCTGCCTTTTTTTCACGTCTATTTATCCAGTTTAAACGAGCCCGTTCTGTACAGCTGCAGATATCATTAGGATTTACTGTTATGAATATTATTATTATACAATTTTTGGGGAATGGTATGTCAGTGGTGAATGTGAAGAATAGTTTTTTGACTTGTGTGATCCAAACACTTCTAATAATGAGTGTTATTAATTCAAAGTGAAAATGTCATGAAAAAAGCTTTCCAAAATGTAACACTTTTTCTCTAATTGAATCAGAATCAGAATCAGAAACAGGTTTATTGCCAGGTTCGCACATACTAGGAATTTGACTTGATGTCATGGTGCATACATAAAATATAAAAAACAAGAAATCTAATATAAAACACGAAATATTTTACACCGTAATAAAATAAAATACAGTTAAATAGCAATACAAATTAAATAAAGCAGTAATTTACATGGAAATAGAATGCTATGAATGCATTTTAGAATATAAACTATGAAATGTGAAATAAGAATATGTGCATCTAGGAGTATGACATTGTGTGCATTAATGTAATGCATACAGTATAGTCTATGATGTGGCAGAGGTAAAGTGTCAGTGGGGGGGGCCGGGCCTTGTTTAAGAGGCCGGTAGCGGAGGGGAAGAAACTGTTCAGATGGAGAGAGGTTTTGGTCCCGATGGAGCGCAGCCTCCTGCCAGAGGGGAGGGGGGTGAACAGTTGATGATGGTGCTAAACCTACTAAAACTAACTTTTACTGTGGTCAAAGCATACAAACTATTTCAATTTGATAAACAACTCTATTCCAATTGAGGATTTAGTTCAAGGAGTGTTTAAAGATGATCATGTGTCACAAAATATAACCGTAGTCATTCAAAGCTTTACATTACCTGACATTAAAAAGCATTTAGCTAACGCTTTTAATCCATATCGGCTTACAATAAGTGCAATGAACCATAACGATTCAAATTAAGAACAACAAGAACAATGCAGACATATTTGCTTCAAACAAGCCAGAGCATTGAAACAGTGCTGGTGCATAAGTTAAACTATTAAGTGCTTCTTTTATATATAATTGTAAGTGGCGCAGTGGGTTGTGCGTTGGTGTTCGGATCATGGGGTCACAGGTTCAAACCCCACTGCAGTCAGCATGTCGTTGTGTCCTGGGCAAGGCACTTCGCCCCAAATTGCTCCTGTGGTGATTGTCCACAGTATTGAGAATGTAAGTCGCTTTGGATAAAAGCGTCTAACAAGTGAAATGTAATGTAATATAATTGATTAGCCAAGGTACAAGCAAAACAGGTGGGTCTTCAGTTTGCATCGGAAGATTAAAACACCTCATCAGAAGCTTCAAATGTGAAAGAAAGACATTTGGTACATCTCAATTGTGATTAGTGAATCTAGTTTGATTTATTCAGACCTATTTGCTTTGATATAGTCTTTTATTTTGGATCCATAAGTTGCTTCCTTGAGACTTATTTTAAATATTAGATAGCAAGTCTATTGCCTTCTTTAAGTCAGACTTCCTCAGTGTGTTTTTCAGGATCATTTCACGTCGCCCGTCATTTTCTCATGAAGTCGAGTCTGAACTTTTCAGTTTAGCTGTATTTGCTGTTTTCCCCCACACTGGTGGCGTGTTGTTCCCCTTTTCCTGCGATTCTTCTTCTGCTTGGAAACTGGTTGGGATTTCTCCAGGAAGGAAGCCACAGGCGCATTTATGCTCTGATAAGTTCTTTTGGTGGAAATGGAAGTGATTTTTTAGTGCGTCACCGCTTCGAGGAAACCGGTGGATAACAGAAGTGATTGTGTCTGACAATAGGCCCACTTTTCTTTGCAAACACGTCTGTCAAAGTCAGGAATCAAAAGAGAAAAGATAGCGATAAAAATCCCCCTCATTGTTTCGCCTAGGATTTATAGTTCTAGTTTTGTTTGTAACTGGTTGTTGTAACTGAATATAAAAGCATCTCCCTTGATGTGATTAGTGAGAACCTCGGTTTTTAATGTTTGAAAATCACAGCAGTGTTTTTCTCGTCTCCCTTGAGATGAAAATATATTTTTCTAACAAATGTTTGAAGAATCATGTATTCATAAATGATGACTATTTTGTAAATACTACGAACACAAAGATATCTATTTAACCTGTGTCTGTACTTTTTGATAATAATGTTCTCACTTGTGATTTAATTGCACCTTTAGGAATTATGTATAACTCATAATTGGAATAACATCTTTCATCAAAGCATACTGTACGTTTCCCCAGTGGTGTTGAGTAGCATCTGCAAGTTCAATTATTTCTCTATATTGTCTTTTGTTGTCATCTCTGGTCTCACCATGTCCTAAGTTGTTTAAGAGATGATATAATCACCTGAATAAACTTTGGCTCCGGTTTCAGCTGGACACCCACAGAACTTCAAAACGGAAATATTTCCCACAAATCCCAAAAAAGGTATCTTCCCTCTTACATTGTCTGTAGTAAGCAGCTTTTTAAATGCTTACTATAATGCCACTAACCAAAACATGTTGTTCATCTGCATGTTTGAAAACACCACTCACACCTCTAATGTAACACACACATGTGCCAGATGTATGCACGCAAGATCACGATTCTCAAACCCTTACTGAAACTTAGATTAGAACGAAAAACCACTCGTGCTCAGCCAATCACATCTATAATATGTAATGCAACACAAATGGAACCAGTGTAATAACATGTTCAGAAAGACAAACAGGAATGTTGTTTCTGCCTCAGCAGAGCAGCTTTAATCTGGCTGTTGAGGAACACAATCTGTGCAGTGCTGAAATCATTAAGAGATTTACATTAGGTTGAGCATCAGGGTCCATTGTTAAGCATTTATGCAAATGAGACGTGGGCTTTCTTACTAGTGCATGTCTTGGGAGATGCAACGCTCGTGCTGTTTCACCTCTGAAGAAAAGAAAGCATGGATTGTTATAGGCGATCTGTAACCTGTGTGTTTGTGCATGTATGTATACTGACTTTCTGCATGGCTTCGTTTCTCTACTACTGTCTGACTTCAACACACACACATACACACCTACAGGGTTGGGAGGGTGACCTTGAAAATGTAATCCGTTAAAATGACTAGCTACCTGTAAAAAAAATAAAAGGAATCGGTAGCGTAATCTGAGTATCACAATATACAAGTAATGTTACCTGATCACTTTATGTTACTTTTGGATAACCTCGATTTCAATTGCCATGTAAATCAGTACAGGAGAGAATAAGTATCAATAAGATGTTTTTATTAAGTGCGTTATGTAAGACAACAGAACAATGTGACCTTAGAAAAGAAGAAACCAAGATATTAAGTATCAAAAATGTATTTTATATCTTATGCTAGGCTAACAGAATAGTACGGAAGAGGATTAGGGCCACATGATTTTTTTTTTTGGGAGGATTTGAAGAAAAAACGTTTTTTTTATCTCAATTCTTAGATTAAAGTCAGAATTCAGATTTTTTTCTCCTAAAAAAATTATGTTTTTTTGTTCTGAGGAAAAAGTCAGAATTCTGAGATTAAAGTTTTTTTCTCAAAACAAAAAAAAAACATATTTTTTTCAAATCCTCCCGAAACAAAAATTAATGTGGCCCTAATCCTCTTCCGTAGAATAGTATAGTTTACACATGCTGTTGAACACATTAATTAAAAGCAAACAGTATTTTCGTTCATCAGGTGTCCACCTCCTGCATTTGTTCAATATAGAATGAAAGTACCCTTAATGAAAGGCAACAATACAATTCAGACAGAACATCTATCTATAATATATCATTCTTTATTATAAAATGGTTATCCTGCTAGTAATCCCCATTTTAAAAAAGCCATATTTTTGTATGTAACTGTAAGGGAATACAGGTACCTTTCTTTTGTATCCAGATGACATAATCCCGTTACATATATTCTTATCCCAAGCCTGCACACCTTGTCTCCGTCAGTATGCATTATCTTCTTGGCTTTTGCCTGTTTGTCTTTGCAGGTCGTGCCAAAGCTGAGCCGGCCCGACAGACCACCACGAAGAGGAGGAAACGGAAGAACTCGGCCAGCAGCGCCAACAGCGCCGGCACCACGGCCAGCAAGAAGCGCAGCCCGGCCACCAACTTCAGCCTCTCCAGTCAGGTACCTGTAAGCATCAGATCGGTTTGCCTCTTCTTTTATTTCTCTTCCTACATTCATGTTTGCAGGGTTACACACAGACACGAGGTGTTCCTAATGGTATTGCAGCTATTAGGTTTAATTTATTTGCACAAAAGAGAAGAAGGGGAAAAAAAAGGCACCAGGAGGAGAAAAGAAACTCAAATGTGTGCCGAGAGACAAAGAAACCTCCAGGGATTCGAATGAAAACATGTGGCCAGGAAAGACAAAGAGAGAATGAATGAAATATCATAAAGAGTGACACACACGACATTAAGAATCATCAAAGCGGAACATAGTACAAGAACAGATAATATTATAAACAGGAATTAAAGAAGGTGAATAGAAGTTTATTTTTGAGACAGCTAGTTTTATATTAATACGTTAAGCTTTTTCATTAGTTTCTTCCCAAATAATTCACTATATGTTTGTTTTAAAAGACCAGGCTGACCCGTTTTCTAAACCTAGTGGATGTACCCTAGAGTTTTTAAATCTCAGGATCAATGTGGGTGGAGAAAGGGACTCTTTAAGACACCACTGTTGACCGAGTCACTGATGTCACACCTGCCAGAGGACTTGTACTGAAGCAGGAGTTACATTAACTCTGTACATCTGAATGTAAAGAGACTGGATGAAAAACAGTCTTCCACACATACCCATTTAACTGAACTAATCCATCCCATTATTGAGCATAAAATAACAGGTAATAATATTATAAACAAAGACACATTTCAAAGATGTAAACAATGAAAAACCGTATGCATTTACAATAGAAATCCCCACTGTCTGATTTCATGGCTCCTACAAATTGGATAAAGAAAAAATGTTCAATGTGACGTAGGAAGTGCTGAAGTTTTGCATTGAGGCAGGACAATTTAGGTTACGATTTGTGCACATGTTTATTAATATAATAACATTAGCGATAACCAACACACATTTTAAAAGCGTTTATCAAACATTACCTTTGTATGTCCCGTGTACAGTTATTGGAGCAACGTCGTAGTCCTTTTGTCCCTTTTTCAGATGTGTTGTTGTTGTTGATGAAAACGTTTCTAAAACATACTACAAACATTAGAAAGTCAATCCTAAATATGAAGATGAGTTAAGGATGCTCTGACAAGCTTTTCACATCCAATCTTTCTATTTAAGGTCATTTTGAAACCGCTTTAATTCAGGACATTTTCCACTAACCACTTAAATCAGTGTTTCTCAAACTTTTTCACACCAAGGACCACTTAACCAATCAAAAAACACTCGTGGACCACCTAACTCCACAAATATCCAAAATCACATCGTTCTTTTAGAAAAGATTACAAATCGCCTGAAAATGGTACAAACAAGTGGCAACATGTGTGACGAAGGTGTTGCGCTGGGCTATATCATGCAATTGAAAGTGAAACGTAAGCTCGCTCCATTGCGGAGATATTCCCGCGAGAGTGCGGAAAACTCAAATGTATTTATTTATTTCAAATGTGAAATGTTACCAATATACTCACCGACCACACTTTGAGAAGCACTGACTTAAATTGAACTGCTTGCGCCAACATCCAATAAAAACAATACAAGTCACCGCAGAAAATGACATACAAATCTATATTCATCTAATACTATCATTGAGATAAGTAAGAACCTACTGTCCCTGTGACTCTGCATAGTGAGTTTCAGGGTCTGAATGTCTGATTCTGCGTCTCCATAACAGGCCACTTGACACAGTTAGAGGTTAACCAGCCTCTCAAACAGCTGAGTGTTGCTCCACATGTCTCCCCTCCAGGATGTGATGCACAGGCTCTTTTTCCCAAACACCGTTCATTATACACATGCTGTATTATATTTACACTCCTGCATCCAATTTGCTATTCTGGAGCTTGGTCGATGCCGGTGTTTCTGAACACAGGTCAGCGCAGTTCAGCTGAAAGTGTGCTGATACAAAATGCTGTTAAAGGTTTGCAGGTTGGCATTAATGTGAGCTCCATGTCTGGATTCATTCTGCGTGGTGGGAGCTTTAAGGGTGCTGATGCTTTTCTATAAACACTGTGTGTCCACTATACTGTAGCTTTACTAGGAGCGACATTTATATTTATTTGTTTTCCCTATTATTACATTTTGAAGACATCATTCCTGAAGTGATTATGTTCCCTCTTTACCGTCAGAGACATGAGTCCCATGTGTTGTGAGGCTGAGGCACAAAAGTACTTTAAATGTACTCCAATGTTAATACAGTAAGCATGTTTGTGGTGCTTCACATCAGATATTTCATATTTAATCAAGACCACAATCGTTCCCAAAGTGCTTTGAGTGCCTAATCCTAACCATTAAAACGTTCTTTTCATGTTTCAGTTGCTCAAAATAATACTACTAACAAAAGTATGCTTTGCTCGCTTAGATGTATGACAGGTAGGATTTATTACTATCATTGCATTGAGTTACTTTGTATTTTTCTAATCTGTTTGATGCTCTTTTCTGACTGAAGTACAGTATTTGAGTAAGATTGAGGCGATCATCAGTGAAATATGAATAGGACCACAGATGGAAATGAGCTATTAGCTATAATCTGGCATATTGCATCTCTTCTCTTTGCTGAGATTAATGTTTTTGTATGCATGGTCCTTCTATAAATAAATACAAATACACAAAAATCAATTTCTGGAGTAATTTCATTCGATGATTGAGATATAGCTCTTGTAGTGTAGTTATATTTTTATATTTATGGAAGAGCCATGTTGCTGCTTATGTACCTCATCAAGGTCATACAGACTGAAACGTTGTGTAGGATGTTTCAGCAGTAATCGGACAGTGTGAGTTTGTCTCAATGCTTTAGCTAAATGCAGATGCAATACATGAAGTGTAGATATGAACAATATGTTGTGTGTCCTGCTAATTGATTGACAGCATAATGTCGATACACACATGTCATCTTAACAGCATTATGTTTCTTTCTTTGCTTCTGAAAATGTAAGCAAGTAAGATATGAACATGCTTTGTAAGGAAACGGGGTTGAATAAAGGGACATTGTAGAACTTGCTGTAGGTGTCTTGTTTAGGTGATGCATTGTAATAGTGGGTAGACTCGTCTCTCCAATTTCCAGGCATGGTTCCAGTTGTTTATCTACTTGGCACTTAACAAAAGAAACATTATGTTTTCTTGCATTTTAACAGTATTTTGTTCTCCTACCTGCGCA
>CALSBZ010001477.1:408044-418777 GCA_943591055.1 Gobionotothen gibberifrons | reverse complement strand
TGTGTGTGTGTGTGTGTGTGTGTGTGTGTGTGTGTGTGTGTGTGTTACTTTGATTTCTCCTGGTTTGTTATTTTAATCCAAAGACAGCCATTACAATGCGATATCTGACATGGACAGATTAACCTTTATCAGCTGCATGGGCAAACATAGACAGCTCCCCGATACAAGAAGGAGCAGAAAGGGCATCTGAAGTTTCAAGTTGCCGGTGATTAAGCCCTCGCCTGTTGAGCCTCCCGGCTAGCCTTTTCAAATCAAGGTGATGTTAGTTAAATATTTTGCAGCCCCATCCTTTCTACTTCTATTAGTGTGAGTGCTGTCGTAAGCCCACGGGACTTGACAATACTTCAAACGCAGCAGCAAGGCAGCTGTGAAGGTCAGCCTCTTTGCAAGCAGGTTCCTTTTCATACAATATTCATCAAAGCCTAATTTCAAATGAAAGAGACATGACATGTAGAGCTTAAAATAGGGAATGTCAAACGAACGACGATGAACAAAGAGCGATCACAAGCGGGGCGACGGAGAATCACAGACAATGATATTATATTGTTGTACACAAAGTTATTGAGATTATACACAGCGACGTATCAAAGTATCTACACTGCGTGTCCTTCAGGTACAATGGGGGTTATATAAAAAGCCTTTCCGTTGACTGTGTTTCCTGTGCTTCTCTGAAAGAGCCTTGCATATTGGCTCCTCTCCGTGATAAGAGAATTGAGGCTTATTTTACTGCACGCTCTCTGGAAGTCTCCCCGGATAAGCTAAATGCGTAAATTCTCAAGCCGTATTTGGACAGGATTAACTACACCTGCATTTGTAGTCCCATCCCTATCTTGCATGCCAGTAATCTTTACAGGCGCACCAGTAAAAATCCACTTTTTTATTTTACCCTTTTCTTAAACAGCCTGTAAAAATAACCTCCGAAGAAGCCAGACCTGTGCAGACTGACGTCCCTGAGGTTGTTGGCAAACTTCTCGCCTCCCGAAGCATATGGTGGAGAGCCATCTGCTCACTCTGCACCTGAGAGAGCAGAAGCATTCAGTTCACCCCAGACTGAGATCTGACTCTGACTCTTTGCTTTGGTTCATCCTTCACAGCTGTGCTGGTTTGTTTGTGTTTCTGCAGCACAACATCAAACACTGAGAGAAAGCATGGCAGAGTTCTGGTGTGATTCTGTGTTTAAAGGAGGTAAACACTGCCCTTTTTGTAACAATAACATATTGCATTTCTTTTCTATAACACATTCAAATTAATTTAAAGTGCATACAGCTAAACTGAAGCTACATTTAAACCAAAACCATAATAGAGTGGCGAAGTCACGCCCATCTACTTCCGCCCCATGGAACCTTATTTCTGAAAAATTATGCATTGAAGTCAATGGAGAGAGAAAGATTATCTTTCCATCCCGTTTGAATTGTGCTACGAATTACACATATGATGTTTGTCAATCTTAAATAATAATTTCCATGTCAAAAAAGTCACAGTTTGTCGTAAAACTGTTGAAATATCAGACTATGAAAAATATGCAACTAGAAAGACTACAAATCCCAGAGTCCCTGTCCCGCATGCTGGCTCTTACGGACCGACTAACTCCCCTTGTGTGTATGTACAGCTCTCAACATGCCCAGACTTGGAGTGATTTTCACCTCTTTTAATACTTTTCACCTCATTCTGAAAGAAAGAAGTGAAATGTGCCAACGTGACGGCCGTCTTGGTGTGTGGTGCGAGACGGGAGATGTAGTTCATTGAACGCTTCACACAAAAAAAGTGTTACTTCACAGTTTTACGACAGTTTTTAATTCTTTTGACTTTGAATTATCTTTTAAATTGACAAACATCATATGTGTAATTCGTGGCACAATTCAAATGGGATCGAAAGATAATCTTTCTTTCTCCATTGACTTCAATACATAACTTTTGCGAAATAAGGTCCCATGGAGGTCCCCCGGAAGGGGAGGGACTTCGCCTCTCTATTAATGCTCCAGTCATAGAATATTGAGATGATAGGAATGCCACGTAAACCCTTTATATTTACAGTCAATGCGTAAAAACTCCTTTATGCCTGTAGCCATCGGGCTGCTCAACCGGGGGTTAACAATGTAACACATGCACACACACACACACACAGAACAATTTGACTCATTTCCCGCTCTTATGTGCCCCTCCCCCCACATGGATCACACCTGGCACACGCAATACATGTTCAGTGTCTGTTCTTTGTATATTAACTGCAGTTGTTCATGGCTACCAGTAGTCTGATACAATATCTATATATATAATATATATGTACAGTTTGAACGGGTGTTAAATTAAATTTGGTGATGATTAACCTCTTAACCCCTGAGCCTGTTTTTCAGGTTTCAGGCTCGAAAATGCCACTAACACAACAAATGATATATCTTCACTTCTAAAAGGGGTAAATTAATAATTCTTTTTCTCAAAGCAAGGTTACATCTGTGAGTTGGATTTAGAAGTGTCAGAATCAATATATATATATTTTATTTTAAAGTAAATTCAGATGGAACATAGTAAAAACATGTAAATTCTAATGAAAAAAAAGAAAAACCCTTTACTTATAGTGATAACCACCCTTACATGATGGGTTAGGAGACTAAAAGCTTTAGGAATCCAAACTATAACATATAATAAGTACCCTGTATCAAGATTGATGCAAAACAAGTGAAATTTGATCTTTTTAGAGAGATTTAGAAAAATAAAGTCCAGGCGGACTCACCTCTGGGTAATTTGGGAACCATCGGTTCCATTTGACCTTTTTCACTGTAAAAATCATTTTTTTACTTTGAATTTTCACTATAGGTATTCATTCCATCCAAATACAACTGTTGTAAAAAAAAAAAAAAATGTAAAAAAAAAAAAAATCTGAATCTGAATCAGAATACCTTTATTAGTCCCACAGAGGGGAAATGTGCAGCGTTACAGCAGGAAAGAGCCACAGACAGCTTAGTGTTGCATATCTTAAATGGGTTAAAAAAAGTACTACGTTATAATATGATAAACAACATGCTAAAAAAGTACTACGTTATAATACAATAAACAATAAACAATATGCAAAAAAAAAAAGAGATAAAAACTAAAAAAGTTACATCATTTTCAAAAATACAGATCAAAAACAAATCAAATCAGGTGTGGGTTGGGTGACTGACAATGGTGGGGGTCCAGAAGCCATTTCATCCTCATCTCCATCACTATGAAAACAAATGTGGAAAAACAAAGGGATTAGATGGATTCCTGTAATTCCTGTTTCCTTGGCAGTAAACATGGCATTTTGAGTGTGTGAATGCAATACATTTAGAGACCCCCACAGTATTATTTCGAGACTATGTCTCAGGGCTTCTTAACATTTATGAAACTATTAATGTTCCATACCTTTTAAAGTTAAGAAACTCCGCTAACTGAATATATGAACCATTTTTAGCTTACACAACAGCAATCTAATCAAGCATTGAGCTAGCAAAATGCTAACTAATGCTAACGGACTTTTAAACAGAAATCACGCTAGAAATGCCCTTATTTCTATCTTAACTGCACAAACAAGATATACGATGTAAAGCTGAGACTCCACAGAATCCAGACATGTAATGTCATCACTGTACGAAAAAGAGATTACATACCTTTGCCGTGGTGGAATTTTGTCATCAGAGTCACAACGTTCTGGCTGCAGGAGATCCTCATCGTCTGACTCAGAATCAACAGCTAACATTTCTTCATCGCTGTCAACATTAGTCACCATATCCATTGCCTGTAAAGTAGTAAGTATCTCTTTCCTGTGAGCCATTATTTGACTAAAGTAAAAGTACATAAAAAGTCCTCAACGCAAATGTTGTAATCTGCTCGGTATCTGCTATCTGCTGTCCGCTCTGTACTCCTGCGCTCCTGCGCTCTGGGTGCAGCTGGAATTCCTGCATTCTTTCAGGTGAAAAGAATATTTCAAGTCAGCTGCGTAAAGTACTTAGGCTGGCTGGTATTCTTTATAGTTTACGCAGGACCATATCTCTGGAACCCATTGGTCGATTCGGGTGATTTACACCTTTTTCTTAACCATCAGATCCAATAGAATCGAGTGGCAGTTCCCAAATCGACGTAAATATTACCATAGCGGACATAATAGAGAAGCAACGGAGAATATCTGAAAGTGCAAGAATGGACTGCAAAACTTTATACCCAGTATATTGCCATAAATATGATGATGGATTATCAGTAAAAAATTCTACGTGACACAAAGACATTGGATTAACCTTGAGCGGCGTTTTTATTCCGGTGAACACAACTTTTGATCACAAATCAAAAAAGGTAAAACGGAGTTATTGTAATATTTTTGAAACCGGATGTTGTTTACGTTCTCTTTTCTGGCTGATAGCTCCACAATTCGGGGTCGTACAGTGATGACATTACATGTCTGGATTCTGTGGAGTCTCAGCTTTAAATCGTATATCTTGTTTGTGCAGTTAAGATAGAAATAAGGGCATTTCTACCGTGAGCTCTGTGAAAAACTCCGTTAGCGTTAGTTAGTATTTTTTCGCTCAATGCTAATTCAAAGGCTTGGTATTACTGTTGTGTTTTTTTTAGCTAAAAATGGTTCATATATTCAGTTAGCGGCGTTTCTTAACTTTAAAAGGGTATGGAACATTAATAGTTTCATAAATGTTAAGAAGCCCTGAGACATAGTCTCAAAAAATAATGTGTGGGGGGGGCCCACGTGGGCGTACTTCGGGATTAAGAGGTTAATGGCTGTTGTGTTAATGTAATAGCAGTTAAAACAGGACACCAAAGTAAGGGGGGGAACAAAGACAATAGGAGGGTTAAACCAAAGAAAAGTCATTTGAACACACGATATAACCAATGTCTTACTGAGTTATTATATATTCAGTAGACTGTGCAAAGAATAACACAAAATCAATACAAATGACATTTTAAAAGCTCATTTGGCCTTTTGTGATGAATTCCTAAGACATCCCTTTAATTCAATTTGTTTTTGGATCTTTTCATATCCCAACATTTGTTTTACTGTATTTATTTCATCCCCAGTTTGAACATTGACCTAATTCCTTCTGAGTGGGGTTTGCGGTGTGATTTGATCGAAACATATTACCGTCATGGGATGTTTAATGTCTGTAAAGGGCAGCCCCCCCCTCTGCAGTTTTCTCTTGAAGTCTCTGAGCAGAAACAGCTGATCACGTCTGATGTAAATCCTCATCAGAGCTCTCATTACTGACAAATGAAAATAGCTCTGCTGTTTGTCCACTCATATTGAACTCAGACTCGTGACCTTTACAGATTACCTGCTTCTTGACATCAAGGTCAGCAAGTTTCCATCCATTAACTGAAACTGGCTTGTTTTCTAAGATTATGATGACTGAAACATTCGACCGCACTAAATGGATATTTAGAAGTAAGCGAGTATTGGATTTCAGCCCACTGTGTTTTCTCACTGTCTCTTTTCTGGAGCATTAACATCAATAGCTAATGAATTAGTCACAAGACGCATTTTATAACATTTAAGAAGACAGCGACTGAAGCAACGCACTTAATAAGATCAACAAACACAACAAACACATGGTTTAAAGGAATATATTTTAATACAAATACAGTTTGAAATATGCAAGATATTATGATAAATCCACAGGTTTTAACACAACGGCGAGGTTTATTTTGAATAGAGTGTCCTATACACATCCATCAGTACTTCACATTTCTAAAAGGAGCCTTTTTATGATGTGAAATGATTTCACAAGGGGCTTTCCAGCAGGAGGAAAGGTCCACGTCAAACATACAATATATAACATGCAGTTACTCAACGACCATAAGGACCACATTATATGTCCTGTATTCCATAGAAAATATTACATAACTCGACTTTTATGCAATGACCTTTATGTTAGACTGCTTTTATATGGCATTTCCATGGATTTGTGATATTCACGGAAACTAGCTCAGTACAGCATGTACAAATCATTCAGTACAAGAAGTGTACGTATAAACACAACATGTCATATAACTCAGTAAGGCAGGTCGTTGGAAATCCCTCAAACGTTATAGACCCTTACATTGACATTGTTGCTTTATTGTTTAACGTACACATTGCAATATCTCAAATGCATGCAGATGTGTTAATATTCATATACTGACTTACATAAATCCTTACATCCTCTCTTTATGATCTATAAAGTGTCTGGTTAAAACATGAGCACGTATTGTCCATCTGCATAATACATTATAACCTAATGTAGCATGGCATACCATCGAGTCTGTGAATACTAATGAGCTGTAACACATAGGACAATCGTCCATTCAGTTACCACTTCATCATCGTTGAGGATTGGCCACCATGTCTGGCCCACACCATCATCTTTTTGAATTACTCCTGGAGCAACAACAAAGACGTATTCTTCTTCTGTGGTGTCTGAAATATCTCTACAGCTGTTTGTATTATTGCCATGACATGTGGTGCAAACATTGGTGTTCCCCAGAGGATGAGTCCTTCTTAGTCTCTTGGCGCCTTAACTAATCAAAGTGAACCCATGAAATATAACAACTACTTGAAGGAATGGTACCAAATTCTGTATACATGCATGGTCCCCATAGGATGAATCATATCATGTATGTTGATAACTTAAGTGCCATAACAGGTTAGGTACATTATAGCAATGGGGTCATTTTAAAAGACTGGAATAATTGATCGCTCAAACGATGACCTCGTAAGCGAACGGAGAATTTTCCATTTTTGGCGATTTACATGTCGCAAATTACTCCAAATTACTCCAAACTACTCGGATATAGTATTCCCGATATTTACGAAACGCTGTATACACATTGCTCTTATGATTGCGGACATATTTCAAATTTGCTTTTATTAGCCCCGCCCTCCAGAAAGTCGGCCATTTTGAAAAATGTAAGTTTTTCATGCATTTTAAGGACATTTCTGCGAACTCCTCCCAGGGGAAGGATCGGAAAAATTCCAATCCAGGACAAGTTCAGCCCATATCCAATGTGATGCTAAATTGCGAAGGAATAGTCGATCACTCAAACGATGAGCTCGTAAGCGAATGGAGAATTTTCAATTTTTGACGATTTACAGTACATGTCTCGCATATAGTTTTTCCGATATTCACGAAACGCTGTATAATACATTCTGTACAGATTTTCATGGTCCCAAGGAGATCAATTTTGCCAAGTGATTACTTTCGCACCTTAAGTACAAGTTACCCCATGAAATATAACAATTACTTGAAGCTCAAAGTTATTTCATAAAATATAGCATGTACTTTGTATGTATGTATGTATGTATGTATGTATGTATGTATGTATGTATGTATGTATGTATGTAGCAAGAAGAATAACTACATGTACATTACAAATATTTCGCCGAGGAGGAATTTCACCAAGTATGCTAAATACTGTACAGATATTCATTGTCCTCAGAGGATAATTACTCACAAATGTTGTGTTTCACTGACTTCTACCATATTGTTGACATGTGCCGTATCACTGAGTGAAATGTCTCAACAACTACTTTGTGTTTTGCATTTACATTTGCTACAGACATTCATGGTTATCATGGGTGTATTGTGATAACTTGGTGTTTCCTAAAGTTTTAATTTAGCACCTCAACATGTGTCCAACATATGTATTGGTAAATATTAGCATCTAATGTCATCCCCATAAGCTGAACCCTATTTAGTGCATACACTGCAGAAAATAGGTCACATAGTTTTGAAGCCTCCATTTTGGCCTTTGTCCATCACAATCTTTGTTTTTTGCAACTAGATACGACTTGAGAGGCTGGAACAAAGACAACCAAACGCTCAACAAGACATTTTTACACTGGAAAAAATACTGCTCCAAAAACAAGTTAAACAATAATGAAAACACGGTGTTTTCACTTGAAATAAGTACAAAAATCAAATCAAACAAGTGAAAATGTGCTCGGTAAGATTACTTGAAAAATAAGGGATATTTAGATGAATCAGATCTTGTGATTAGCTGGGAGAACTCATTTTGAACTATATTTGACTACAATCAGGAAATGCTGTTACAATATAAGCCGCAGATACTCTAAAGTGTTCTGTTTTCTGATGTTAGTTGGTGATCTTCTAATAAATATTTAAAGAAATATGTGTTTCATCTGAGATACGAATCAAAATAAGATATTTTGACTTAACAAGATGATGCATTGTCTAAAAACAAGACCCGATATCTCACTGCAGTGTTACTTCTGAAGTTAGTGTGTGTCAGGTGTAGAGACATATTCTGACTAGATATTAGACAAGAGTAGTGTAGGACAGTCTTTTTCAAAGTGGGTGCCCCGACCCCCCGGCGGGCCGCAAGGGGGCTCCAGGGGGGTCACGCAACGTTTGAGGGAAAGGGGAATTTCTTTTTTTTAAAGTTACATTTTGACAAACACAAGGTAAATACAAAATTTTTTAGAAGAATAACTGATTATTAATTATTAATACAAATATATATTAAGAAAAAGTATTAAGCTGTATGATTGATTTGTGATATTTTCCATCATAATGTACTCATCATCCGCCAGAGGATAATGCTATATGGGGGTCCTTGGCATGGCAACGTTTGGGAACCCCTGGTGTAGGAGACCAAAATATGTCCGCAAGGATCGCGGCCACTCTAGTCAATGGGTGCTATTCCAACAGACGCGCCGCGTTACGGCTCAGAAGCGTCCCAGAAGCGTCTCGCCGCTGGGCTCCGCTCGAAATAGGATTGAAGTCTATTTTTCGACGTGACGTGAGGCGTTGCAGAGGCGGTGGGCAGGAAGTGGACCGGTCAGAGCATCCGGCCCATCCCCCAAATAAACTAATTTGCAGACCCTATCCCTCCGTAGTCGTTCAAGTAGGAGGAGAAATGCCAGCGTTCTCCTCCGGGTTACAGGCACTGTGTAAATTATATATATAGAATAATTATGATGATTTTACCACTAAAATACAGCAACACATCTTTGATTCATGTCGTTTATAACTGGGATATTATAATTATTATTAACTTTGTCTGCACAAAGTAGCCTGTCCAGGAAATATGCCCAAATCAACAAGAACTGCGAGCCGGCAGGCAAGACGTTCCGCTTCTGAAATGCTTCTGAAACCCGCCCGGTAGGGTATGACGCCGGAGGAGGCCGGACCAAAACCGAGGCGCAGCCGTTACGCGACGCAGACGGACCCGGTGGAATCTAGGGGTTAGGCTTATCTTCCATGAACTGGAAACACTGTGAAAGGGTTATAAGACGCCTCTTTTCTATATCCTCTGCACCAGCCATTGTGTTCTTTCTTTGACCATGATGCATTCTTCAACTTTCTTTTCCGTGAGATAAAACCTCCATGAAATCAGCCAGGAAAAAAGCCAGACGTTAACAGAAGAATGATCACCTGCATCACAATACCATCACAAGCCTGAGGGAGTCTGTATAATTGAGGCTCGGGTGATTCAGCACAAAGACTTGATGCCGATAGAAACGAGGCGCAGAGGCTGTGTAGGTATTTGGGTTTGGTCAGAGCGGGGAAGGGAAGCTGAGTTAATGTGTGTCCTACTTTATGTAGAGCATTGCTCATTGATAAACATGATCTGCATTCAAACGTCAGAAATCGACCAGAGCGCTGACTCAGGAGCCACACAAAAACTGCGCCAGTGAAAGGACACATAATCCATTTCAACACAGGGATTCAGAACTTCAGTATTTAGAAATATACAGAGAAGTGCTGCTTCTTTGGTTCCCATTTCATTTCCCATTTCATTTCAGAGGTTGCTGAAAAAAAAAAGACGAGAACTGTTACGGGTGAGCGAAGCAAGCGGGACCCAAATGCAGATAACACTGAAAATACCTTTATTTCAAGGATATGGATAATACGGACAAACAGAACACTCCCCGGTGAACACAGTCACAGACAAAAGACGAACCAACCCTGAACACAGGAAGAGACAAGACTAAATACAGGGAGGGGTAATCACGAGATGAGAAACAGCCGGGCAGGGGAGGAGAAACACAAGGGCAACAGGTGAACACAATCAGACAATTAGACACACCAGGGAAACTAACTACAGGGAGGAAAAACACAGGGAGAGGGACCAGACAATACACAAGGAGGAAAACATGACAGGGAGAACAGCAAAACACCCATTACAAGACCTACAAAACTAAAAACGTGACATAACACAAGAATTGTGACAAGAACAAAGAAGCAACGGCTGAAGTATTTTTAAAGTCACATTACACTTGCAGTTTTATTTTTCAGAAGTTTAGTGAAAAGTGCACAAGTTCAAATACTAACAAACCTGGTGAACAGACTTGTACACACTGGAGGGGGATTGTAAAGAAGTGTAATACAAGAAGTAGTAATGGTTACCACTAAGACAAGACATATTCACGTTAGCTGAAGATGTTAAATACATTTTAAATGCTACTTTAATGCTAGTGTGTCAAAGAGGAAATGTAAACTACTTTTAAACTCTGCAGATAATTAGCTTCTTGTTGGCATGTTATTTCTAATGATATTCGTTTTGCTGAATGAATGTATTCTTAAATAACGGCTTTATCTGCTCAAAATTAGCTTGAATGTCCCTTAAGTTTGATTCAGTCGAACAAGATTGATGAAATATACATATATGACATATTGAAGGCCTACAAACAGTTATGTTATGTTTCATATATGAACTTTACCCTAAAAGCTCCCCAGTTAAAAAGTCTGTGTAGTGTCTGATCGAGCCCA
>CALSBZ010001477.1:376973-389991 GCA_943591055.1 Gobionotothen gibberifrons | reverse complement strand
CTCTTCTCCATGTCTCTTCTACATCAACATGTGTCCCCTCTTCTTCATGTCTCTTCTACATCAACATGTGTCCCCTCTGTATATATCTGAGACCTGTGATATATTGATGAAAACCAGTATGATAGGGGATCTTTAAAGTCATGTCCATCATTACTAACACATATATAATCTAACTTCTTATGAAGACCAGGCCTGATATGAACTCCATCTCAAAGACTCAATATGAATTTGACTTTCATATCAATCAAATCTACTGCCTGCAAAACAAAATGTGCAATGAATAGAGAGTTTGTCAAAATCTAGACAAATACTGTATGAGATATATTTCATTTCTAGGCAACATGAATGTCAAGAAGTGGCAACATAACTTGTTGTTTTTCAGCTTTGTTCTCGTAGTGAGGATAGGATTATGTTCAAATGAAAAGGAAATAACTCAAAGAACATCCTCTGGGAGAAGAACTGGTTATTAAATCATACCAATCATAAGCCCTAACATCAATGCCGACAGACACATGGAGAATATGAAGCTGATTATTTCCTGATATCATTATTGTCAGAAAACAACAACGGGTTGTGAAGCTCTGCGGCTTCATCAGCAGCACATTTATTAATTAAGCATGTCAGGGTTAGCGACCTTCATTTCCATAACTACTGTTCCTACTGGCAGCGGTTGGCCTCGCTGGGCGGTGAGGTTGTGTGTGTGTGTGTGTGTGTGTGTGTGTGTGTGTGTGTGTGTGTGTGTGAGAGAGAGAGAGTCATTCATCTTGCTGACACCTGTCTGCTGACCCACACCCATACAAAGCTGTTTAATGAGTGAATCCATAATGTGGCCAATCTCTGCCAATGGCCGCTGAACGCCCATCACTGATTGGATGACCCCTCAGATCTTTTGTCATGTGACCCATGGTTTGCAGCAGAAATAATTATCAGGGGTCATAGAGGTGTGCACTTCTAGATGCACATACAAAAAGGATTACATATTCATTATTAGAACAGAGGGTTAAGGCTGAGACATATTTGTGTTGCTTTTTCAATACAGCTTTTTTACGTATTGTTTTGTATTTCAGGTCAATAATATATAAGTAGTTACATCATTTGAAATCATTTTGGGACCTGAAGATTCATTTGAGATGCAGCTCAAGTTTTGTAGTCATAAATCTGTGATGAAGATTGTGTTTTTCGGAACGGGCCTTGAATGTTTAAAGTGCAAAAGAGCTCAGCACAATATGATGTCCAATGTGTCAACCCCACGGCCCCGCGGGCGGGGGAAAAACGCAACATTTTGCAAGAAACAGCGTCTGAGGGCTTCTTAATATTTAACAAACTATGAATATGCCCTACCCACTTAACGGGAAGAAACTCAGCTTTCAGACAATATTAACCATTTTTAGCAAAACGAAACACAAGGGTAATAAAAAAGGCTCTGAATTAGCCCTGAGCGAAAACATGCTAACGCACTTAGCACAGAACTCAAGGTAAAATACCCTTATTACTTCTGCACAAACAAGATATCGATTAGCAAGCTAAGATTCCACAGATTCCAGACATATAAGTATCAACACTGAGCGGTCAGAACTCGTGGCGAAACGACAACAAACAACAACAAAGACATTAGCTTTACGGAGCCAAAACGGCTAAAAACATCTTACCTCTGTTGTTTTCTGATCAAAAGCTCTGTTCAATGGCATTACAACGAGAACAATGCTGCTGAAGGTTAATCCATAAATTAATCCAATGTGTCTGTGTCATTTTGAAATGATTACTGATGATCCATTATTCAATTTTTATGTCAATAACGGAGATTTCATATTAGCTGCTACGATAGCTACTAGATTGCATGACAGCTTCCGGTTCCGGGGCATTCTGGTCTGGTTTAAACCATTTGTTACACAGATTCTGTGACATTTTTTAATGTTTACAGTAGTTTCTTTTTCTTGCTTGAAAACTGAGCCTGTTAAGAGATTTTAACGTTTTGTTATTCATCATAAAATAGTTCAGTAAATACCCCACTGCTGAATTTTAAAATGGCGGTTTCTAACAGGTGTCTAACTGAGACGAGTAAATCACGTCTAACATTAGCCGCCTTTAGTTTAGCGGATGTGACGTGAAGTCATGTGACCGTGCTGTATTTCCTTTATAGCCCAACATTAGCCTCATTTAGCTTAGCGGTGGTGACGTGAAGTCATGTGTCCGTGCTGTAGTTCCTTTATAGCCCAACATTAGCCACCTTTAGCTTAGCGGTGGTGACGTGAAGTCATGTTTCCGTGCTGTATTTCCTTTATAGCCCAACATTAGCCTCCTTTAGCTTAGCGGTGGTGACGTGAAGTCATGTGACCGTGCTGTATTTCCTTTATAGCCCAACATTAGCCTCCTTTAGCTTAGCGGATGTGACGTGAAGTCATCTGACCGTGCTGTAGTTCCTTTATAGCCCAACATTAGCCACCTTTAGCTTAGCGGTGGTGACGTGAAGTCATGTGGCCGTGCTGTAGTTCCTTTATAGCCCAACATTAACCCTTTACTTCAGAAATCCTAAAGTGGTGTTAATATGTGGAGATTATCCTGCTGAACAATACATATAAGTATTATAAATGTGTGTTTGCCACAGATATTATTTTCTACAATTTTCCGAAATCCAATGGAGAAATCCCATTGGCTTTTTGACAAGTCAGCCCTATCTCAGCAAGACTTACTGTAGGAGTGGTCAAGTATATCAGAAATCAGAATCAGAAATCCTTTATTCTTCTTACATTTACAACGTTACAACAAAAGGGCGGTGCAGAGAAAAGGTCAATTAAAATAGTAGGCCAAGACCAAAAATGGCTTTACGTAGTGCAAAGAAAATGTTCTCACCACCTTATAATATCATGCACTTTGAAATGAACAAACTACCTATTAAAGTTAACTTGCAGCTTGCTACAGCTTGCAGGCTAAATGTACTTAAATTAAAATGTACTTGAATTGATCTTTGCTTTGGATTGTTGCAATAATAATAAACATACATTTTGTATAAAGCAATCATATTTCAAAGAAATGAAAGACTTCATTTTTCGATTGATCACAAGTTAACTGTTAAGTTAACTTAAATATGTGTTATCAATTGACAGCCCTAAACATACATATTGAGGGTCCAAGGACATAGGGTGTCATATTCCTATTCTGTACAAACTGTAAAGTCCACTGAGACAAATTTAACATTGGTGATATTATAAATAAACTTTGATTGATTGATTGATTCGTCTCTTTCTCAACACTCCATGGAATCACATTTTGCTCAACTAAAGACTGAACACAATTTCTCATGTTTTTGTTGCTAAAACTGGGTGAAACAGCTTTTAAAACATACATTAGAATCAGATCCAATCCAAAGTCTAGAGTCTAAGAATGATTAAACATGGCTGTATGACAGAAAGCAGGAAGCAGTGTCACAGGGCAGCAGTGAGTCACCTTTTCTTCCCCATGTCTGTCACAAATATCCCCACTTGTCTCTCTATTTTTTGTCTTTCTTCACATCATGATGACATTTTTTGGAGGTGAGGAAATTCAGTCGCCTGCTTCAGCCCCAGCCGAGGAGGTGGTGGCGCTCTCAGCTTCGGCTTGAAGTAATTTCAGAGCGATAATGTTCCCTTTCTCTCTGAGGCGGGTTACCTATAACAGCTCAGTGAAAGATCCTCGGCAGGGGAGTGCCGGCTATAAAAGTGTGCATTAAACAAATCTATCACAGATCATTGGCTGGGACCGACTCTGGTGTCCAATAATACACTCTCCAATTTCAAATGACAGACAGGGAAGTGGGGACAATAAACACATTTTGCTTCCACACACACACACTCTTTTCCTTTCTCTCTCTGATTTTGTGTTACGGTTTAATCATCGGATCTATCTCTTTCATATTGAACACGCAGGGTTTTCAATTTAGCCGAGCTATGATTATGTTTCCTTTCTCTATTGTCACGGGAAGAGGAAAAAATCCAAAGTGTTGATGGCCTGTTTTTATTCTTTCATTGTATCGCCGCCGTCTCTCTAACCTCTTCTTCACCTCCGGGACTGATTTGCGTATGAATGTGTTTTTCACCATTTTAATTTTGCTGAAGGAAAACCTCGGGCAGTGTGAAATGGGTCCGTGCGAACATTAATAGGTGAGCTTCTTGAACAAAATAATGGATTTGCACCGTGGGAGGACAAAAGAGAAGGCTTTTTTTCAGGGTAAGGGGAGGGGGGGCAGACAGGCTGCTTGGAGAGCTCTGGGATTATTCCACTGTTTCATGTTATCATGGGCAGGCAGACTGATGTGGGCTAAAACCAGCAATGCATCACAACACCTCACCAAGGTCGAGCACTTCCTCTCCGCCTGTCGTAGGGAGATTTGTCCAGGAAAAAGTGAGATGAAATGTCAAGAGCAGAGTGATTGCCTGGGAACGGGAGATCCTAATTAACTCTCTCTGGTGGAGATCTCTCTCTCTCACACTCCCCATATGAATCTTTCATCTCATCCTCCTTGTCTCGCCTCCGAGGACACGGCTGCACTCGCAAAGCCGGGCAGAGGACGGCCGGAAACAACGAAAGCAAAGGTAACAGCTCTGCGATGAATGACAGACTCTCTCTCAGGGATGGAGACGGACAGCAAAGCAATCCCTGCCGCACTGAAGCTGAAGCAGAAAGGGAAGAAATGACATCAACTAGTGGCATGTCATGGGAAAAAAGGATATTGACCAATCGGTGGCTTCCATTGTCAATGCCACGGATATGATAGGGCTTGTTTGGGGCCTTATAGACGTAGATTTGTAGGCCGACCAAGAAGTTACCACAAACCATTCTTCATGCTTTTAACCAAAAACATAGTAGACATGTTCAAAAAACCTTTTGACTTCGAGGGTATCAGAGTCGCTAAAATGCTAAGTCACTATGGTGTTATGACTAATTTCTACACCACTCTATTTGCTATAGGTAGAGGAAGTACCACGAAGGTAACATGGCCATTTCTACTGATCATAATTCCATTGTTGAGGTCTACTAGAATAGATTTATATTGTTCAATGTTCCAAAATCACATTGGTTTCTCATACAGCATCTCTGTATAGTATGTGTATTCACTCTCTGTCCTACACGCCTTGTTGGAGCTCCCCCCCCCTCCCTATGAGCCCACTGTGCTCTGATTGGTCAGCTCGCCCACTCTGTTCTGATGAGTCCACCACCGTTACAGCGGAACATCAGTGATTATGTGTTACCATGGCGTTTGTTAGCAACCAGGAAATGACACCAGTAATGACAAACAGATGAGAATGCTGCGTGGGGTCTGGGGGCCGTGTTGGCGGGACGTTGCGGGGCTCGCTGCTCCGCCCTTTGAGGCTCGAGGAGCGGACAGTGTGAGCTGGATTACTGGTGTAGTTTCCTGGTTGCTGCGTGGGGTCTGCGAGACAGCGAGACACCACGGAGCTCAGCCTGAGCACACACACACTCATGGCCCGTCCTGGAAAAAGCTTGCCGGCGGGCGTGTCTGAAACTCGACCAACAACCAATCACATGAATCTCCCGCCCCTGACACACAAGCAGCGGTTTGATTGGCTGGAGCTTGTACTGGCATATGATTTGATTGGCTGACGCTTTCACTGAAAGCTTCAGAAGCTTCCAAAGTTGAACATTGCTCAACTTTTGAATCCTGAAAATCCTGAAAATCCTGGAAATCTTCACTTTGCTTCCCACAATGCAGTTCGGCGAAAAGCAAGGCAAAGTGACGTCACCCCATTCAAAGTCAATGGGCAGAAGCGTTGGAAGATTTTTTTAACGCGGCTGTGTGGACCGTCACAGTGTGTGCGGAGATCTGCGGAGCCGCGGCTGAGAAAAGATAAGGCTGAGTGAGTGTGTGTTGACCAATCGGCGGAGCTCCACAGCGTTACGTCACTATGACCAGGAAGAAAAAAATGGAAAAAGAAAAATCTCCAACGAGGCGTTCTGGGGCAGCATAGACAGGTATTTTCTGTGTTAGAGTTTTACTCGCTACAGGGTGTACTTTGAGGGTTTGTGACTCTGCAGACCGTTTACATGCAGAAAAAGCTACATAACACATAAGGGGACGGGTAATAACCGGAAAAGCATGACATGGGACCTTTAAGTAAAGTAAAAAGAACATTTGCCAACAAACGTATAAAGTACAATTTGCATAAAGTTGCATTACATGAAAGTACAAGTTATTTGCTGTATATTTACAAAATGACATTGGAAAAGGAGGACAACAGGGATTGATTTGAAATATGTGTTCTTCTCTTTCTGATATTAAATATACTTTTGGGTTTTCTCACTTCTCATTGATTCATTTGTAAAAAGACACATTAAAGACAACACTTTATGATATTGAGCTTTATTTAATCAAGCAGTATTTTGCCTTAAAACACTAACTCATAGATCCTTGATGAATAAACGTGATTGAGACATTTTTGCTAAATCATGATTGAAAAAGAGTACACTTTTCCAATTAGACTAGGATTCTTTCTAATTATATAATCAAAAATTAATCATGTTTTAAAAAGCATCAGTTTAAAAATATGTTAACTGTCACATGCACTTTGACTGAGCAACAGCTTATCAACTGATTTGGACAAATTGCAACAAAAAAAAATTCTAAGCTGTTAAAATATAAAAAAAAGAAACCACATTACAAAGTTTAAACCCAAATTCCTCCGATAATACCAACACGGATGTTAACCAGCATTGAAATGGCAGTGGGTAGGCGAATACATTTTAACGGCACATTTGATCCATGACAAGTGGAAAACATGCTTATTAATTGACAGCACTACAACATAGATTGAATCTGGTGAGTTGCAGATTGTTAGAGATTTTAGGGCGTGGACACATTTTAGTTTTTTGTCTGAAAACGACAACTCTTATGAAACCCAGAAATGATGACCCGGTTGCTCAAGACATCCACATATCTACAGGAACTATTTTCTTTCTAATGAACCCGCAATCTTGACACTACACAGAAGGACGCTTGTATACTCATGGAAGAAAATCTCTCACTATAATTACATTTTACGTTCATAATAGCCACAACTCATTCCGGCTCAATTATGTGCTTCCTTCTGCGCGATGATATCGGTGAAAATAGTTCCTGAAGATCTGTGGATATCATGAGTAACCGTCTCTTTTATTATTTCTGGAAAGAGTCATTGCTGAGTTTTTCTTTTATGTATGTGCCATTTAGTTCAATTATATTTGAGAGAAGGCCCACATTTGTAAGGTCGATATCTCAAACACAGTCTAAATTATTAAATAGCACTCCACTTAAAACGCTGAATGTGTATTGTACTTTTAATTCTTCCTTTCTACCCTTGAACGAGGTCAAAGAAAGCATGTTGTCTTCGATTTAACCGATGAGAATAGGGATGGTAAGGATCCGTCGGAGGCCCACAGAGGAGTTTTCTCGGGGGACGGATGATAAGTAGCCTCCTGCAGAGTTCAGAGATCAAAGCCAACCAATTATACCCAAACCTACAACTCTCTGTATTCAGGCTTTCACTGCAACCATCGCCTGGTATCCAACATATTGTTAGTACTGTCTCTCATGTACAAATGCTACAGAGGCTATAATTTACTTGGCGAATAAAAAGATCCTCATTTAGAGGTAACAGCTAAATTGTGTGATAGTGGAAACAAGCGTTAGTCTTAATAATGCCATGGGTTAAATTCATTGACCTGCATTTATTGTGGGCGTGAACGCTAATCTTTTATTCATCTTCTCCTATTTAACATTCTTTTCATCTTACGAGTTCATCTAATTGCATTCGTTTAGCAACATGCTAATTCTGTCCACATAAATCTAAACAGATCTCAACCCGGCGGAGGCTTTTGACGAAACCAATCATGTGTTAAATTGATGGAGCCCTTCATTGTTCAGTATATTGAAGTGGCTCGTATCTCTAAAGGTCAAGTGCTTCACTGAAATGTACTGAGATGCCAAGAAGTCATCCATCAAACATGACATGGATGTGGCACGCATGGTTAATGAAGGCAGGGCAGCCATCACATTCATCATCTGCGCGGCGTGGTGATGGATCGGAACGTTCCTGTAAAAAGCATTATTATCAGCATTACCTTAAGTAGGCATTGGGTTAGGATACACATGTATGAGTAAAAATAAGTACAGGATACAACTGAAGAACAGGAGTGAGGTTTAACATAAAAATCTCTGTAACAATGTACACACAGAAAACAAAAGTTGAGTATTTTTAAGTAGACTATGCAGTTAAGTGGTTCAAATAAATGAAGTTAACATCAATTTTTTGCCTTTGTTAGTTACTTTTTCTCACCATTGGATTGTTATTTTTCTTAGTCACCACATCTATCATCCGCACTGTGTGGTGAATGATAAAAGGAGACAAGGAGTTTATAAAGAAGGGTTTATGGGTAACCGATGGCAACAAACAAGGGTGGGGCCGACAATCACTGGTGGGAAAACACAGAATGGCGGGAAAAACAAAAAGTCAAAGCCTCAGAAATGAAAAAACAGAAAACCTTATAAGATTTTACAGAATACATTTCAGGTAGAATCTAACTACAGTTAAAAAGTGTTTCTAACTCAAGATACTAAAGTAAACTTTAACATACATTTTTTGTCTGTATTTTATTTCTCACTATTGCATTGTCGTTTTTAATATACATCACATTCATCATCTGCGCTGTGTGGTGAAGGATAAAGAGAGCAGAGGACTTTACATATAGAAGGGTTTATGGGTATGGCTGGCAATCATACTGGCGGAAAAACGCAAAATGGCGGGAAAACGTAAAATGGCGGGAAAACGCAAAATGGCGGGAAAACGCAAAATGGCGGGAAAACACTGAATGGTGGGAAGTCAAAGCCTCAAAAACGAAAAAACAGAAAACCTTATAAAGTTTACAGAATAGATTTCAGGAAGAATCTACAGTTAAGAAATGTTTCTAGCTTAACATGCTAAATTAAACTTTAATGTACACATTTGACTTTGTTACTTTACTTTTACTCTATACTATACTATTGCATGGTCACTTTTATTAGAGAACAACATGGATCAGAGCTGCTGTAAAAAGCATCTACATGACTATCTTTTATTGATAATTGTACTTCTTACGATAGTATACATTTCTCTATTCTATTTTATCTTTTGATTGCAATTGTTTTATACCAATGCATTATTTATTTTAATTTAACTATTTATTTGATCAAATATTTTCACAAATCCCAATTTATTCCTCGGATAAATAAAATATTCTGATTCTGATTCTCAAAATACCAAGTTTTACAAAAGGTTAACGTGTTTCCTAACCCTTACAGACGTTATATAAAAAAAGTGAACGTTTGCTTGTAGTTTCATACAGGAAAAAGTCTAAAAACTGGTTTGTTTGTTTAATGCATTCACCTATTTTTGAACATATTTGTGTTGATGTCGAAAACCAAGAACTTATTTTTGAGAGAAAATGATTTCCTTGGAGAGTAATTGACAAGCGAGGCAGGAGAGCAGGCTGAGTATTGATCTGCGCTTGTTTGCATGGATTGGCAATAAACTGAGCCATGTTTAAAAAAATATGCAGAGATGAGTCATGATGAATGAGTCAATGTTTCTGTGCACATATTGCTCGATGCACATTAGGACAAAATCAACAGTAAAACTCAGCTTCTGCTCTGAGGTCGGACCTGATTGAGTGAGAGGCGGTGTGCAGAGCGAGGACTCTCTAAAGATGTTTATCGAGGAGGATATTTACAACGGGAATGTGTTTGTTATTATTTCATTTTCGGACTGAGCCATGTTTTCATGGTGAAATTGCGTTTCCTGCAACTGTGCATACAGTTTCCTTTCAATTCGTTTTGTTTATTTGTTTATAGTGTTAGGGACAGTCACAAAATCAACTGTCACACAAAACAGTAAATGGGGCTGGTTTAGCCAACATTGCTAATTTCCAGATGATAATAGACACCCTTAAAATAACAATACATCAACAGCGTTAGTTATACAAAAAAGATGAAAGACAAGTAGATAGAGGCGTCAATGTCCATTTATTTTTAAACAGTAGCAACGTCTTTATATTGACAACGAGTACAATCATAGTTTGGAGTTCGTAAAATGTTGTTACGAATGATTCAAAAGAGAATTCATTATAATTAATATATTGAAATGTCAGTGTTGTAGTGGAAGGTAAGAAAGTACATTTACTCAAGAACAATACTTTAGTAAAATTTTGATGTTCTTGTGCTTTACTTAGATTTATGCTAGTATATATTTCTACTTCTCTACATTTTAGAAGCAAATGCTTTTGACTCTACTTTCATATATATTATTCTAAAATTGCCCTTACTTTTCCTTTGGTGCTCTATATTTTACAGAGCCCCCTAGGAGATATGGAGAAGAAAAATATCGCAATACTTTTGCGAGATTTCGCAAAACCCCGTTGCAGTTTGTAGACGGTCCCTAAGCAGTCCTCTCTCTCCTCAAGCTGCAGATTGTGACCAATTCTTGAAGTTTAGCTCGGATGACGGCACGTATCGAACTGTTCTGATAAAAACGACTCTGTAGCTCGTTGTCTACCTTGCTATGATTGTAAAGTCATGTTGTTTGTATTTTTACAACGTTATGTTCATGAGTTATTGATCCGAAATTCGAATCTGTCAATAACTCAGCTCAGAGTATGCTTTGTGTTCTCTTGAGGTGTCTTTCAATGATGTGAAACCCGTGCCTATTGCCAAGCACTGATGTTATATCTTTATATTTAAGGCCAAGCTCAAAGTAAAATTGATGAACCGCTCCATTGTTGTGGTTTCTGTGTTGCCGAACTGACCAGGAAGTACATTGAGCTAAATGAAAAGTTTTCTCGCAAAACATTTCTTTTCAAATAATCTTTTTTCCCTTCTCCGTGTCCCCTAGGGGGCTCCGTAATATTTCGATGCCAATACCTTTGTACTTTTCTTATGTAAGATTTTGAATGCAGGACTTTTACTTGTAACTAGTATTTGTACAGATTAGAAGTGCTATTTTAAGGTAAGTACCACATAATACAGAATGTGCTATTAGAGTGCATGACGAGACTCGATTTAAGCGACTGCAACTGCTCTTGATCTTGTACAAAATATATTTCCTAAGGCAATTATGTGTTTCTGACTGATTACCGTATCTCTGAACTTTCTCTTTTACCAGATCACACACATTTAAATTATTCTATATGATCTTCTTTTGATAAGTCATGTAATAACTAATGTAATATTTTTTCACTAACATTCACTGAGCCCCCCTGCAGTTTGAAGCCCCCGGGGAGTCCTTCCTCCCACTTTGAAGACTTCTGGTCTTAAATAAACAAATAAGCATATTTCCCAAAATGTCAAAATATTCCTCTTAAAATATACCGTTAAGATGGCACCATCTTTCCCCTTAAAATAAATGGTGGTATTGCTAAATTATTGCATAATAGAAGCGTCCAGTTTTAAGTAAAATGGTGATAAATCACTGCTGAAAAATATGTTTTTAGTAATGAGTGTTTGATTGAAAAACAACGAGTGCTGTACAATTTCATTACAATATCAAAAATACATACACTTTTGGTCATTCTCTAAATAAAAACCCACTTACTGCATACTACTACTTGTACAAAAATAAACAGAGAAATCAATTTATATATACTTACTTATTCTTTATAATAAGAGTAGCAATAATTAAACAATGTACCGTTAAAAGACAATAACCTTACAATCTTGCAAAGTAAATAACTGTAATGTGAAAAATAACCATGAAAATTAGAAATAAAGTTCATATCTTTCGACACAATTGGGATAAAACACAGTCCTGTATATCCGTTATCTTTAAACTTGATTTGTGAATTTACATTTTTTAGTTTTACCTGTATTTCCGTTTGTTGTGTATGGCCTGTAACTAAAGCATTTCGTAAAACGCAAAAGATAAATAAAAAGCGTGTTGCTGCCCTTGAATGAAAAAGAGTACACATGAGTCTCAATTATCTGTCAAAAACAGAAGCATATATCTGAAATGAAATGTAACACTAAATGTTAAAATGGAGACTGAAGTGTGTTAAACACGATTGAAATGCAGACGGGAGTCTTTCGTCAGTTCCTGCCGTCACCAGGGAGTGCTGTTAAGAATCTGCAGATGTGTTTCTTCTCATCTTCCTCCCCTCTTTAATCTCGACCTGAGTGTTTGGTTTTATGGTGAGTGAAGTTCATGTTCTAAGCCTCGCTGAAGGAGAGACAAGGTTCCCCGAGTCCCTGCAGATCTGAAATGTTTCTGATGAGACCCCTTAACAAACTACACCCGTATTTGAAGCTCTGCATAAAGAGAGATGTTGATGTATGCAGGGAACGGAAATATGCTTCTCCGTGACCTTTTTGTGAACTTTTTCAACATTTTTACGGGTTATTTCCCTTCAGAGAATACAACAACTGAGCATGATTGAATTCGGATAAACTTTAACAATATATTATGTGCCATTTTCGTATTGAACATTTCTAAAAACACTTGATTTATTGTATATGCTGGTTTAGTTGTGTGAGGACATTACTGTAAATGTTTCAAACAAAGCTCAAACCCAGAACAATTCGAAGTAAAGTTATTTTATTTAAAGTATCGGGACCTAATTTAGTCCCATGTAATGGCGTTGAATCCCCTATTTACATTGAGTTAGCGTTATCTGTCAGAAGCTGTCATAAGCAGCATGTTCATACAGTTATAAGATACATATTTTCAAGAGATTGTTTTGATCTTCGTTGTTTTAACTATACATTTTGATCGAATTAAGAATTGTTGTCATCAGTAATCTGGATCTTAAACTATAACGGCCCCTACACACGGCCGCGGGCGTTAACGCTTGCCGACGGGCGTGTCTGAAGCTCGACCAACAACCAATCACATGAATCTCCCGCCCCTGACACACAAGCAGCGGTTTGATTGGCTAGAGCTTGTATTGGCATATGATTCGATTGGCTGACGCCTCCATCGAGGCGTCAAAAGTAGAACATTGCTCTACTTTTGCAGCGAGCACCGCG
>CALSBZ010001477.1:358107-366973 GCA_943591055.1 Gobionotothen gibberifrons | reverse complement strand
CACACACACACACACACACACACACACACACACACACACACACACTGAGCTGCCTGAGAAGTGATTTGTTGGAAATCCTACTGTTAATGGACTATAGATCTTTAAAGTATTTGCACCGTGGCTCCACTCTACAGAGGCTAAAGAAAAGGAGGAAAAGTCTTCATTCAAACATCATCATCATTCACAGCCCTCCAGTTAATTGGGTCTTAATCCTCCCATCACACATCCATAATCCCAGATCAAAATGCCTGCATAGGTTGAAGGCCCAGACTTTTGCACGGCAATAAAGTTGAGCGGACATTTAAGGCCAGTGTAATTAGACTCCAAACTTTAGGGGCTGGCACAGGTGCATACATAGAAGGCCAACAAAAAAAGGATAGTCCCTTTCTTGGGAAAGAAATGGGATTTTTGTCTTTTCTTGAAGTGCTGTGTTGAAAGCTTTCTCAACAAAAAACTATCCGATTTTTACATTGGATTCCAGGATATTTGGGGAAATAACTGACTGGTAAACAACATTTCTGATCTATACATGTTTTGTTCAGAAGAATAATCTCCACAAAATAACACACCTTTAGGATTTTTTGAAAAACGCTGACGTTAGGCTATAAAGAAACTACAGCAATGTCACATGACTTCACGTCACCACCGCTAAGCTAAACGTGGCTAATGTTGGGCTATAAAGGAACTACAGCACGGTCACGTGACTTCACGTCACCACCGCTAAGCTAAAGGAGGCTAATGTTGGGCTATAAAGGAACTACAGCACGGTCACATGACTTCACCTCACCACCGCTAAGCTAAACGTGGCTAATGTTGGACTATAAATGAACTACAGCACGATCACATGACTTCACGTCACCACCGCTAAGCTAAACGTGGCTAATGTTGGGCGTGATGATGTTTAATCGTCTCATTTAGACACTTGTTAGACACCACAGTTTTTTTTATTTACCAGTGGAGTATTTACTGACGTATTTCATGCTGAATGACAGAGCTTTAAGCCCTCCTCAGCTGGTGTTAACCACAGACCACATATCTGGCTAACAATCAAAAACACAAAAAGAAAATGAAGACTTTGAGATGAGGAAATTGGAAGTGGTGTATAAGGTCAACTAGACAGTGCTGATCAAATATGGGTCAATACTTTGTAAGTGTCTGTTTCTCTTCTTAAATGTTATGAGAAAGATAGTTTACTCTTAATCTGTAAACAGGGAATATTCTCTCCGGACAGTGGATGGGAGCAAAATGGGCACAACGTTCTTATTTTACAGCTAATTAGTACACTTAAACATCATTTTTATATATATTTGAGGCAAGAAAAAGACAATGCAATAATATTTATGTATACTTGATCAGTGCTGCCTGGTTTAACAGTTCGATTTGAGTTATTGATACTCCTTGGCTTTGATTGGTCCTTTTTTCTTCCAGCAAGGTGGGATTTTGCAAATGTCATTCTCTTAATTCCCTCACAAATGCCTGGTGGGAGCGAGAGAAACATGATTTCTTTACAGATTATCTGTCTCATGCTCTACTCTGAGGATTTAGTGACAATTTGAGCAAATATGACAAAAAGTTATTTTAAAAAAAGTTACAAACTGAATGTTTAATCCAGCGAATGCCCGCTCTGAAGTCTGATATTCAGAGTGAACACACGTCTTCAGTCACTGGAGAGTATCCTTAACACTGTTTAATCTTCTGCTCCCCCATGACCAAACTGAGAGGCATGCTCTATCAAACTTTGAGTATTTTTAACACGAAATGGGTCCAGTGTTGCTGAGGGGATTTAGTGAGAAACATCCGCTTCGTGTCATTCACAGTTTGTGAGCAGCAGCAGCCAGTCAGCAAGTTTACAGCTGAGAGAAATCACCGCTTTGTTGCAAAATAGAGAATTGAAATAGAGGTGCACTCGTACAGAAACTGTAACAGAAGCAGGGACAACAGAGGGGTGTTGTCAGTGGTTCAGAAATGTTTGAATAATAAAACATTGACTGCCAATGTATGGTTATGGTTCATATGCCAGATTTTAATTCAAGAAATCACTATCCCTGCATATTATAGCACCATCATCTCAAAGTACATTTGCACTGACACAATATATATATACATTTGTATACACATTCAAACATATTTATTTTACTTAAATCGATATATTCCTGCACTTTAACTTTATCTGCATATTGAAGTATGAATGCTTATTGTTTGTATGTTGTCTTCCCCTGAATGTTGTACGTCTCTTGTTTGTTTTTGATGGCAGCTTAATAAAAAGGAGTAGCTCTACTCATCTCATTGTACCTGTATAATGACAATAACGGATTATATTATATTCAATCCTTTTTAATCGGGGCAGGGTCAGGAGCCAATCACTGGGCTGGTTGTGTTTTAGCACACTATTAGATAAATGCAGCAGTTTAACCTGGGTTCAGTCGACACGCAGGAAAAACACTTTGTGCTCACACAAACATCAGTAAGTGGCAAATGCTTCATTAACCAGATCAGCTAGGACCAGTAAAAACACAAGCTACTCCAAATAGCTTATTTCAGCGCTTTTAATGTAGTGTGTAATGTCAACAGGAATAATATACATGCTTGTTTCGAGAATTATTTAAAGGCCCCAATGCTGGAATTGAACCTGGGATGTTGCATAATGTGGCAAAACGTCGGACAAAACCGTAGTCCGCACGTCGACGCGTCACTTAAAGTTGAAAATTGGAAAATGTGGAAAATTCCGGGCTGAGTGGACAATGTACATGGGAGTTGCAGCAACATCGTGTTTCATGACAAGAGATCTGTCACCACGGCAACGGCATACAGTATGAGGACACCCCATAATAGGCTCGACGGCTGCATCATCATCAAACATGTGAAGTTTTGGGCCGCATGTTCACTGGAGTTGTGAGTTTTTCCAACTTTGCTTAGAGTCATTTCTAACTAGTTGAATGTATTTTATCTTTCTAGATTTTTTCAGTTTATTTTATATTTTGTAACTCATTCAGTATATGATATATGGTATTTTTTATATATATAATATATGTCATTTAATAAGGGACAATAGTGGTTTTAGTTTGTCTAAATTATAATTGATTTATTTTTTCTATAGCTTACTATTTTAGCCTTTTATTAAAACCTTTTTATAACCTTGTCTTGAAAGGTATATTACTGCTTCTGTGTTGTATTCCTCCTCATGTAGAGTGACATAACAACGTTGTCCATGCTTCATCCGCACTGATCAGCATCCCCATCTGAAAAGGCCATTTCATCAGAGTTGCTATGGAAACAGCTTGTGTTACTCCCACTGTGGGACTTGTGAGAACAGGAGAATATTAATTCAGTGTTGTAAGTTAGCATGCGTGTTGTCAGCCATAGGTAGGTTGTATTGGGTTCATGGCGTGTGGGTTAATTAACAGACATATGGTTGTTAGGGTGGAGAACAAAAACAAAGCTGATGGTCTCGGAGGAAATGTCTGACACGTTGTTTACAAGAGATGCAGACAGAGCTCCATGTAGGTTGTTGACAATATAAAAAGGTATATCTCCAGTCATCACAAACAACTCAGAGTCACATGTTTCTGCTCAGGAGCTGTGCCGAAAATACTCAACACATCTCAGGTTATATTCCCTTTAGTGCCATGTTTGTGTCGTGTATTACCATTTTACTCATGCACATACTATTATGTGTCATTTATTATCATCATCACAAATGTTTACCCTGCAGTCTGCATGTCGATCTGTCCTTGGCAGATGCTCGTATGGCTTCAAACACTGTATTTATGTGTGTTTTAAAAGCACTTTGAGCGATATCTGCGACTAGAAGAGCGCAATATACATTTAGTCCATTTACGGTTATTATGGGTTGTACTCTGGTACATAAACCTGTGCATTAGTGTCAATTTGGCAACATAAGACATTTCAGTTGAGGGTACAGCTGTCACCATCTTTGTTATCAGCAGTTACCATCGTTACAGGCTTCAATCTCTTCTATCACACGGTTCATGGGAAGAGATCCTGTTCACACACAAACACACACACACACACACACACACACACACACACATCCATGTCACTCTGCTCTGCTGCAATACAATGGACTGACTCAACAGTCATTTCATTTTTCATTTTAAAAGCTCTAGCTTGCTATAATGGTAGTGTAAACTAATCCTAGAAAAAGACGAGATTTAATTTTTCAACAGAATTGATTATTTGGCGAGTGTTAAAAAAAACATATTTTAAGATTTTGTTTTATTGAGTAGTACATTATTAGCTGCTTGTCAGTGTTGTATGTAGGTTGTTAAAATCAGACTGCAAATGCATGTGTATACTACTGTATAAAGCTTAATGCAACATTTAAAACAAATTAAGAGGAAGTCATTAATCAAATTGGAAAAATAAGTGGACCAAGAGTTGAGCCTTGAGGAACACCTAGTTGTTGAACTGCTGTGTTAGATATTTAATATTGTATTATTCCCCTCCGCTGTGGAAAGATAATGCGAAGGCTGATTTCCAGAGATGGGAAGAAGTGGAGTACAAATACTTTGTTTTACGATAATACGATAACACTTTAATGGTCGGATCAAGTCTGAAATTTGACTTGCATCACAGCAGCTCCATGTGTAACATCAACATGGACAAACATCAAGACACAATACATGAAAAACAAACAACAAACTTTTAACATAACATCACAATCACTGAGAGAAAACATGCTCAAAGAGCCTTTAGCGTGCATTTGATGGTGGATTCAGCTCTGTGTTTACTGAGAGGACTGACTGGAGCACAAAGGATGCTTCAGTCTGACTTTATTGAATCGCAGGACCCTGTACTTAAGTGCATTTTTCTGGTATCAGTACTTTACTCCACTACTTATTTTTCTGACGACTTTTTACTTTGACTTCTTACATTTTTAACCCAAATACCTGTACTTTCTACTTCTTACATGTTGAACACAAATACCTGTACTTTCTACTTCTTACATGTTGAACCCAAATACCTGTACTTTCTACTTCTTACATGTTGAACTCAAATACCTGTACTTTCTACTTCTTACATGTTGAACCCAAATACCTGTACTTTCTACTTCTTATATGTTGAACACAAATACCTGTACTTTCTACTTCTTACATGTTGAACCCAAATACCTGTACTTTCTACTTCTTACATGTTGAACCCAAATACCTGTACTTTCTACTTCTTATATGTTGAACTCAAATACTTGTACTTTCTACTTCTTACATGTTGAACCCAAATACCTGTACTTTCTACTTCTTACATGTTGAACCCAAATACCTGTACTTTCTACTTCTTACATGTTGAACACAAATACCTGTACTTTCTACTTCTCACATGTTCCAAACAGGCTGGTTCCTTTAGTTTGAATGTGTGTTTGGTGGCGTGATCATTATTATTTAGAGTCATTGCGTGCCTATTGATTTGAACACGATCCGTGTATCCATAATTTCCTGGTCTTCTCTAAAGAAGAGGGACCAATGAAAACGTTGTCATGTTGCCGTTGTTCAGCATGGAAACATTCATTAGCTAACAATGACATTATTGTTCTATTAATATAAAGGGAGGTCAGGTACTCTTTAAAACAGCTGCTAGTTATGGGTACTTTTTACTGAAGTACATTTCAAAGCCTCTTTACTTTTACTTGAGTAAAGAAGTTTAGTCAGTACTTCTATTTTTAAACACGAGTATCTGTACTTCTACTTGAGTAAAGGATGTGTGTGCTCTTGCCTCTCTGCTGATGTCCTCCCCCCTGCAGGAGGAAGTGTGGAGCTTTGTATTTCAGTGTGTCCGTGCATGACTCTTCCTCCTGGCTCTTCAGATGCTGACCTGCTCACTGCTTGCCTGATTGCTTCCTCTCCACTCTGTCCAATCCGAACCTGCACTATGACGATCTCAAACACTGCTCATCTTTTAGGGGAGTAATACATTCATATACCAGCAGTATCAGACTGAACTTCTTAGTTTAATTCCTCAAATATAAACTACTGCTGCCAATCATTAACATTTTTTAATCAAATTAATTACATGACAGGTTTTATAATGAATCGAATGAATGAATCTGTATCACATATTTCAGTATTTCTGGAAAAAGACATTGCAAATTCAAATGTATTATAATACATTATTTTCATATTCATCTTGTTCAACAGTTACAATATCACTTTAATTGTAATGTTTGTATTATTATTTAAAATGTTATTCAATTTTATCTGTATTTTTAACCGTGTGTGAATCCTGTGTTTCACTCTGAGCCTGTTGCTGCTATAAACGCCTGAATTTCCCCAAGGGGATAAATAAAGTTCCATCTTATCTTATCTGACAGTGTAGAAATGTCACTACATAAATTGGCTTAAGCATTAATAATAGCAAACATACATGCTTGTGGGTTAGAAATTATGAGAATCTTAAAAATGTCAAAATTGACAAATCGTCATACGCCCAGCATTACAACAGGTCAGTCAAGTGGTCAATATTGATGCAGATATTTTCCAAGAACACAACCGATAATAGAATATTACGGTAATAATCTTAACAAAAATGTATTTTTATTTTAACAGCATATTTAGGGTAGAGATCATGATATGTCACTCTTCTTTTTAAGGCAGTGTGGTACTTCAATCAGAATAATCATAAGCACTTAAACTCCCACCACCCCTAAGGTTTCAGTTCAAACACAATGCTGATAGAAACAGTAGAACAGCAGCAGTGCAGACATGCCTTTAATAGCAAACACACTGTAGTTAGTTTGAAGGGTGTGGGCTCAGTTTGAAAAACCTCCAGAGCATCGTCAGTGAGTATCACTTACAGGACCCCGGGGGATTACTCTGACCTAACAGCGTATTTAGGACGCACCTGAAGCCACACAATCTCATTTCAGGGGTAATTGTCGCCCATTCCCCAACAATGGACTCACTTAACCCCCAGACACCTTTTGAATCCCACCCCCTCTCTTCTCCCCTGTCACACTCTGTAGTCTAATCCTTCCAGCACACCACCTCTTTTGCATTTCGTCAAAATTCATTTATTTTCCCCGCAGATCAACCTAATTAGAAGGAAGGCGTGTGGTGAAAATACGTCTTTATTGCTGTCATCATCAATATCACACTCCTTATCTGGGTCACTGCGCACTGATTGGCTGCAGAGCAAATGGAGTGGAAACTTTCCATTTTGTTCAGGAGCCTTTCATGTTTCGAAACGCACACCCACCGGGGGGGAAAGGATGTGAATATTGGAGGATGTAAACAGTTAACAGGTCTCTCTTTTTTTCACACTAACACCTTGTTGTGGAGAGAAAAAGAAAAGGACCATAAATAGAAAATAGGCAAGATAAAGGTTAGCCCGTCTTCTGGGGACTGAAGGCTCCATTCAATCACACTTGATAAGAAAGCCTTGGGGATTAGTCAAAAGATTTCTCCTTGGGTGGTGAGAAGGCTGCTCTGGGATCAGGTACTCAGCAGAAACACTGTTTACAGAGCGATAGCACCGGAGACTGCTTTGAGGCACAACAGAAGATTATCATTTCTCAACTTATCAAACGGAAGGAAGCGTTTTTGATCAAACAGCGGTGGGCAATTTTGCATTCAAGGTCAGTACATTTGTGGGTAAGAAAAACAGCAAGGTATTGGATTATATAACACACTTCTCTTTTTGTTTGTACAACCACTTTCTCACAAATGAGCTCGCCTCCTCATCTTCGCACCAAAGAGCAAATGCAAAGAACTCTCAGCCCCCGTTCTCCGTCCTTGTGTTTCATATAACCCCGCCACAGTTATCAATGAATACCTGCTCATCCAAGGCAAACAGCTGAATACAGTTCAGGATATTTGCCAGAATGAGATATTCAGTGTGGGGAGAGTGAGTCATTTCCCTGTAGTCATTTTGTTTTTGAAAAGTCACGGATGAGGATGAGTCAGAATGAAATACTTGAAGGTGAATGCATTTTTAAAAGCAATTTCAAAATGACGCCTTCTCTGTATATTCTGGGATTCTCGCTCAAATGGCTTAGCAGGGTTGTAGCACTTGATGGTGACAAACAATGCTGGAATACTGAGAAGCAATCTGCCTGGAAAACACAACAATATATTCACTTTAAATACACACTCAGCAAGAGCTTTCATGTCACATGCATGGGAGACCGTCTTCAGACAGCTGGTGCATGAAAAGGAATGACTCAGCACCTCTAGTTCAGACAATAAATATCCTTCTGTTTGGCAAGCAGTAGTTGCAGATCTATTACACTGGTCATCTATATCTGAGAAAAAGTTAGTTTTATATGATATATATCAACACATTTAAAAAAAAATTATTATTTGTCTTACATTTATTTACGTTATAATCCTGCTTCAATACAGTTCACATAGATGTGGGTGCACAGAAGGTTTTAGGGGATGTAGACATATGTACCTGGAAGTTTGCTAGCTAACTGTTGGCTACATCCACCAGGAAGCGCTCCATGTTGAAGCAAATGTGTTTGTAGTGGCCAAACGGTGGTACTACAACTCCTGTGTCATTCCCATTAGGCCCAAAAATACTTGTTCCCATTGACTTACATTGAGAAAGAGACATCTTTAAAACAGCGGGTATCTTCTTTGAGGTACATCAACTCCCGGTACAATCACTTAAATAGCTTTTAAATTATTAGGTCCTACAAGTTGTAAAATGCGCTTAAATCCAGAGTAGTAGTTTTCCTTCTCCATTCATTTGATTGAGCCGAGACCAGACGTGACGGAGCGAGTTGCAGGTGGCACATAAGGAAACATGCAGGTGAGCATGCTCTTAGAGGCCAAATGCAAGATCACCAGAAGATCCAGGTGTTTTCATTTTCAAGAGTCAGGCCATTTATGCCTTACGGGCCACTGGGAAA
>CALSBZ010001477.1:325687-339659 GCA_943591055.1 Gobionotothen gibberifrons | reverse complement strand
CCAACCAACCAACCAACCAACCAACCAACCAACCAACCAACCAACCACCACAAATATTTAAAATAAAATACAGAATTACTTTAAAAAAAATGAAATGGAAGTAATGAGAACTGAATAATAAAAAATCATACAAAACAGAACACTTAATTTATGATAATAATTTGAGCAAACACTTAGTATACAACCCAAATAGTCCTATCTGATAATAAAAATACATTGTAAATGTTATCATTTAAGTGTTAATGTTGTGTAATAATACAAATACATTGCAGTACATGAACTACTTATTGTATGGAATCAGCCCCATCACTTCTTCCCTTGTTGTTTTGTTGTGTCATTTATATATTATGTCCTATTATCTCACCATTTTAATCAAGATGGATTGTTGATGGAGGTTATAATCTCTAAGTCTAAGTGTGGAAGTGTAACCTATCAGACACACATCCATCATCCATCTATCATCACAACCACTCATCCATTCATGAACTCACTGATCCATATATCCAATCATACATCCATGCAGCCATTTCTGCCTCCGAGCTGAATATATTCTGAGCTCAAAGACAAACAAAATCCAACACACAGTCAAACACATCATAGACTCATCATTAGGACAACCTCTCGCTGCCTCACATGGATCCTACGCTCTGTACCTCTGGCTTACAGCAACATCATATTCATTTAATTATAATAGGCTCTTCTCCTAACTCCATTTACCAGCTCCAACATCTGTGTGCCTTCAGCTGTGAGCATTGTGTGGCATTTTAGGGATCGAGAAAAAGGAAAAAATCATCTCAAGTCTTGCTAATTACCTCCTGGTTCTGGAGCGCGCTCATTGCACATTTCCTTTGAAAGTCAAACACAATCTCTGCGTGTCAGCTCCACGCAGCACATGACTCTTCCGGATGTTTTAAAGAAACATAGATTTGTCATTCTGCCAAAAGGTTGCTTCTTCCTGCACGTTTATACAGAACGTCCTCTAGTTTGTACACTTCATCGAATTTTGTTGCTGAGTACGTCGCCTCTGTTTGTTTTGCCTTTCCTTGTCCTCCATTTATAACCTTCTTGAAAGTCCTGCATTGGTTTGCACCAGTTACTTGTGCATCAATTGCTTAGTTTATGTTTTAGCCATTTCTGAGCTCTCAGTTACAGATAGTAATAGAACTGAGACAACTCTTATGAAAGTATTAAAGGACATCTATTTAAAACCAACAATGGGAAGTCATCTTAATACTGCTGTGTATAAGTGCTGGGCTTGATACAGTTGACTATAACATATTACTGGGTTGGATTTTCTGTTGGTGCTCAAATAAAAAAGAAACAGCCATGGCAAGAGGAGTACCCCGAGTGTCTCTTCTTGGTCATACTCTATTCAACATGTATACTCTTCCACCAGCTCACATCTTGAAGATACACATCATTGTAGCATCCCATAATCCCCTCTGCTTCAGCCCTGTTCCAAAAGTGCTGATTATGTGTCTGTAGCTTTAAATGCTAATGAGCTGCTGCTGGCCACGCCCCCTCTGAGAGATGACACAATGGTGCTCTAGGAGGAGATTCAGGTGATAAGGTGAGGGGGGGGGGGGTTGTTATTGGCTAATGGTTACACAAGCCAAAACACATTTGTGACATCACAAATCGGCCAGATCTGATCAGCTGAGTTCAGACTTTTTTTTAGGTTTTTATATAGATGGATCAGGACAAAAAGAGAGGGGTCTTTGTTCCTGAAATTTTCTGAATCTTTTTACACGGAGGGGGAACATGTATGTGTGACGGACATGAAAAATAAGTTTTGCATAATGGGGGACCTTTAAAGTCCAGAGAGAGTTTCTGTAGCACACACTCATTCCAGCTCATTCCTGCTTCACGTTGATATGTGAACTCACCTAAGACCCGCCCGATACAACCTCAGTGTTCTACTAATCCCACACGGGGTTAAGTGCTCTGCTCAACTGTATCTCAGGGTTGAAAAGTGAAGAGAGAACACTGTTGTTTTCCCAAAGTCCTCCAGTCACAGCTTCACTAAAACTTGCCCAAGGGCATGTGAAGTGTTAGCAGAATCTCAAAGAGAGAAACATGCTTTACCTCCTAATCATCCCTCCCTGCCAGCTCACTCTCAGACTAAACTAGTAGGATCCTCCACCACCTTCAAAGCTGTTGGTTTTTTCTTCAGTGCTACAGATAAAACAGTAATTACAGTAAACATACATTCAAGAGTTGTTCTGGTAAGGTGCCCTTTCTTTAGGTCTAGAACACAAACAGTATTTATTAACCGTTAAAGAGTGCATGTTGTGATGGTGAGGATGGTTTGTTTCCCCTTTCCTGTCATCATCATCCTGCAACCTCAGCACGGCAGTCGTCAATCATTTATGTTTGCACATGGCTGATCGCACTTGAGGCCGGACGTCCTCCACAACACAGGGACCCTCTAAAGACTCATGGTGAAGTAATGGTCAAGCACGTTTTACCCAGTCCGGAAGCCATCGATGGAGAAGTATTCATCAGATATATCCCGGTGTAGCCATGTTTCCGTAAAGCACATTAAACAAGATATTCCGTCTGACTCCTGGCTAACGCCGTTAGCTCGTACATTTTATTAGCCAGTGATCTTATGTTCCCCATGATGACATGGCTTGTATTTCATTTTATCCTTAAATCTGGAACCAGCTAACCTCCTTTTTGTCTTTTCGGTATGCTGGGGATAAGTGGGGATAGCTGTTATTCCAAACACCATACTAGCCAGCTTTAGCTCGACTAGCTTCTCCCTGGTGTAAACAAGGCGGTTGCTGCACAACAGTGGCAAATTAACGACGGAAAAAACAAACAACATCTCTCTACAAGAAAGTTTAGAGATTGAACAGCTTCATGGGGTCCTAAGAGAAGTTTGTAATAGAAAAATAACAAGTAAGAAATTGATTTTGACAAAAAGTCTCTGTTTTCAGATTTTTTTCTGAGATCCGATAATAACAGCAAACATTAGGAGAAAATATGTCAAAATGTGGAGAAAAACAGTCTGTATTCTGAAAAAAAGAGTTAAAATGGTGTAAAAAAAGGTCAGATTTCCAAGAAAGAAAGTAAACATTAGCTGGCTGCACTATATACCTTCTGTAACGCTGGGTAATTCTTCCAGGATATATTTTGTACCTTGATTGGTCCAGTGCTTTAACAACCTCCAGTCGATGACGATGGGCAAAGCATTGTGGGTACAGGTCTCGGAGCTTGACGGTTTTGTTGGGCAGGTCTGATCGCCATATTTTGTCCAGTTTATTACCTAAGCTTTTTGAGAGATAAAGTATTTCCCTGAGTCCGTGATGGTTGATCCTCTCTTTAACCCACACACTAATTTCCTGGGTTACTACTGCAAGATAAATGAACTGTGACTGCACCTGGTCTCATTAGACATGACATGTTTTAGTATTGTACACAACATTAAGCCAATATCGCCCTGTTGTGTGAAACCTCTGAGCAGGGTGGGCTGAGCTGAAGTAAAGGAGCAGGCGAGGAGGGGCTGTATACCAATCTGTCCCCCTGTGGAGCTTTACAAAGATTAAACAAAATTAATTAAGTTCCTGTTAGTCTAAATGACTTATCTGAGGTCCACCCAGCCTATTGCACGCAAGGCTAAACCTCATCAGATGCATACTAATGATTCTCCGCTGCCACTGTGGCGAGGGGCTTTAAAACCGGCTGACTCTCTGCTTCCCAAATGATTGCCTGCTATCACCTTGGGTTTTTGTCACAAGGCCATGGCAATTAGCTTGGAACATGTGGGGAAAGGAAGAAAAAAAAAAGGCTGAAGACATAATAAAAATAAAATAATTGCCCCAGTAATTATCCTCATCTTTCTCACTCAATGTCACGTGGAGACGCAGGCACGCTCTGCGGGGAGTGAGGAATGAGTCTGGGGCTTTTTTTGTTGCTGTGTAAACTGGATTAGTGCTCTGCCTGTCCCACCGTGGCAGGGGAGTGATTGGATTAACGGAGTGGAGAGCACAGCAGCATGGCAGGGGGATAGATTACCGGCCCAGTCTGGCTGTGAGACGGGCGCTCTGCGGCCTGCAGGGAGCACTGGGAGGCCCCAGACATCTTAAAGGGCCCCAGATAACCATCGACACACACTCTCCCTTTCCCTGCTCCAACCACGCCGCTATCTCTGCTCTCCTCGCTCAAACACAAGTTCACTTTCAGAGGCTATGATGTCCATTAGGGCTCTACCTGCTGCGCTGCTGCGAGTGGAGATAAAGTGGTATCTACTCTGGCCGCAGCATGCCAGTGGGTGGTGAAAGTTTCTGAAGGTTTTCCAAAACACACTCACTATTGCTATCATGCAATTTCCACATTCACATATTTTCAGTATTTACCTCTCAGGACCAACTTGAGAAATTAAATATGAAGATGGGTGGCTCCTTAGTGGCTTCGAAACGACACTTAGAATATTAACAATGGCCTGTGATGCTGTTAAAATCACAACCAATGCATTAGAGTGCCTTTTACATGGGTTTGATTTAGTACTTTATTAGGAACCAGAGTCAAGCTGTTTACTAATAAGAAATCCGGACGTTCAGAACCACATTATCCATAGTTTCCCTTTCACACATGAAGCACACAACAGGAAATGGATATTACTGCAGATCTGCTGTAAGCTAGCTAGCTAACGTAGCTAACCTAGTCATTTCAGCTATGACAAAAACTAACAGTTATGAGACAGAGACAGTTGTTCAGCTTTAATCCTGAACGTCACCAAGCCCTCCGTCCCAGCTGTGTGCGTCACTCTTTAGTGTCCCCTGTTCTCCCAGCTGTGTGCGTCACTTTTTAGTGTCCCCTGTTCTCCCAGCTGTGTGCGTCACTTTTTAGTGTCCCCTATTCTCCCAGCTGTGTGTGTCACTTTTTAGTGTCCCCTGGTCTCCCAGCTGTGTGCGTCACTCTTTAGTGTCCCCTGGTCTCCCAGCTGTGTGTGTCACTTTGTAGTGTCCCCTGGTCTCCCAGCTGTGTGTGTCACTCTTTAGTGTCCCCTGCTCTCCCAGCTGTGTGTGTCACTTTTTAGTGTCCCCTGTTCTCCCAGCTGTGTGTGTCACTTTTTAGTGTCCCCTGGTCTCCCAGCTGTGTGCGTCACTCTTTAGTGTCCCCTGCTCTCCCAGCTGTGTGTGTCACTTTTTAGTGTCCCCTGTTCTCCCAGCTATGTGCGTTACTCTTTAGTGTCCCCTGCTCTCCCAGCTGTGTGCGTCACTTTTTAGTGTCCCCTGGTCTCCGTTGTGTTTTGAGCTTCTTGCAGCACTTTTAGTAAACGCTTTTCGGTGTTGTTGAGTGATGTTTCTTCATTTGCATGTGTTTATACAAATTTGTGTTTTTACTTTTATATTGTTTCTTGAACTGCAGCGCGTTTATTCAAAAGGAAATGTGTCAGGGCGTTGCAGCACGTGTGCACCTGACGGCCACACGGCAATAAGTTCTATAATTCAATCAAGAATTATTTGACTCATAAATGATCAACACACGTTTTTGACATGAATCTATGTTTTTCTCAGAATGCACCATCTCGACATCCGACTGACATGTAAAGGAGCTAACAGTTAGCTAACAGTTAGCTAACACTTGAGCTGAATACTAACGTAAGTATGGTTACGTTCTCAAAATGCCAACGTTTCACACGGGATTAAACAAACAACATGCAACACACACCCGCTCAAAGAACTAGAGCGAAGACGGTAACTGAGCATATTTACTAAATGTTGAACTAGCATGCTTGCAAGCTAAAGCCAGACTTCCCTCTGAGAAAAACAGCAGCCTCTCCTTTATGTCTTGGATTTATTACTCAATAACATAGTGATTATATAAAACAGGAGTGCTAGACTAAGAGAAAAAAACCAGGCCCAAGGAGAGAGGCACAGCAGAGTTGTTCCTCCCTTCATGCAGCAGTAATAAATATGGCCTGTGTACTCATTAGCACCGAGCCGCATACCGTTTTGAGGAGCTTGTGCTTGATAAATAATGCAGCAGAGGAATGTCTGTTTGATCCTAGAAACAGAAGAAACCTGGGGACCATTTTTCTGCAAAGCAAAGCAGACAGGCTCCCTGGCAAAGGCACAAAGAACACAAAGTCCTTGAAACGGAGTCATTAGATCATAACATTGTAAGAGTTTGATAGCCATTAGTCTGATTCAAAAACGCACGATCGGGCTTTAAAACTATTTTTATTTTCCAAGGCCCATGTTGTAATTGTTTCCTAAAAACACCCTTCTTTACATTCATAGTGTTACACTCACTGGAGAACAGAACACTGCCGCTGCTAAATGAAAACACCGGACAGTCCCCGGAGGAAAGTCGGAGGAATGTTTAATATTCTCCAGCAAAACAAAATGAAAGCCTCTGCATCTGGTCCTCTGCCAGGACACTATATGTAGCATTTCCCTCCGAATAATGGTCGTAGGCTTTACTTTACTGATGAATTAGAATGTATTTGTAACTCCAGACCCAACGTAAGAGCTCGAGCCTCTTCGGGGGGTGCTAACATTTAACCATACAATCCATTCTTCTCTTTCTCCGCCGTTACATAGTAGTGATGTGTCGGTCGCGAACGAGCCGATTCTTTGGAACGGCTCTTTGGTATGAACGAGGGGAACCGAGTCGTACTTGGTGAGAGCCGTTCTTGTTATCGTTCAATCGTTTGTCCGCACGTCCGCACTCACTGCCTGCCAAAATCCACTCGCCTTTTAAAAAGCTTGATTTTGTGCCCCAAAACGTATTCTACGAAGACCTGCCCCTACTCTGACTGTATCTATCTCCGACACGGAAGCCCTGTCTGCTCCTCACAGCTGCTCCTCACTGCAGCTCCTCACGAGCAGTTGCACGTCGCTTGACCAATCAGAGCACACTGGGCTCACAGGGAGGGGGGGTCTTAACGGAATACGCGCGAGAGAGAAGTCATAACAAGTGGTACAGGACAGGTAGACAACGTGTTTTTCGGATGGAAAATTAGCCAAACGCGAAAACGCAGTTAAATGCACTTCAACCAAAACCCAGGCAGTGATAAAGCGCACCATTTGTAAAGGCAAAATATCCTTTAAAGCAGGGTCAACAAATAATCTCCATCGCCACTTAAAAACACAGTATCTAATATTAAGAGTTGCATGAATTTCATTCAAGGCAAGGCAACTTTATTTACTTAACACATACAGAGGGTAAATTCTAAGTATATTCACTGACATGAATGACATGGATATGGCGTCACCTTGTGTCATGTTTACAATGCAGATTCTTGACATTAGGTCTGGCAGTACAGTCAATCATTATCCTGGTGATTATTTCGCAGATACACCGAGTAACCCCGCCCCCTTTTAAAAAAACTGCTCTTTTGAACGACTCTTTTGAACGGCTCTTTGAAAGGAACGGAGCCATAAGATCCGGCTCCCTTCAAAGAGCCATAAATCCCATCACTATTACATAGAAGATATTACTTTCTCCGTCACGTTGTTTCTAATGCCACAACAACTTCCTGTCACCCGCGTGAACTTGCCTTCAAAATAAAAGCATACAAATTAAACAGGAAGTTCACCTAAATTACATTATAAGATATAAAACTGCAACGAAAGCAACAAAAACAATGCAAATTCAGTCTCAAATAACACAAATTGGGTTATCTACACTATATGTCACTGCTCATCCTGTACCTGCAGCTTTCAGAAGCTTTTTTAATACTTTCATGACACCAGGGATTGGATTTCTTAAACCAATTAAAGTGCCATGTAACCGCCATGGGAGCAGCTTTCTCTCGGACCCTTGATTCAACATTCCTAATTAATATCGCACAAATGTCACTGGGTGTTAGAGGAGGAATGACAGGCGGAAATTAGCTGTCATATTTCTTTCAATGCACATTGTACCGCGCTGCAGTGAAGAAGACATTCAATTGAAAGAAAGCTGTCATTACACTTTGAGAAAATAATAACCCTAATAATGATTTTTAAGGAGCGCTGCAGATTGACAGCATCAGGGGTGCAGTGCTGCCGGAGCGCATGGGCAAGCTGCTTCGGCACTTTGTTTAATAATATCTGCAGTGAGCATTAGGCGCCGAACAAATGCCGCTTTTTTCAGAGTGTTAAAATCCACTGTTGTCGATGTAGACGCCACTTTTGGAACGTAGCAGCGCTCAGGAAGACACTGTAATATTGGAAAAAAAAGTAAACATTTGGAGGAAAAGAGTAATTCTGAGAAAGAAAGTCAAAATTCGGATAAAAAATTGCCACCATTTGGAAAAAACAAGTCAAGATTCTGAGAGAAAAAGTCTAAACTCTGAGAAAAAATGAAATGTCAGACTCATGATTAAGACTTTTTTTGTCCGATTTTTGACTTTTCCGTCAACATTTGGATATAAAATTGACACCATTTTGAGAAAACAAGTAAAAATTCGGAGAAAAAAAGTAAAAATTCTGAGAGAAAAAGTCAAAATTCTGAGAAAAAAAAAAAATAATAATAATACTTTTCCGTAAACATGAGTTGTCACTTTTTCTATAAAAACAGAAAGTTGGAAAGAGGTATGGATGGCCTTGGTATGGAGTAAAAACCGAGCATCTGGTGTGTGTGTAGAGCCCTGTGTGGTTCAGAGCGTTACATACTATAATTACATCAAACCATATCAAGCTTTGTATGGCTTGAGGTTAATAGGTTAATTAGGCCAGTTAGACCTGGACAGAAGGACATTCAATTTGTCCCTGAGACGATGTTCCTGCAACATTTCTGTTAACATCCTTGTCCTACTTTAATGCATAGGCTCCTTTTTGAGCATTCCCTGTCATGTACCCCTTCCTGAGTATCCATAATTCAGAGCTGCACCCTCTGAAGTCAGGGAAACATCACCGACTATTGTGAATATCTGGTGTTCTGTGAAGCCGGAGCTGTGCAGCCGGTCGTCTCCAGGCTCTGCTGTTGTCTCGTTTTGAAAACAACACAAAGCGCATCCTGAGCGGGCGGATATGACAGATGGATGTGATTTAGGACAATATACATTTCTTTCTGGAGATGTTCCCTCCTGTTGCAGAGAGTCTCGGGAGTCAACAAGCGAGGAGTCAGCGACGGGGGGTTGTGTTGTTGGCAGGGCGCTGCTATTTATAATCACTCAACACAGGGAAAGTGTCCACAACTGTTAGGAGCTCCTTATCTCATGGCTCTGTCAATATTCCTCTGTGTGGGCGGGCAGCGATGCTATCACACACACACACACACACACACACACACACACACAACCTTAACCTAACCAAGTCTTCACCCTAAAATGAATGATTCCCCTTAAGTCCCCATAAGGGAGGCGAGTCCCCCACATGTGACTGTTTAAACAGATTTAGGTCCCCACAAGTATGGTAATACTAGGACACACACACACACATAGGTCTTTTTTCTACAAAACACTTCTCAGTTTTTGCCCAATCCTTCATACAAACATGCACTAATTGTTCCTCACTGCAGAATGTGTGTGTGCTGAATCATCAGTACATTATTCAACAAACTCAAAACCTCCCTCCAAAAATTCTCCAATGACTTTGCCAACGTCTATCAAGTCTGTATGAAAGCGTTGAAGGCAGGACATCTCTGCAGCTCAACAATACTTCAAATATATATTAGATATTTTCACATATTTTTGCAGAAGTTTTTTGCAGAAGTCGGGATAAAGGTTTATTTGATGTTAGTGCCATAACAACCATGTTTGCTTGTATGCTACGTTTTTCCACGCGAAAAATAACTATGATCACTTTCAGTAGGTTTTGCATTTGTGGTCTTCTGGGGTCAACTTTGTAAAATCATTCATCACTGTTGCCTTTTTTAATTCAGAAAATAGGTTTGATTGTGTCTACAGCAGCTTCAGTACACAATACGCTTATAATGTTCAGACAAGAGCAAACTGATGAACCAGTTAATCGTTAAGGAGGAGAACCTGCCGGCTAAATGAGCTGTGACTGAGTCTTTAGAGACGATTAGATGAACCGTAGTGTTTTTAGGACCAGAAGAAGAAAACACTTTACTGGATACACAGTGGTGGAGGTTATAGTGTAAGGACTTGAAATGATGTGTGAAACTTAATTGGAATGCTCATTAAAATCCTTGGGTGGGCTTAGCAAAAATAAAAGTATAAAATATATCCGTTAACTTCCCTGGAAATGTTGGTGTTTTTTGGTTATTCTGTCATTTCCCCATCCAACATCTTTACTGGCTGACCAATAAGATATGCTTTAGTGACATGGCAAGATGTTGCTATATATTAAGTTACACACACATGTAAGAAGGGATCAACATATCAAATTATACCAAGAAACTCCTCCTCAAACTTAGAAATGACACCAATGTGCAATAATGTACAAATCGGCTCAATACAACAACACTTATAATATGTTCTGCTAATAATATGATTACTACTGTCTGTTGCTTCGTAGGTAGTCCATACCAACAAGAATCTGTATTATGTAAATATGTGATTTAGTTGTATTACTGAAATCTACCCGCTACAGATTTCATTCTACAATGTTAAACTTCTTTTATTTTAAATATACTGACTTATTTATCATTATTCCACTCCAAGTAGGGAATGAGTCCTTACCCCAAGTGAAGGAGTTCAAGTATCTCAGGGTCTTGTTCTCGTGTGAGGGAACAATGGAGCATGAGATGGGCCGGAGAATCGGAGCAGCGGGAGTGGTACTGCAGTCGCTTTACCGCACCGTGGTGACGAAAAGAGAGCTGAGCCAGAAGGCAAAGCTCTCTGTCTACCGGGCCATTTCCCTTCCTACCCTCACCTATGGTCATGAAGGATGGGTCATGACCGAACGAACGAGATCGCGGATACAAGCGGCCGAGATGGGTTTTCTCCGCAGGGTGGCGGGCGTCTCCCTTAGGGATAAGGGGAGAAGTTCAGTCATCCGGGAGGGACTCGGAGTTGAACCGCTCCTCCTTCGCGTCGAAAGGAGCCAGTTGAGGTGGTTCGGGCACCTAGTTAGGATGCCACCTGGGCGCCTCCCTATGGAGGTGTTCCAGGCACGTCCAGCTGGGAAGAGACCAAGGGGTAGACCTAGGACCAGGTGGAGGGGTTATATCTCTTCGCTGGCCTGGGAGCGCCTTGGGACCCCCCAGTCAGAGCTGGTTGATGTGGGAAAGGAACGTTTGGGGCTCTCTGCTGGAACTGATACCTTTGCTTTTTGGGGTCTTCCTTTCACTGAAAAATCTGTTGACTTTAATTAAATGTATTACGTCAACATATTTCACATAACTGTATTCGGTTAGTTGAAAGCAATCGTATTAAGTTGAGCATAATTAAACGTAATATTATTTCTTTCATCTAACCTAATACAGTTATGTGAGATCTGTTGACATGATACATTTCATTCAAGTCAACGTTTCAGTGTATTTTTTGTTATTTTGCCATAAAACTTGAGGTCGTTGACCAAAAACGATGTATTTTGATAACGGAGGGCCGGCGGGGGGCATGGGGCTTAACAGGTTAAAGTTAACGTCTGAACTGCTGATGCCCACACACACACACACACACACACACACACACACACACACACACACACACACACATACACACACACATCCAGCACCAGTCAATTTTTCTGCCATCTCCGCTGAACACTTTAACATACTATTAACATGTTAAACTGTATACCCCGGTTATCTAGGCCCTTTTTGTTGTTGTTGTTGTTGTTTGATGTATATATGTCACACTGTAGGACCTCGAGAAACGATATTTCGATATTTCTGGATGTACAACATGTAGAATTCTTGACAATAAAGCTGACTTTGACTTTTGTCTCAGTTTTCCTGTAGTGCTTTTTTTGTTATTTTGCATAAAAATGTAAAGTCATTGACCAACAACGATGTCTTTGGATAACGGAGGGCTATTTGACTGACTTGCCTCGACATATTCATATTTCGTAAGTTGAATTTAAAAAAAGGAAACCAATGCATGCACACAGTAACAGGGCGTGTACATGCATGATGAGAAGCATCAGATCTGCAGTGTTTTCATTAAGCTGGCCTCCATGAATCCTCCAGCATCTGAACATCCACTCTCCGTCCTCCACAAAGAGCTCATTACGAGCATTCAGGATGTGAGTGCTGTGTTTGTAAACCCTTGATGCTAAACCTCTAATATAGTGTTTTCAGAAAGGCAGCAAAATTAAAATGGCATTAATTTGTGTCACAGCGAGGGACTCCTTTGATATTCTGTAATTTAAACACATTCACATGAATACACAGTTTAATTCAGCTCTGACGCGGCTCCTGGATAGAGAATTGATATATATATATAACGGTATCTATTTAACATATTTTATATATTTCGCCATCAGCAGCTAAAACGCATTTATCTTAACAATGCTTATTAATACACCACTTCATATTTTACAATATACATTTAAATATGTGTTATTGTTGTGATATATTGTTACTTTAAATTGCTATATTTAAAAAAAAAGAAATTGCCGATAAATTTAATATATTTTTTTTAATGGCACATTTTTATTTACTTTTTAGGTTTATATATTATTTATTATTAATTAAATAGCTTTTCTTGCTCCTTTTTAAAAAAAAGAAATGGATTAACCCTAACCGTCTATTCTATCTTATTGTAACTTTTAATTTCACTTTTCAACATTTATATACATATTTTGTATTATTTTAAATAATTGTTAAAATAATTATCTTTGATTGTTCATACTTCATTTTATAAATAAAGTAAATGTTACAAAAATATTTTTCAGTTTGACTTTTTATGTCTATTTTATTTAATACTTTTTAGGTTCAGATACATATTTCTAAAATGGAAAAAGGGTTTAGCATTATTATCTGTTATTGCCCATTTTTATTATCACTCGTTCATTAGTTGAATCTAAAATGGTCAGAACTTTTATGTTTAATTTCTGTCAAAACTTTTATGTTTAATTTCCCCTTTTTTCATATTTTGTGTTTCTTTTATATCGCTGATTCATATAATTAACTTCTAATGTAAATATAAATATGTTTTGTTTATTCTAAAGTGAAGCAACTGTTAAAAAATTCAGTATTTTGTATACATATGTTAATGTTGTTGTTAAGATATTGTTTGGTTCTAACAGCCTCGCTAACCTGTAATAAGAGAATCATGCATGAGAATATTTAATAAAATATGAATAAATGTCCCTTTTCTTTCAGTAAACCTGACACTGGTCCATCCACAGGGCGAACAGATTTCAACACACACTGAACACACAGATGGTGTGCATGGAGGACATTGTTGTCCCAAACTCTACAGACATCCTCCAACTTCTTTTACAAATTATTTAGAGCTGCTCACCCAGCAGGCAAGTGCTTCATAACTGCTGCCGTTTCCCCCAGCGAGGTCCGCCCCCGCCCAGCTGCCACGCTGGGGAAACAAAATCAGACGCACCTAAAGTCATTTCACCTCTCCGGAGTGTGTGATGCAGCTAAAAGTCCACACAAGTCCACATCTTCCTCTCACTCGCATCACTCCACTCAAACAACACAAAAGTACACACATCCTTTCCTCAAGTAGAAGTACAGATACTCGTGTTTAAAAATACTCTGGTGAAAGTAGAAGTACTGACTAAACTTCTTTACTCAAGTAAAAGTAAATGAATGTTTCCATGCTGAACAACGGCAACATGACAACGTTTTCATTGGTCCCTCTTCTTTAGAGAAGACCAGGAAATGATGGATACACGGATCGTGTTCAAATCAATAGGCACGCAATGACTCTAAATAATAATGATCACGCCACCAAACACACATTCAAACTAAAGGAGCCAGCCTGTTTGGGAAATGTAAGAAGTAGAAAGGACAGGTATTTGGGTTCAACATGTAAGAAGTAGAAAGTACAGGTATTTGGGTTCAACATGTAAGAAGTAGAAAGTACAGGTGTTTGTGTTCAACATGTAAGAAGTAGAAAGTACAGGTATTTGTGTTCAACATGTAAGAAGTAGAAAGTACAGGT
>CALSBZ010001477.1:263447-277542 GCA_943591055.1 Gobionotothen gibberifrons | reverse complement strand
TATTCCCTACATCCTTCCCTACCTCCTCCTATGCTACCTCCATTCATTCCTTATTCCCTACATCCTTCCCCACCTCCTCTCTTTCCTCCCCATACATACAGAACATGCTGCGTTAGCGCTAGCCCGTTAGCCTGTTTGTTTAGCTCATCATCACCACGCTCCCCTGGGCCACATGGAGTGTACCTCGCTGCCAGTTAGCTGCCGTGAAGCGCAGACACGCACACACACACACACACACACACACACACACACACACACACACACACGCAAACTCACACAGTGCCAAGAAGCAGTATCATAACATTACAGCTACAAAGCACAAATACAGCTCCTCTTGGAGGGCTTTTAAAAGCAATGTAAACGGCAGAGATACTCCTCTGGGAATCTGTTTGTATTAAAGAATGACTGCTCAGAGGGGTCAAGGTTTCACTTCTACAAAATATAAAGCACTGCAAGTTCAAACCTGCGGCACAAGTGGGTTTTAGTTTGCAGGGTTTCAATGAGCAGAGATAACTCTTGAATCACGAGTGCATTGACGTCAGGTGGAGACGTACCAGAGGACGGGTGGAGATCGCGTGAAGCCTTCTGCAGCCCGGATGATTCACTCGAACTACGTTACATTTGAAAACTGTAAACTATGTGAACTCAGGTGCACAGAAGTTACAGAAGCTGTGTACTTATGTGATGACCTCCTACGCCTAGCCTTAGGAAAAACACATGTAAAATAACATCTCTAATGAATCAGAAGTAGCTGCTTTACCAGGAGGATATTGTTGGTCTCTTTTGCAAGCAGAGAATTTAAGGAATATGAGTCCATTGTAAGCAAAACAGTTTCTATGTTCATTATCCAGATGAAGAAAGGGAAGATAAAAGTGTATTCTTGCCTAGTATATAGATTCAATTGATCCAATGTATAATGATGCAGCTATGTCTTCTCCAACTGTTCTAATACAACAGTCAGTGTTCATTTGATGAAAATACCAACACACGTGTAATAGCTGCGTCGGTCCACAGGGCAAAACGTAGTATATTCACAAATAATATACTACAAGACGTGACATGGATACAATATTTTGTAAAAAAAAAACAAGGAGCTCAAATAATCTTCGTAATATCTATCAAACTATAGATCCGACACATCCGTAAAAGTACAATATAAACTTCTCGCTAGAAATGTAATCAAAAAGCATTTTAACGGCCTAACTATCCTACAATTTAGGATTTACACTAAAAATAAATCGGGCGTCCGCCATGTTTTTTTTCTCACTGGGAACTCTTTAGTTCTCATGTAACTAAGTACAGATCACGTTCACACCGGAATAAGTTCCTGAGGGAAGATTAAGCAAATGAAGCCGCTGACGTCACTTCTTCTTTTTCTGCTTTGGGTTTACTGGCAGGCCGCAAACAATTTCACGGCGTATACTGCCGCCCAAAATCCCCGGCCGGAAGTCCCCGGAGTTGGGGAAGGCTTCAGTAGAAGCTGCTGGGACTCCCAGCTGCTTCTACTGAAGCCTTCCGAGTAAATCACCAGAACGCCGACACCTCCTCATCTCCACCGCTCCCATGTTTTATTTTGTGTTGTCATAAGTTAGTCTCTCTGCGTTTGTGCGCTGGGCTAATGCTAATGCTAATAATGCTAATGCGAGGATAATCAGAAATAGGAACCTTTTTCTCCCACGAAAGTCCCTGCTCTCTAGCAGGGACGGAAAAGGGGGTAAAAAAAGTTCTCATTAACTAATTTTAGTTCCGGCTCTTTTTGGTGTGAACGCGCCATTTCGGAACTACATCGGAACTAAAGTGGGAAAAGTACTGCGGTGTGAACGCGCCTATGGACACTGGTCATTAGAAATGAATAGGACAAAAATATTGTATCCATGAGGTCACATCTTGAGAGGGTTATTTGTGAATATACTACGTTTTGTCGACCAACGTCGTCATTTCACGTTTTTTTGTGAGATTGGGCTGAAAATACTTGTAAAATACAATATTTATGATCCAATTTAAAAAGATGAACTCATGAAATCTCCATGTCTTGGTCATGCTTTCTGTTTGGATATCTACTGGGAGTTTAATTATAACACTATAACGCAAGATGGCTGCCTCTGTGTTTCGGTGCGTTCTGTTTTGACTTGTTTTGTGCGTTAATTCTGTGTTTACATACATCAAGCTCTTTCACCAGGGAAGAGCTCCTAATGTTATTATAGTTCTCGTAAAATAGTTCAAATACAACATTTATGATTACATTTAAAAAGATTAACTCGTGAAATCTCCATGTCTTGGTCATGTTTTCTGTTTGGATATCCACTGGGAGTTGAATTATAACACTATGGCATAAAGAAGAAGAATACACCCATCAATGAGTAAATTACTTCCAGGGCTTCAGCCATTCATTTTTAATGTGGCGCAAAATGTGCACCCAATAAAGCGTGTTCAATAGAGTAAAGGGGTATTTTGTATATCTATATGAAAGAGGTTAATGTGATTCTAGACGCCGCTTTGTTTGTGTCTTCATAAAAGACCACTTTGCATGAAGACATAACATATTTATGAGCAACTCCTTTTTAATCACAGCGTGGGGAAAGGACTTAATGGAAATTAGACTGCACCTCAAATAATGCATTCTCTGACTGTGTGCTTGCATAAAATCAGAGTCGCTCCGCTGAGAGGACGTGGAGCTCAGACCAACTCTAGTCCTTCTGTGGTTTCACTGAGTGCACTGTGTTGGCATGTGATTAACATTTAAATGTCATTAACCATTAATGTGTTACTCAAACTGAGCATATTTCATTATCTCACTGCTACCTTAAACATGACGCCCCCACACTGTTTGGGGATGTGAGTATTTTGAGACACAATTCAATTTCCATTATTGGGTTCACGAGTAGTTCTCAAATTGTATTTCTAAAGGAACATATTGTACACAATATACTGCTACGACTTTTGATCAAATACGGTGATTGATACACATTTGACCTTGTGTGTAAGATTGCTTTCCTTCAGTAGAAATATCTTACTTCACCTGTTAGACCCCAAGCCTGTTTTTCATGTTTCAGGCTTGAAAATGACATTCCCAGAACAAATGACTGAGACGATGTCCCGTAAAAGCTCTGTGAAGGTACGTGTTGTGATGTCTGTGTTTGCTTCCCCTGTCGTGAGTTTGTATCTTTCAGTGTTGAGGCTGGCACCGTTAGATTCTGTGTCTTTATGATCATAAACGATGTGCTTGATGTGCAGAGCTAGGATAAGTAATAAGGGAGCTTGGAGTGATTTTCGGTGCGGTAATAGGCTAGCATTTTTCGCTCGGGGCTAATTCAGAGGGTCAGTGTGTGTGTGTGTGTGTGTGTGTGTGTGTGTGTGTGTGTGTGTGTTTTAAAAAATGGATATATAATATGATATAAAATATTCATAGTTTATTAAATATTAAGGTTCCTTAGACGTTGTTTCATGCAAATGATGCGATTTCGGGCCCGGGCACGGGTCCGTGGGGCTTAAGAGGTTAAAGAGGACCTATCATGCAAAATGCACTTTTGTACGTCTTTTATACATGAATATGTGTCCCCGGTGTTCCAGGGAACTCACCAAGTGTCAGAAAACACAACCCTCTCTCTTTTCCTCCGTACCCAAATCTCTAAAAACGGGGCTGACGTTAGTGACGAGGAGCTCCGCCTATATGGCCAACTCTCCACCAATCAGGGGAATGAGAGGTTGCCGTGGCATGGTAACAGCATGGTAACAGCATGGTAACAGCATGGTAACATCATGGTAACAGCATGGTAACATGACGCTCGTAACTCCGCCCCCTCCTTTGCAGGGGGGCGTGGTCAGCTGCAGCGCATGCAAAGGCAGGGTGGAGGAGAGGAAAATAGAGCAAAATGAGGCGTGGCTAAAATGCATGATCTGTTTGGTGTTTTGAAAAAGAAAACGTATAAATATACCTGATATAGGTATGGCCCTACAATATATTATTCAAATATAGCATCATAGGTCTCCTTTAACTGGATGTTATAATGATTTAGAATCTTAAAGGACAAATCATGATTCTGCAATTTTTACACTTTTTACACACCCATCAACCAAAGAAAGGGCTTTCTTATAGTTTCAATTATTGTATATTCCGAAAACTGTACTTCCTCGTTGTTAAATCTGTTGTTCTTGTTATATAAGCTGCGAGTTCAGTGCCTTGCTAAAGAGAAAAACAGCAGGGCAGACCTCTTAGATCAGTCCAGTCAAATGAAAACGGTGAACAACCTCCAGTCATTACTCCACATATAAACACATAAAGTGACAATCTGCCAGCCGAGAGAGAGAGAGATGTTGCAGTGACTCCAGGACAAATATCCTGCTGCCATCTGGCTGCTTCTCATCATCTCCGGTGACACCCGTTCAGCTGCTGCTCCTCATGATGCATATTTGAACTCTAGACACTTCTGGATTCATTACCGAGTGTTTAGGTGTCACCGGGACCGAGAGGATAAAGAATGTAGTGACCCGAGAGACTTTGACCTGTAAAATTGACATAATCTTCTGCCTTTGACGAGCCAGTAATGACCTCTCATGGCGGTATGGCACACTCTCCGTCTTCATTTCACACCCTTAGAGCACACAGATGGCCTTGGCAGTGCCTTAACCGCCTCTGAAGTCTTTCCGTGAGCCAGGCTGCAGATCTTAAGATTCTACAGTTGATGCTCACTGGAGAATATTGGAAAATGCATGGAGGGATTGTGATTCACCTTTCAAGGAAGTCCATCAGAAGGAGAGACAATAAAGCAGAGCATTAGGAAGTGTGAAGCTAATTTAACTATAGTATCCAAACATTGGTAATACAACTTCAGTGTCGGTTCCAGAGGTAATTTTGGCCCAAAAATTCACTTTTTCCCATTGACTGAAATTAGTGAGACGTCATCCGATTTTTGCCAGGAAGAAAAACATTAAAAAAGTTAGATAAGATGTCCGACACTCATTTCATTTACACGATAAACTCCGGTTAATCGTCTGTGTAAGAGAAACTTCTGCAGAAATGGAGAGTCAGGACTCAGAGAGACACGAGGAGAGTTGGAGCTTTGATGTCAAACACTGATAGTTTATTACAAGTATCGGCCGGAGAAATTTACATCACAAGTCCCAGCAGCCAGAGGTTCTGACTGCATGGTGGGTTGCCATATCAATTCTGACCAGCCTCTCTCTCGATAGCCCTTTTTAACTAGTTTACAGAGAGTTCATCTACATATCGGGGGATGGTGCTTAAACACCTGGGAACACTGGAGATATCCCCAACATCTGGAAATACTGAATCACTTGTCTGTGGTGCTTAGAAGCCAGCGTTCTCACAGTCATAAAACCCTCTGTGACCGATAGGTCCGGACATAAGAACTGGTAATGTCAACAATAGCTCAGCAGCACATTCCTTAAGACAGATAACAGACTCAGGGTTGGTCGTAAACGTCAACACACAGAAAAGGCTAAATATCTTAGGAGTAAGGAAGAATTATTCTCTAACAGTCTGGAATTCTTTTTTCTCCAGGGAATACCTAGGAATGATCTAGGGAAGAGCCAAGACAGATCCAGGAAAGATATGGGAATTACTCAGGGAAAATCAAAGGGAGATCTACAGATGAAGCACTTAATTTCGGACAGTTTGAAATGCAAGGGCAGTGATTGGTAAGTGGTCTGCCCTCGCTCAAGGGAAAGCCTCCAGCTTGACTTGAGACCGCCCCTGTTATAAATAAATGTAATTATAATGAAGCCAGCTGCAATGGATCATTGAAAACCTGAAATTGAAAATCTGGCAACGCCCTCTTGGAAAATAGTGGGAGGGCTTGACCTCCCTCGAAACTGGGCGTAGGCAGGAACAGGTAAGCTGGAGTCCGAAATTAAGTGCTTCATCTGTAGGTAAGACTATTGGAAGATGTAGGAAAGATAAGCCAGCTGTTTGTTAACTTGGGGGTACCTGCCTGTCAAGCCCTTTTAAGAAAGGTAATGTACAAATGCATGTGTCGCCTAGAAGTCTCTGACAATCATGTCATCTCGATTTTAATTAACCCTGTGAAGAGTTCTACTCGGTTCGCTTCCATGATTTGGAGACATTGGCGCAAGAGCCTCTACAGACAGTGAGCATGTGTGGCTAGCTGTGATTGGACTGATTTTATGTTTTTTATCTGTTTGTTTTTATTTGTTTTGTGTTTAGCTTTTTAATCTTATTTATTGATGTGTATATTGTCATTTTGTATGTGATATGGACCTTGAGTCTGAAATATTCTTATGAGTCCACCACGGAGCAACTTCAATGAACGGGCCCGTCTCCTACGCTGTATCCAGTTCTCTTTAAACATCCATGAGCGCTAAGCATTTCCTTCCTCACATATTCATCCCTCCCATCTATTTTGCATCACTGTGTACCAACAATGCTTCGTCACGGGTTAATACACAAGTTAATGAGGTGGGACAAGGCCTGTAAAATGCCAGTAAAGCAGCCATGCAGGATAATTCGTCTTGCCTCAGAAGTGTCAGCTACTGCAGCTCCCTGCTCCTTAATTCATTCAAATGAATTTAGTTTTAATTGTTTTATCCTCTGTGCTCGCTAACTCCATTAGTGTGGAAGGAGAGATGGAGGAAGAGAGAGGAGATCAGATGATAGAGAGACATACGGAGACGTGAGAGCAGGAAGAGATTCGATTCACTTTGTGTTAGCTTCTATGAATAATTAATCCCCCAGTTGTGATTACACAACAATTACTCCCTAGAGCTCAAACTTTAAGCATCCTTTTGAAAGATGGAGGCTTGTTCTCTGTCTATAACACGGTCTGCTGATCCCAGAGGTATGTTAATGCGAACTGGGGAGGGGCTGATGGGAACGTTAGCCAGTGGGAATACAGGGAGATGGGATGGAAAGCATCGCGGTGCATTCAGGCTCACCGAGCTGATAGATTTGACTAAAGTTAAAGGTACAATACGTTTAAAACAATATGTATTTTATTTAAACCCACAGTACATTCGGCTAGTCCTAAACATAGTGGTTCAAATTCCCAGTAACCAATGGTCTTATTGGTGTGAAATGGGGCATCTGGTCAATACTCATATTGTTTATTATTGTATTACACTCTACATTTAGAGCAATCATTAGTTGTCAGCATGAAAACCTGTATCAATACAATTTATTAATTAATTTATACATAAATAATTGTAATAATATATGTTTATATACAAATAATGAATTAATATGTATTTATTTATTATTAAATACCATTGTGTGTGTTGTATTATACACATTTTGTTATTATAATTGTAGTACAATGGCACAATTTACTCTAAGCTATTCATCTCTATCAATACTTTTTATTTTATTATTATAATTTTTTAATTGAATTGAACAGAATTTGTTTCAGTTATTTTTTTTTTAATATCATATTATTCTTAAATCGGCATCTGTCACAAAATCAATGTCCACCCCGAGATAAATGAAGTATTCTCCTTCTGAAGATGTTGAGTCTACCTCACACCATGTCACACCTGTGCATACGACCCATAATGCCTTGCGTTTTGGTTCACTTCCTGCCATTTACTGGCATTATGTTCTCACTGCAATATAACTGCACTGCGGCTCGCTTAGAAACGGTTCAATATTTTATTACACCTATTAAACACTTTTCGCATTTGCATAAAGTGGAATAATATATAATACATTATATATGGTAAATTATTCAGTGTGTGATTACTTTATATATTTATACATATTATAATTAATTGACGTAAGAAGAATATGTGATGAATGGAATAATTTAACAAAGTTCACGCAGATTCAAAATGACTTAAAAGACATTTAAATTACTCATTTATTTTAAAAAAGCCTTAATTTCTACCAAAATGTCTGAACTTTCTATTTATATTTTTGAATTTAATTCACCAAACAAATCTAGCATTTTAGTTTAACTCTAATTATACAGTATTGTCATTATAACAGATAATAGAAGATGATAGTCATCTTTGTATATATCTGTAATGGATTCAATTTACTGTTATGTAAGTAAAACATGTCAAAACTGTTTCTAATTTATAATTAACGTTGTATGTTTTTATATTCTTAAGAGGGTCGTTTTTTTGGTATTAATGAATTGTAAGAATTTTGAGTACCTTGAAGCGCACACTTATTAGCATGATTATTATTACAAATATTCCTAATAGTCACAATAACACAATAATCATATGCATTTACTTGTTCCTTTATTCCCTCTATATATATATTTCTTTATTTTGATGCCATAAAACATGCAGTAGCTATGTTCAAATATGCTGTTGTAGAACATGGCAGAGTGGGGTTATAGCAGTGCTTCTCAAAGTGTGGTCCCCTAGTGGTCCGTGAGTATATTGGTAACATTTCACATATGAAATAAATAAATACATTTAAGTTTTCCGCACTCTCGCGGGAATATCTCCGCAATGGAGCGAGTTTAAGTTTCACTTTGGATTGCATGATATAGCCCAGCGCAACACCTTCATCACACACGTTGCCACCTGTTTGTACCATGTTCAGGCGATTTGTAATCTGTTCTAGAAAAACGATGTGTTTTGGGATATTTGTGGAGTTAGGTGGTCCGCAAGTGTTTTTGTATTGGTCAAGTGGTCCTTGGTATGAAAAAGTTATAGTAAAGACAATCTCACTGTTAAACCAAACTATAACATCATAATGATAATATAAATACATTCCCTGTTATATACTGTACATTTCATTATGACTGTCACCTCCTCATTGATTTAAGAGCTGAATGTGCAGTAGCTGGTGTTCTGTCATGTTGCAGTAAAAAAACGATTAGAATAAATTATAAAACAGAGAATATACTGGATTGTAAAGGAAACTGTTAAACCAAACTCACCTAATATTCACAACATTGCCATTAATGTGGACACATTGCTGTGAATACACTCCCCTTTTTTTTACTATTTACTAGCTTTCGGTAGTGAACATTTTTGTTAGAGGAAGAACATTCCAATACAGTCTGAAAATACGATATGGAAATGTACGGTTGTTTTATTAGATATGTATAATTTAGATATGGACAACGTTTTGGGAAAAAAACTTACAACATTTAAAAAATATTTCCAACCTGACTTTGAACCAATTCTGTGGAATGGCCCATATTTCATTATGACTGTCACATCATTGATTTAGGAGCTTGGTGTGTTGTCTCCGTCAGTAAAGTCTCACTCTAAGCGTGGGAGTGAACATGTGACCCCCATTTGGCTCTTACATAACGTGAGCAGTTTGCCGCCCGGTGGCTAAACCTCACACTGAATAAACTAGCTGCTACAACGGGGGGTTCAAAACCTTCCCAGCATGCAGCCTCTCTCTCTCTTTTAAATCTTTCATTATGTATTTTTTAATTAGTCGGGAGTCTCACCTCAGACCCGGAGAATCACCTCTGAGTGGATCCTCTCTCGTGAGCAACACCCTCACAACTTAGGAAATCCAAACTGGAATCATGCCGAAGTTTTCCACGGGGGAACAAAGGGTGAGAGATGTTTCACTAAGCTTCTTTATAAATACTGTTTCCATAAGTACTCTTACAACACGGTTACTGACTGTCTGCATATAACTGAGAGTTTGAAACCGTTTTTTTGAAACCACATTTCTAAACGATTTTTAGTCGAGCCAAAGTGCTGTACATATAATAAAAATAGCCTACAGTAGAGAAACTTTACAACAAATACAACAGCACAGATTGTTCAGAATATCAGTTAGAATTGTTTATTGCTCCTGTTTTAGTTTCTCTAATGTGCAAAGCCTTCTCTTTCATGCTGCTGCAACGCAAACATTTCCCAAATAGGGATCAATAAAGTACTTCTTATCTTCAGAATATGAATTTACAGCAGAAAACTGTCGTTAAATGTTAAAAAATAAGTAATATTTTACTGAATATCTCTCGCGTAATGTCAATAATTATTTTATGTTACATTAAACATGCGTGCAAATCTGTCCTTAACCCTAATGGCCTTCTGAAGGGGCTTTAATATGTTTTATTTGAATGTAAACAACAAGGGCAGCACTTTGAACGCCTCCTGTTGACACTGGGTGTTTCTCAATGTCGAGGAAGGCTGCTCCAGAGCCACTATTTCAAGCATACTACGTCATCGAGTGCCGCCGAAGGACTGTTCCAATGTCAAGCATACTTGGAATTCTACCGAGGCCGGCGTACTTCACACATGTGTAGACTCCGCGGTCATAAAATCCCCACAATGCTTTGCGCACGGACCAATTTCCCCAAATCTGTGGCGGAAAATGTAAGGGGGGGCCTCTCATATGACGCACACCTGCTCGCCTGTTCCACTCTTTGTTTTCCGAATGCCAGGAAGGATTCTTGCCTCGCTTCGGAAGCAAGTGACTCGGAGGACATGTGCTACCAAGCAAGCGTACTCAACATTGAGAAACACCCACAATCTTTCTTCATATGTCCAAACAAAATGAATGAGTGACATTTAATTACATTTTGAAGTCACACAGGAATATATTGGTTTCCATAAATAAATATAAAAGCCTGCGATTGAAACTAAGAACATTGTATTGATTTTAATCGAATGACTCTTCAACTGACGTCCGACTGATCGAGGTACAGTAGCAGAAGCATACCACTCATAAGATGTTGGTAAAAAGTCCTTAAAATGTGAGTAATTAACGTCCTTTTTTTATTTTTAATTGCTGTTATATAAACTTGATTTTAAAATAAATTGGACTTGCCTTGTAGGAACCATTTACAATTAGCTCATGTGTTCTTTTAGCCGCATCAGGGATTCAACATATTTTGATTTGAATGGAAACAACAAGGGCAGCACTTTGAACGCCTCCTGCTGACACTGTGAGGCCTTCAGGGAACAGTGGTGAAATATTGCATTATTGTGAGGAGGACTTTATGGACTCCGTGAAGGCTGTCGACTCAGACTGAGTCCCTTAATGTTCATTAACTGTGAGGAAACTCATCAGCACTATACGCCATGAGTCTATTGCAAGGCCTTCTGTAAATTGCAGAAAATATGAGCGCAATAATCATTAGCAAAGTCCTCCAGGACGAAGAATATACTGTATGGTTGGGAGGTTGAATGGAAGTTCAACGCAGCAAATACATGTGTTTATGATTACTTATGGAGCCAATAGAGATTCTATAGCCTCGTAGAAAAAGGTTAGGTAATCCTACTTGAAAGCACATCTGCCAACAGTGGGATTTACGTGGTAAAGGTGTTACAATCGAGGACTTGAATGCTTTCTGAATATTGATTTTTATATTTTTCGAGAGCACCGAAAACGTTGGATTTCTGATGACTAAGCTGTCGCCAGTCAAGGGTACAAGACTAACAGGAAGAGCAGAAGAAGACAGACAGGAAGTACACACTAAAGGGAACAGCAGAAGAAGACAGACAGGAAGTAAACTCTAAAGGGAACAGCAGAAGAAGACAGACAGGAAGTAAAACACTAAAGGGAACAGCAGAAGAAGACAGACAGGAAGTAAACACTAAAGGGAACAGCAGAAGAAGACAGACAGGAAGTAAAACACTAAAGGGAACAGCAGAAGAAGACAGACAGGAAGTAAACTCTAAAGGGAACAGCTGAAGAAGACATACAGGAAGTAAACACGAAAGGGAACAGCAGAAGAAGACAGACAGGAAGTAAACACTAAAGGGAACAGCAGAAGAAGACAAGACAGGAAGTACACACTAAAGGGAACAGCAGAAGAAGACAGACAGGAAGTAAACACTAAAGGTAACAGCAGAAGAAGACAGACAGGAAGTAAACACTAAAGGGAACATGGTATGGGCTCTGATAGCGTTTAATGGAAAAGCAAACCGACTCCAACGGTTACAGAAAACCTCCATTAGTGCTGCCGTCACTTGAATTCACGTTGCTGTAATTCCAGCCGTTGGTACACAGTGAAACAGAGGAGGCAATAAAATCATTGTTAAATCAATAAAATTATTATTAAATCAATAAAATCATTATTAAATCAATAAAATCCTTTGTAATCAACGCTGTGATTCAAGTCGTTGGTTTATTTAGTATCTGTTTAATAACCAGGCCAAATAAACGCCAACAGTGGATTTCCTTTTTTCATTACTCAATTCTTCCCTGCACATTTTCCCTTTTCTAAATAAAACATTTTCTCTTTTGAAAGTGTGAACATTCAAAACCAATCGAGCCTTTTTGCTCCGTCTCACAATACTTATATAGTGAATTGATTGATGTGTTTCTCCGTTCCTGATAAATCCCACAATGGAATAAAAGAAAAGCACTTTGGAGCCGTGCTTTTCCTGATCAATACTAATTGAAGTCGTCCCTGATGCATTTTGATGGACCTTATTGTTCAGCTCTACTGAAAACAGCTCTCTTTAAATGGTTTACAGTGTAACCACACTTGTTTTCATTATCAGACAAATGTCTCTCTGACTGCTAGCGCTCGTAGCTTTTCAAAAAAGAAGCAGGATAATATTTTTCTCCACATTTCCTCTTGGGGATGGATCCAAATTGCCGCAGCGGTTTAGAAAGCCTGCGGTAAAAGAAACTTCTACTCCTACATTCTGCCATATGCTGACTTTTTTAAAGATGTTAGGCTATTTTAAGCTATATATTCTTCAACTCAGAAAACCCTACGACCACCTTCTGAACTATTGATAGACCTAAAAGGGAAGAAGCTTGCTAACACCCAGTCAAAAGTGCATGGAAGAGAACCACTTTACAACGTGTGGCGGTGTGCTGCTCTGCAGAGAGACACCAGCAGGACAGAGGGCACTTAGCTGTTAGCCCCGCTGACAGTCCGAAATACAATAAAACAAAAAATAGCAATCCTATTTGTTCCAAGAACAGCATGTCCACAGCTCCATCCCCAGGCCACCCTGCACTCTATACTCGATCCAGAGCGCAGGGGAAGGCTCTCATGCAACTTTTAGCAGAGATAAATAATAAACAGGCCCTATGGAAAGCCATCTGAGATAATGCTGCGGCTGAGAGGTTGCAGGCAGGCAGAATTCAAATCCTTTTTGTCCACTAAAAGCGTCTATCCGTGGCTTGAGCTAGTCTGACAAACAACACGATATGACGGCGGACGTGATGGAAGATGGACTTTCTGGGAAGAGATATAACGGGAAGCACTTTACCCGGTGCGCCTTTTCGCTGTTTTGGCAGTCCCCATCTGTCGCATGTGTTCAGAAGAATGCATTACAGCCAATTAGGATGGCTGGTAGTGTAGCAACTGAGTAGAAGGGTAAACACATTTGTGCACGAAGGTTTGTGATCAGCTGATGTTTTTCATCCAAGAAATGTTCACATTTTATTACCATTACTCATGAAGTGAGTGGATCAGTTGCACACAGCGTGGTGTAAATAAGGTCTCTGAAACACCTGTGCTGAAGGAGGAACGTTTCTCACATTCAAAATCTCCATCTGCACAAGATTAGTAAGAGCGGTAATGTGTTAGTCCTCAACTGCCCTTTTTACTAATAACTTGCCATTTTTACTTTCTGTTTTTTGTTCAGAAAAACTGATAAATATGCTCACCAGTTCCTAACTGTAAACACAGTATTTAATCAATATAATGTAATACAAAGATCCCTGTTTGCATTAAAATGTTTGCTGATTTGGCAACAGATGTTAAAATAAGTAATAATTGTGCAATATAAAAACTGTAAGATATCAGTGAGTGTATTTTATTAAGTGTTTCACTTAAAAAACGGGTTGCTGTTGGAGATCATATTAGCTATACTTAATATAATCTGGCAGTTTAAGACGTAACAATGTATGCTTTTATAAATTCACTATAGTTTATATATGTAAAATCGTGATCTTTAAAGTACCTAACCCTTGTGTATCATAGAAGTAGAAAATAAAAATACTTAAATATAGTAATCCCACAAAATTGTACTTTACTTGAGTAGATGTACTTTGATATTTCCTGCCACTGCATGCAATGACTCTCCATTACTTGTCTAATGTTGAGCAGAATATTTAAATCACATATGATTTAAATATTCTGGTCTGAATTGAGCCTGACATGTTCAGACTCATCGCCCGTCTGTCTGCACACCGACATGTCTGCTGCTGCTCAGGGGCAGAGCGCGATCC
>CALSBZ010001477.1:234957-246983 GCA_943591055.1 Gobionotothen gibberifrons | reverse complement strand
GCCAAAGACAGCCAAAGACAGCCAAAGACAGCCAAAGACAGCCAAAGACCACTAACGACAGCCAAAGACAGCCAAAGACCGCCAAAGACCACTAACGACAGCCAAAGACCGCCAAATACCACTAATGATAGCCACAGACAGCCAAAGACGATCAAAGACCATCAAAGACCACTAAAGATAGCCAAAGACCACCATAGACCGCAAAAGACAGCCGAAGACCACAATCAGCTGCTGGTGTAGAAAGTTATTTCCTCTCACTCAGTACGTACACACTAGTTGGCCTTTGGCTGTATTCATTACACAGTTACTGAGAGATACACCAACAGTAACTAACGGAGAAGGGCTTAGGGAAGGTTTGATCAGAGCATAAAATCCCAGCTCAAGTTACCAACCAGCAGACTGCAGGTGGTTCAGGTCACCTCACTAAGAGAGGGTGGAGAACTGATGAGGGTGAACCAGGGCAACACTGAAGCATCATCTGAACCAACAAATCTCTGCCATAAAATAAAAGCCAGTGTCTGGTGGATTTTGGAAACCCTAAGCCCCCATGCTTTACAGATCAGTTTTATTGACTCTGAGATTGCCAGTTTCAGTCTCTTGACAGTCAGGGGTGATTCAAGTGGGGTCATCCATTTGTTCCCAGAGTCTATTTCAGATCAAATTGCAAAAGAACAAAGGCAGATGGATGTTTTTCAGATTCAGCTTGAATGGATAGTATATTGTCATCGACTGTGAAAACTGTCTTTCCTACACATTTGAGGTTGTCTTTGGGGAGTAGACCTATAACATCTTTATATACACTGATGTAGGGAAAAACTCATTTGGGCTTGGGAAATACTGTAAGACCCTGGAAACATATACCATCCAAGGTGACTGACTAACGCTGCATATGTGTGTGTTGTATGATCAACATTTATCCCTGTAAAGGTCCAGATGCTCAGACGCTTTTTTTATTGACTGCAACACAAAGTGAACACATTCCTACATGGTTACCATCTCAGCAGTGAACGTCCAACAGTATGCAATGTGTGTGTGTGTGTGTGTGCATGTGTGTGTGTGTGTGTGTGTGTGTGTGTGTGTGTGTGTGTGTGTGTGTCTGTGCGCACGCTGACATCAAACAAACAGGTAGTAAAAGAACAAAACCAAATGATAGGAGAGGGTTGAATTCCAGAACAGAAGCACTCACCTATTTCCACTACGTCTGCAAAAGAGAAGACAAGGAAAGTCACGCTTTGCCAATAAATTGACGCAAGGTATTAACCTTGGAATATTGACCATGGGGAGAAATTTGCCAGTCTTTGTGGGTTTATTTCCCCTCCCTGTGCACTCAGAATGAACTGCAAGTGAACAATGTACCTGACTGAACTGTGGATGAACCCTGGCTGCAATCCAGCCGGCAGGGATCACTTCCACAACCTGCCCCCTAGGAGGGACTTTTAATAAAAACTAAAAGCTCCCAATAGTTTTTTACACCAAGGACAAAACCTGCAATTCATAAAACAGGTAGTTTAAACGAGAAATTCAACGAGTCAAAGACTTGTTCGGATAATGAGGTTTGTTTGAAAAGGTGGGCCATGCTAACTCTGGTGGGAGTCAGGCAGCTACTTGGCAGTATTTCTTCTTTTTCTCCTGTGAATGTAAATCCAGAAGAATGAAAGAGATGTTCCAGCAGTAGAAAATGTGTTAATAGCCCTCGTATAAATGACATTTTACTCTGGAGTAAACTCTCAATTGTGGCGACGGGGACATCAGTGCTGCCAGATGCCAACATTGCATAACTCATCAAACAAAGGCACAGTTAGGAACAGCTACCAGAAAGAAAGGATCCACTCACCCTCTATATCCGGGGCAAAGAGGAAGCGACCATTCACCGACTTGGTGACCGTTCCCAGGCGGTTGCTGGCTTCGAGAGTGTAGTTTCCATTGTTGAGGTGCGTCGGGTTCTTGAAGATCAGACAACCCTCCAGATAGTCCTGGTAGAAGTCCAGCTCAGTGCGGATGTAATCGTTCTCAACAATCTCCTTTTTCTTGTAGAACCAGCGCAGCTTCGGGTGAGGGTAGCCCCGCACCGTGAACTCGATGCAGGTGTCGTGGCGCTTCTCGGGCTCTGCCAGTCTCACGATGAGTGGAGGAACTGCAGGGAAAAAGAAACCAAATCTTTAACTTGAGATATATATATTTTTTAAGTATGATCTTTTTTATTTATTTGTGACATTGTCAAACACAGAAAGCATACATACATAGACCCTCACATGTACAATAAAGGGAGTAAAAGAGACCATTCTACCAGGGTCAACAATACTGAAAAACAAAAAAACAGACAGACAACTTGACCTATATTTTAATTGAACTATTCAAACCTTACACCGCACTGCAACTTGTATTAATGCAGGAAAGTCTTGAAACTTAAATATCCTAAATTCTGGGAATTGAAAAAAAAAATGTCTTGAAGGCCAAAGATTAATATTCATATTTAAGGTTTATTTTATTATCTTTGCTTTGTAATTTTAAATACCATTTTATAAAGTGTTTCAACTGCATTACTTCTTAATGCTCTTAATGTCTCTCATGTTTGTGAAGCCCTTTGAATTGCCTTGTGTTGAAAGGTGCTGTATGAAGAAAGGTGCCTTCCCTTGCTTATAGCTCCACAGCATGAGGCAAAGGGCAGAATGAGTATTTCATTGACCCAGACATTGTACATTTCGTCTCAAATGTTTTGTGTTTTACGTAATTTGAAGTAAAACAAAGACCTTTAGATGTAGAGAAAGTTTCACCACCCCTGGGCTGATTGACGCTGGCCTAAAGTGCACCACAACATGCAACAGCGGACTAAACCTAGAGCTGCTCAGACGGTTCTGGGGAGCGTGGCATTTAGAAGGCAGGTTTCTTGCCTGGGAGTGGCAATGAGCCTTTCACTGTGTTTTACATATTGCCGCAGTACGTGAGACAGTGAGGGAAACAGACTCCTCTTGCTCGAGAGAGACAGAAGGAATCTCTTCAAATGAACGAGTGCAGAGCCTCTCCTTGCTGACGTGCAGCAGCACACCTCTGAATCTACAACACCGCCGAGCTGAAAGGCAATTTATCACTTTAATTCCATCAAATACATTTCATAAACAATTCATGCACTGATTTGTCTGTGCAATGAGTCACTTTCGCAGCTACATCATCAAAACAAAATATTTGGCAGGCAGTGTTACCTGACAGACTCGCTGTGTGTCTGTTCTACATTCCTCCTCTCGCTAGGCTGCAATGTCTATAGGCATGAGAGAGCCACCCTTTTCATTTCCGCTAGATCATGGTTGCATGTGTTGTTATTCAGACAATCCTGCAGCTTCCCTTGTGAATACCCTCCTGTAGTTTCATGCAATGTGTTACATAACATGTACTATACATGTTTCCTAATTATAATTTGAATCAGGGAGAGAGAAGTTGCTTTTGGTTTGGAGAGCCCAGGGCAAACGGTTTTTGTGAGACCGATTTTTACACACGCACGTACATAAGGACAACCTTCTGTTTGTAGCCTCCACGCCTCAAATGTCCCATTATATGAAAAACAGTATGTATTTCTGACCTCAGTGGTTGCTACATTTCTTCCTGAGGAGGACATGCAGATTGAAGCTGAATGAATATAGTGACATTTCAATCAAAGCCACAACCCTCAATGTAGCGTTAGATACAAACATTAAGGAGATCACTCAAGTCTGAAGGGCTCATCCTCTGGGTGACATGAATGTCTGCAACAATGTGGAACCAAAAACATCAGGCAGATGTTCAGATATTTGCTGAATAAGGTAAAACTTTGACAGCAACAAAAGGGTCAGGTAATCACCCAAGGCGTTATGGTTCATCCTCTAGGGACCAAGAATGTCTACCCAGAAAATAATGACAATCAGTGTAACAGATCAAGATACCTCGGTCTCTACCGTGAGATTTAAAGGGCTGTATGAACTTCCTTATGTTTAAGACAATCTGTTATTAAGAAAGCGTAATCAGACAGGTTGGAGATTACTTTTGATTGTGTTCTGGTTTTATGTTTCTGTAGATCTTTGTAAGCAACTGTGATCGACAGAACATTGCTTTTGATTTTACATTCGATTTTGTTGTTATTTTGAAATAAGAGTGACTTCTCCCTGCTCCTTTCCACCATGGGCTACACAAAGAGTGTACATGTTTTGTTTTAAAATAACTGCCATGTGTAGAATAAACAAATAAAGAAAATAACAAAAGTACAATATCAGCTAAGACAGCTTTTGAAGTACAAACTCTCGACCAAATTGTTGACGTCCTTTAGAGCCTTTTTTGAGTTGCTGGCCCATTTGAACAATTTGGGAGTTAAATAAATCTGATGTGGTGTGACAACAAGTCTTATGAACTAGTTATTCCCTGGTATAAAGCCATCATAATTGTAAAGACTACACTTTATTTTCATTATCAAAGCCTGGTTATATATAAAAAGGGTTGTAAATTGTCGTGCAATGGGTAGCTCATGTTTTCATACCAAGATATTGTCCGGTATTAAGATGAATGCAGTATTCAGTTGTGTTTTGGAAGCTGTTATTTCATAAATTACTTTGGTGAAAATGTTCCTGCTAGACAATAGTGACAAAGAAGTCATTCAATTGCACTAAAGGCTAAGGCAAGAGTGTGTGTGAAGCTGCTAGTGTGGGGGCGTTTGGCAGAGCTGTGATTGTGTGAGCGGGGAGAAAAGAAGACTGGATAGAGATGATGGGAAAGAGAGAGCGAGGACGGAGACGACTGGCATGAGGGCGGTATATGGCTGAGCAACAAAAAGACTGGGAGAGAGAGAAAAAGAGGAAATAATGAAATTCTCTTCTTGATGGACAGTTAGGGACCGATCCATTTTCCCCTCAGCGTGGCTGTCACCCAAGTCTCAGTCAATACAATACAGAGTCATTACTGGGCTCCATACTGGTCTGTAACAACATGGTGTCCTTGTGGCGCTTATATGGATGACAAGCTTTCATAACTACATGCCTTTGATCAATGGCAATACAAGCGCTTGTTGTGCAAAGTTATCTAACACTAGTTGAATAATGTAAACGCCATGTTCCAATCAGATGTGGCTTGCGTTGACAGGAGAGTATGAGACAGACGCCACATATTAGTTTAACCAAAGTATTTGAACCCACAATAAGCAGCACACGGATATGTCAAAGGGTACAAATTACTACGCTAAAAAGCAGGTTGACAAAGGGTTACGGCCCGTCCACACAGCAGCGTGCGTTGACGCTTGCCGGCGGGCGTGTCTGAAACTCGACCAACAACCAATCAAATGAATCTCCCGCCCCTGACACACAAGCAGCGGCTTGATTGGCTAGAGCTTGTACTGGCATTTGATTCGATTGGCTGACGCTTCTGCCGAGGCGTCAAAAGTTGAACATTGCTCAACTTTTGAAGCGAGCCACGCCAGCAACACATCGCGTCGCTTCCCACAATGCAGTTCGGCAAAAAGTGACGTCACCCCATTCAAAGTGAATGGTAAAGCGTCAACGCACGCCGCTGTGTGGACGGGCCGTAATGGTTGACCCTTAAATGAATAAGCCAGCAGATAGCATGTGACAAACTTAACTTCTGTGTTGAACCCGAAAGGACGCGTTTAACTCTCCGTTGAACTAACCTCATTTGTCCGATATACATTGTAAGAAAATCAAATCGATGTTCAAATCGGCAAGAGAGCTAGTCATCTTAGAAGTTAGCATCCAATTGGTGGCAAAGCCCTGCTTGGCTATATGGAGCTAACAGCTAATGCTAATTAAGTTGCTTTATGATTTTAGCTCTCTTAAGTATAAATTAGTAAATGTGAAAGTCAGTTATACCTTTATGATGATGTGTTCAAATGTAATCTTGTAAAGTTAAATCACATTTTTGGCGGGAAGAAATACAGTTGTTTAAAGGAGATGTTTATACAGATACATGTGTTAATGTAGATAGGGTATCATGACCTGTCTGACTTTTAAAAAACTAGCTCGAAGCAGTTTATAAGATATAAATATGAACACCAAATGACAATTATTTGAATATTATGCTTTTTGCAGAAATTTAACTGTTAGCATTTGTCAATTTATGACAATTTACACTGTCTTCGGGATGGATGAAATCATTATTTGGGATGCTGGCGAAAAGCCTCAGAGGATGAGTTGTCCAATTAGGAAAATGTTGTCCCGCTGTCCATCATTTCTGTTACAGTAGGACTAAAGAAGAAGACGTTACGTTGTCCACAACGCTGTAGAGCTGCTTTGTTCCCAGGCAGCAGCAGAACAATGGCTCTGCAGAATTTGCATTGTGGTTAATTACAGTTACGCTAAAAAAGGAAACTCATCTTTGAATGCAGGGAATGTTTTCTTGACGGCTGGTAATTTCGCTGTCAATCACATTACTCCCTAATCAGAGCAGCAGTTTAAGCTATTTTATGACATTTCCAGAGACAATAGGCTGCGCAGGGGAGGAAATGTAATTACCATCGAAGCATGTGGTGAGAAATTAATAAGTTAATTTGCAGCACCAGCAGAGAGTGACAACAGAATGGAAGAAAATGCCTGGAGACGTATATCCGTAGAGTGTCCGTGTAGAGGAAGCCCTGAAGACTAGATGTTGCAAAAGTCAATCTGTCAATTTAGCATGCTCTTTAGCCGCCGTGCTTCAGTGGGGAGGGTTTGAATTGACGACAAGTTCCCCCCTGTCCTGCAGCCTGATGCATTGCAAACTCCCATAATAGATTGTGCTCTACAACAACATGGTTGCTACAAAGAGAAAAAAATGTCAGGCACCTGTAATAAAATATTGTCTTTGAACACCGTCCGTCACCTTTCTGCCCAAGGCCGATCCACGGGGTGAACTTATCTAACATAACATGTAGTGTACGAGTGTAAATTAAGGTCTGAATATTAAGAGGAACATTCGGATGGTTACCAAATCATTGCTTTCCCATAGCTGAGGGGATTTCTCCGCTCAGATCAAGGCTTTGCTTTCATGTGGGCTGGAGGGTATATTATTGCTAATTGGCTACATCAACTTCATTAGATTTGGAACTTTGCAACACCTCATAGCATTTTAAATGTACCTGCATAATTTGGCTGTTCGACTTGATAAAGGATATTTTCCCCCCTCTTTTTAAATTATTCTCTTAGACCGTCAGTGTCATTAATACAATATGTATTTCAGTCGACAACATCAGTCCATCAAAGCTGCCATGAAAGGCATCTTATGCAATTGAAAGCCAGCGTTGTTGCCTTCTAGCTTCTACCAGATTCATTCTAAATAAGGATTTGTTTAATACATTAATTACAGGATTGGTCACTGCTGTCGGCCTGATCATTTCAAAATTAATCAGAAAACTCAGTGGCAACCGTGCCTATTATAATCTACATGTACTTTTGAAACATAAAGGAGAGCAGAAAAACCCAAACTATTAATATCTCCATACACCCAACACACACACATTTACATAATAATCCAAATATTGGATGATGCGGCAAATTGTTATAGATTTGAGGTAATTTTACAGTAGGTGATTTAGGACTCAATCAATATGCCGCTTACCTTCCATTCATTGAACACAACATGTTAATTAGAACAGCTGCAAATCCACACAATCAGCACTGTCTTCTACAAAATGACTAAATATTACTAAGCTTGGCAAAAAGCATTAAAGAGGACATTCAATTATCATCTGGATTAGATTTAAGGATGAGATCTAATGTAGAAAAATGGCCGTTAATTGAGATGTTCTACACCTTGTGGAGGTGGAATGGATGATTGATGGAGGTTGTTAGTGAGTACAGATGTTCACGCTACATTTATCCCTGGGTTAATCCGCACGGACCACACATTAGATCAACAGCAAACAACATGACAACAGGATCCAGTGGAGTCAATATTATTCTGCCTGTCCTCCACTTTGGTCAAAACCAAAATATCGTTCCTTTTCTCCAGCACCGCCACTATGTGTTTTACACAGTATCCGGCATTTAGTGACGGTTTATTGGATGAATTGCTTTGAATTTACACACATTCAGGTTCTCCTTGAACTGTAATAAAATGGCTCCATCGTTATGTCTTCATTCACATTTGTTCAGTACTTTGGTTTTATTTGCTAATCTATAAACATTCCCATTAACCTCGGCTGCCCTATGTGTTTATTACAGTATTATAGTATGCTAATGAATTTCCTTAAATTGTTACATTGTAAACAACTTTCTCTTGCAGATGACTCAACAATATATTATGCAGCATCAACTACAAAAGAGTTGACAAATGTTATGAATAAAGATCGACTGATATCAGAGTGGGTCATAAATAATAAGTTGGTACTTAATGCGGGTACTTAATAGGATCAAATCATCAGTTAAAAGGTGAACCAAAATTGCAACTACATTTAAACCATATTGAAATTGAACAGGTCAAGGAGACAAAATGTCTAGGTATAACCCTGGATCATAAATGATCTTGGTCTAAACAAACTGATAATGTTGTATGTAAAATGGGAAGGGGTGTGTCACTTAATAATTGTAAAATATTTGCTTATGGATGTCAGTCGACAAGTTTTGGATGCTTTGGTTCTGTCGCAGCTTGATTATTGTTTGGTTATATGGTCTAGTGCTGCTGAAAAAGATTTAAACAAACAACAAGTAGCACAAAATAAGGCAGCACGATGTGCACTGCAGTGCTCCTACAGAACCAGAGTCACTGAAATGCTGGAGACACTGACATGGTTAACTGTCAGACAGAGGTCAACTTATATGTTGTTAAATGTTGTCAGAAATATTACAGTGACTCACTCACCAGATATATTATCACAAAGGTGTATAGCGCAATATGCACAGCATAACTATCAAACACGACATACAATAGAAGGAAGGTTTGTATTACCCAAATCTAAATCAAATAAGGGACAGAAAACAGTCATGTACAGAGCCAGGATCAGCTGGAACTCTTTACCGGTCAACATCATTCAGGAAAATGGTCAAGTACATTTCAAAAGGTTGCTAAAAAAATATTTAAGTATTATAAAGTACATTTGAACTGTGTCTGTGGCTATGTATGCATATATTATTATGTACACTTATTTGTATTTACTTTTGTTTGGCCTTAGGATGGCGATAATTGGATGACCATTTTAGTTTTCACTTCATACAGCACTGTAAATTGCATGAAATTATGAGCTGTTTTGTTTTAATTGTATTGTGTTTATGTATGTGTTGTGTGTGCGAGGACCCCAGGAAGAATAGCCAATGCTCATGCTAGTGCTAATGGGGATCCTAATAAAGACATAATTAAGACATAAAGACATTCTTGCTTGATTTTCATTACTTAAAGATACATTTTAGAAAACATGTAAGACCTTGAGAAGGTGTTTTTCACACTAGTAGTTGAATAACAAAGATATACAAACATTTGAACAGTAGTTTTTTTGTGTGAATATTTTAATATTAATGATATGCTCCATGTCTCTCAATTGAGCATTGGCACAAATTGTCCTCTTCGAAATGTTCCCTGACGTTGTTAAACATATTTATAATGGAGGACAATGGATGAACACAATGTTACCTATTTTTTTATTTCCTTTAAATTCAGTGCTTTTGATTGGAGTAAAATGATTCATGTTGTGTTGATATTTAATATATAAGTTGACTGTTAGACTTGCTGAAATAATGTCCATACCAGAGAGTAAGATGTTAAACCAAAGTAAAAATAGTAGGGATGCACGATATTGGTTTTTTGAAACCGATACCGATAACTTCCTGCTTCTCAAGACCGATACCGATAACCGATAATAATATTATATATATATATATATATTAAATGTACCTGTAGTTTTTGCACACCTGGTGGTAAAAAAAAGACTAGTAGTGAGCAAATGACATGAGCATTACTACTATGAACAAAACAAAGCCAAGAACAGTTTTGACTCTTCAAAGTGACCATATTTATTTTCCCAAATAAACATAATTGAGTCAATCAGTCAATGTTTGTAGTCTTTGTCCAGCCACTGCGCCGTCAGACCTAGCATGCTAACGGGGCTAACATCACTGGTCCATATGTCCGTGGTGAAACTTATGTCCCGTATATCGTTATCGATCAGAGTATGAAGGAGTGTGCATTGCATTTGTTAATACAAATAGCAAGCGAACTATCTAACTCTGAAACTTTGAAATAGTCCCATACTACCGACGACATGTTTGTTTACTGTCCTGGTTTCACGGCTGCACACCATTTACGTCACAGCCAGGCATGAGTTAGGGAGCGCTGGATTTGTGAAAAACTCCCCTCTTCCTAAACCACTAATACCACAGTACTGGCAAACGGGAGGAGCCGAGTGAAAAACAAGCGCCCCTCATCCCAATCCACCCACACCGCAGTATTTTTTTCTTTTTTTTACCCAAAAAATATATTGTATATTATCGGGGCTATTAATACTGTTATCGGGTTTATCGGGATGACGTCATAATTCCTAATATCGGACCGATAATTATCGGGCCGATAATTATCGTGCACCACTAAAAAATAGTATCATACTAAATATTGTATCGGAAGACAAATTGGTATTTAAATGAAGGCAATAAAGTAAACCGAGTACAAGCAGGTAATCTGTATAGGTGTATATTTAAAGGTCTCTGCTATTTTTAGGCCATAGCATAGGTCTCATATAAATACAAATATATAAAAAACATGTATGTGAAATGTTTTGCTCCAAATACCAAACAGATCACCCGTTCTAGCCTCATATCCCTCCGTTTCAGCCCCGTTACTAAAGTGCTGAAAAAAGAGGGGGGCGGAGCTTATGCCTGCTCATGTGGGACCCGGTAGATTCTCAGCTAAACGCCATATCATGTTCAAAACCACATCAAGGATTATTTCTGAAACAGCGTGGAGCTCAAATGCTTATTTTCTTGCATGTTTACCACAAGGTGAGTTCCTTTTTTTATTTCCTGCTTCTTTACACACACTCTCTCCAGTACAGGTTAGCTCTGAGTGTTAGCGATGCTTGCTAATGTAAACAAAGACCATATTACATCCAAAACACGTCGGGCATTGTTTCTGATAGCAACGTTTCTGACAGGGCCGTGGGTCCACCATCCGATGACGTAAATTATTACATCATATCGGATGGCACATCTGGATCAGCTCCGTTGAGATTTGCGCACGGAGGAAAAGAGAGAGGGTCTTGTTTTCTGACACCTTGTGAGTCTCCTGGCACACCGGGGACACATATTCATGTATAAAAGACATCAAAAAGTGCATTTCACATGATCGGTCCCCTTTAAGATATGTGTTATAAGATATTAGCGATTAGCCATGAGTCCAATTCAAGCTTAAGTGTAGCCTTCACCCCCCCCCCCCCTCTACCCCAGTTGTATTAGATTCAGGTTACTCACACTGCACGTTGAGCTGGATGGAGGAGTTGCTCATCCCCACCACGTTCTCTGCGATGCACGTCAGCTGGAAGTTGTTGTCTTCCCGGCTGATGTTGAACAGAGTCAGGTTGATGGAGTGGATGTTCGGCCAGTACACATTAGACTGAAGAAGGAGAAAGAGACACAGACGGAGAGTCATTGTGAGGGATATAGAGCGTATACCGTTATATTCCTGGGGCTAAACTAATTAAATTACTCCCCAAAAGAAAGTGAATAATATAATCATCTCCTTCTGTTTTACATGTTTTGTTTATGCAGCGCTTTTAGTAAACGCTGCACGTGTGTCGTTCAGTTGTTTCTTCATTTGCATGTGTTTTGGCATATTTGCATCTTTTTTTAAACTTCAGCGTGTTTTTCGAAAAGGAACATGTTTTAGGCATTGGTCGGCCACCATAGGAACATGTGGTTTTTTAACTTATTGGTGTGAAGCCCTTGTCAATTCCCATGTGTAACCCATGGGATTACATGTTAAAGCCATGTTGTTACATGTGAAATCATAAGAAATGACATGTGAAACCTATCAAATGACATGTGAAACCTATCAAATTACATGTGAAACCTATCAAATGACATGTCAAACCTCTCAAA
>CALSBZ010001477.1:215157-228725 GCA_943591055.1 Gobionotothen gibberifrons | reverse complement strand
TCCTTTATAGCCCAACATTAGCCACCTTTAGCTTAGCGGTGGTGACGTGAAGTCATGTGACCGTGCTGTAGTTCCTTTATAGCCCAACATTAGCTTTTTACTTCAAAAACCATAAAGTGGTGTTAATGTGGGGAGATCATCCTGCTGAACAAAACGTGTAAGTATCATAAACGTTTGTTAGACATTGAATTTGTTGCAAAAGTCCAAAATCCAATGGAAAAATCCCATTCGCTTTTTGTCGTGGGAGCCCTTGTGATGCTAACCTCCAGGTTGTACTACTCAAATATGTCATCAGTGCACCTCTATATTGCAAAACTTACAAATAAAAAAAGGGGTTGTGCATGCAGCGGTAGAAGGTCACGATGAAGAGAGAGATGGTCTGAAGTGTCGATGAACAAAAACACATAACAGCTGTTGACACAACTCTGAAAAGCTCTTTTGGGTATTTTGCATTTTTGAGATGGACCTCTCCTCCAACAGGTGAAGCATCAACATTTATAATAAACAACTAACAAATAAATATTTCTTCTCAGACTCAAATGGAAGAATTTGAAATATTTTGGTGAAGTATTCTTATATCCATGTTATTATGATACTGAACCCTGAGTTAATCCCGATGGCCAACGGTGTGTGAGAGAGTTTGTGTGAGTGTGTGTGTGTGTGTGTGTGTGTGTGTGTGTGTGTGTGTGTGTGTGTGTGTGTGTGTGTGTTAAATACACCAAAAGCAGCGAAGAAGGCCCCGGAGCATGGTTGCCATGGTTGCCCTTCTGTTTATTCTCCGCTGTGGCTCTTTTTCTCCCTCCCCGAGGCAAGCGTTTGCTCCTACTGTAATTCTCTCCGGTAGTCCACCAGCAGATGACAAACACCCACCTCTTCGCCTCTTCCAAGGAACGAGGGGACCGTGCAGCAGAGTTTCCGCTAAAAAGAAATTCCGCCGGTCAACATGTCCGTTAAAGTTGAAATCTTCCGTACAAAATTAGAAAAGTGCCGGTCAGTGTTCTTCTTTGTTATTTATTGAGCTTTAAAATAAATTGATAACGACTCTATATAATAATATAAGAATAAAAAAACAGCCCAGCAGCTGATCTCTGAGCAGGAGAGGTGGGAGAGGGAGGCGTGGGGAGAGGGAGGCGGGGCTATTTCATCGTTATCAGAAAATGATAGGCGTATAGACGGATCCGTTTGACCCCAGTGTTTTCGTTTTGCAGATCTACCCACCTTGGGACCCGTTATCGCTTGCGGGGTCCGTTTGCACGTTTGCGTGTCGGCCTTGTGTAAATGAACGGGCTATACACGAGAGAAAAGTAGCAGATACAAACCGTTTTGTCCTTGTGTAAAGTGGTGCTGCTCTGTGTGAATGGGTGAATGGCTGGTAGTTTGTAAAGAGCTTTGAGGGGTCGAGAAGACCTGCTCAAGAGATATATAAGAAACAGCCATTTACCGTGTTATAATCAAACAGGAAGTTCACTGTTTATAACAAAAGGCTGAATTGAAAGGCAAAACAAATGTAAGCTTGAAGTGCGTCTTCGAAAATTACTTTCAAATACATTTAAAAACAGTCGTTAAAAAGCCAAGAGAATACAATTAAACCGAATAAAAGTTACAGTGCAGTGTAAGAAGATTGAATCGAAAGCAGCGGCAAAAAAGGAAAAAGCCTGAATTGGAAAAAGAGGAGGTTCTATAATAAATATAATGTATAATATAATTGCTAAACGCTGCATCTCCATGTTTAGTTCTGACTAAAAACAGACCTGGACGGTTCTGTTCATAATGCAGACGCAAATCAGATGTTTTGTGTTCCACTGTTTAGGTCAGGGGTGTCAAACTCAATTTCATCACGGGCCACATCAGCATTATGGTTGCACTCAAAGGGCCGGTTGTAACTTTAAGACTATATAAAAAATACATATATAAATATTTAATATATATAAAATAATATATAATATTACATTATTGCCTCTGCATTGGATTATTATGGGATAGGGTATAACTTCATAATTAACTACGTCTGAAAGCAGAAGTCTGGGGCAAATAATTGCAAGTCTCTTCAGTGAGAATGTCACAAAAATTATTTTAAAAGAAAAGCAAAATACATTTAAAAAAGGCATATTTAGAAGAAAAAAAGTCAAATCTGAGATGCATTGTGGGTAGTTTATGGGTAATGTGCTTCTGTAAATCGCCATGTAACCGTATAACAAACGTATTATATTCTTTCAGAGCTCTTGTGGGGCCACAGAAAATGAAGTCGCAGGCCGGATCTGGCCCCCGGGCCTTGAGTTTGACACCCCTGGTTTAGGTGTAACTGTCTTACATGCTGTGCAGTCCATTCATTGGTGGTATTATTACATTACATTGCATTTAGCTGACGCTTTTATCCAAAGCGACTCACAATAAGTGCGTTCGACCAACAAAATACAAACTTGAAGAAAACAGAATCATATCAGTACATCAGGTTTCATAGAGCTAAAACATTTCAAGTGCTACTGGCACTGTGTATGGAATGGATTGAATTGTTTTTGGAAGAATGTTGCTGATTAATAGTTCAATAGTGTTTTATAAATGTTTTATCTTCATGGCCTACTGTCAATGTTCTACTTTTGAATGCTGCTTTAATTCTATTTTGAGATGTTTCAATTCTTGCTTATTTCTACTCTTTCATTTCTACTTATGTGCCACGCCTTGTTTTGTTTTGTGGTTTTTTATGCTGCTGCAATGCAAACATGTCCCAAATTGGGATCAATAAAGTACCTCTTATCTTATCTTATCTGATTAAGAGGAGAAATTAAATAAAATCTAGTGTTTAAGAGACGACACAAACTTCAGTCTGCTGCTGTACACACACTTCTCTATTAGCAAAGAATCAGCAGCATTATTCCACAATAAATATCCAAAAGATAAAATCCATATCACTCCAACACTAACACAAATCAATTGACTGCTTACCCGTAACACCCTGGCATGTATGACAGTCACACAGGATGCATGGCTTCAGATTTATTCAGATAAACAGACCAGATGAAAAACAATGAAGGCCATCTCTGCGGCATTTCAAATGTGAGAAGGTCGAAGGTCAAATCAGAGCCCGGGCCATCATTCTGCGGCTGTGCTAGATTCAGAAAGGTGTCATTAGGCCTGTATCACTCTCAGTGCCGTGTGCAGAGGCAGAGTCACATTATTCCACATACTCCACCTCTGCGTTTTTGCATATGTCCAATTTAGAGACTGTGATTGGCCAATTTTGTCAAGATGAATGCCTGTCCAAATGTCCTTGACAGAGGTCAGTAAGAGTTTGCAGAAAGCATGAATAATGAATGTGCTATGTCCACCGTGCTATATCAAGTAATGAGAATAGATCTGCGCAGGTGGATCTGGGTTATTATGTGCAGGTGTTCACTGGATCTGACACTGAGCCTTTCACTGTGGAGGTGTGAGATAACGGGATACACCAAACATATCCATTCTGTTCTCTTTAATTCCAGCAAAAACGGCTTATTATGTTAAAAATAATTATAAATAGTTAATCTGTAGAGATGCAGTCATTGTTGGAATCATATTTACGCATTATGCCATGAGAAACTAGTGATCAAGGTCAAAATCTACTCAAAATAATTGCACATCCTATCTTTATGTGTTAACGAGATACCATCTAAAAGTGTACGACTTCCTTGTGTCTTCAATCGCAGCAATTTGTTGAAAACACTGATTCTTTATCGAGCAACAAAAACACTTTTTTGTTCGATCTACGATGGAAAAAACATAACTGTACTTTAAAATGGAAGAGATTAAAAAGACAGCAAAAGCAGAAGTAAATATATATTTTTGAACACGGACTATTTCCATTATCTAATACTTTCCAGGTATTATCTCAGGCAACATGTACTGTCCACACGTCTAGCTACAATATCTGTCTTTGTTATCTGATGAATAAGAGAGGGAAAAAGAGAAAGAGTAAATATTATTTTCCAGGAAATGTTTTTCGGAGAATACTCGGGAATCAATGACTCGGGTTATTAAACATTAAATTCCACAACATGAAGGTCTGAATGCTTTCCAAGTCCAGTACGCACTATATCATAGTTGCAATAAAAACACTTGTGACTCTCTTAAACACCTTTTTCTTATTTAAAAAAATATATTGAGTCTAAAAATATACTTTATTGATCCCAAAGTGGGAAATTGTTTTGTTACATAAGCATGTTTACAAGCCATTGCAAATGAGATGAAGATAAAAATAAACAGCTAATATGGACATATGTGCAGTAGAAGGATATATATCTAGAGTTTCACTATAGGTATATATATACAGTGCAACAGACAAACCTACAATTAAAAAAGTATAAACCTAGCCCCCAGTTTACCAGTTTAAATACCGAGTTAAAACAAATATCACATCTAAATTGCAGGTACAAACTAAATATCCCACAGTGCACATTTGATCAAAAACATTGTAGAATGAAAGCTAATATGTACATATATACAGTAGGATATATATTTATAGAGATTGACTGAATACGTTAGCATACAGTGCAACAGACAAACCTATTAAAAAAGTATAACCCTAGCCCCTAGTTTACCAGTTTACACGTTAAAAAAAAGATCTCCTTTAAATTGCAGGTATAAACGAAACACCCCACAGTGCACCACTCCTAATGCGTGCTATACAAGCTGACAGTATTGGCTGCAGCACAGAGGAGCTCTCATCACAGACAGGTGGTTTCCTCCATGCCGATGCGTTAGAGCACTAAACGCTGAGCAGGTTGAACCACGAGGGATCAAAGCTCAGCAGAGCAGGGCGCAGGCGGTCCCTTCATACCGTAATTATGTTAATTGTTAATAAGAACCACCACCTCCATATATTACACTATTCCTCTGGGCAGAGCTGTTCAGGGCCGACATGCAGCTGCAAACAGGCAGAAAGGGGGTCCATTTAAATGAGAAGGTTTTCAAACACCAGCCAATAATGTACAGCTGTGTCAAATGTCAATTTCTCCAGTCATAATATGTAGGGGAAATGATTCCACTTAACGTGAAGTGTATTAAAGATGAGTTAGAATAGTTCCATGTTATGATCCATACAGGCCTTACGTGTATTTTATTTTTAGAAACTGTATTTATTTGTCCCCTTTTATTTTGTATATCATTATTTATTTATTTTAATATAAGTCAAAGTCAGCTTTATTGTCAAAATGTCTACATGTGTTATACATACAGAAATCTCGAGATACCGTTTCCCGCAGTCCCACAGTGTGACATATATACATACAACAGAAAAGGGCCTACGGGGTTTACAACTAAGTAATAGTATTAATAAGTGCTGGTTAATAATATATTTAAAAACAGTCCACAGAACATACATTGACATTAATGCAAGAGGCCTACAATGAGGGTGTTTAGAGCCGTGCCTACTTTTTTTGCTATATGAGAATATGTTGGCCTAAAGCTGCGGGAAGTTATTTTTGTTGAGAGTTAAAACATAGGGCGGTGGTGGCGAAGTCCATGGGGACTTGGCTTGGCAACTGGAAGGTCACCAGTTCAAGTCCCGGGAAAGACTAAGTGCTACTGAGGTGTCCCTGAGCAAGGCACTGTCCCCTACACTGCTCCCCGGGCGCCGTACATAATGGCAGCACACTGCTCCTAACACTAGGGTCAAATGCAGAGAAACCGTTTTGTTACATACTACGTGATGACAATAAGTTGAATCTTCTTCAATTGGCTTTTTAAATGTTCCGGTCAAATAATATTTTACCGGAATTTCTCCCATTTGTCCGGGACATTGGAACCTCCTTAAACCCTATGACCGGCACACATGTTTGCATCTTACTGAAACGCTGCTGTACAGTAACATCGTTGTGATGCCACCACTCCACGATGTATACAAGACGAATAAAAGACATGAAATGGACAGCTGGAAGTTGATAAATGTCTCGAGGAGAGCAGATTAGACTTGGAAAAGGACCAAAGCAAACAGCAGCGTGACCCCCGATACAGAGAGCTAACAGCGTGATGTTTCCGTGGAGCTGGCTAACGATCCCCCCCGCTCCTCAGAGAAGACGTAATGATCACCGCCGGAGGCTGCTTCTCTGGGAAATGTACACACAGGTGCTTTGGCTGAGGAGCCGTGGATCACAGGCGGCGATAAGCTATATACCGCATTGTTGCTCAGCGCTTTGATCTCAGCTTGAATGCTCTCCTCATACTGTTGTCAGGAATTATGTGAGGTTTTTGAATCCTGTGTGTTTAATAAATCGCCTTATTTACCACAGTGCTTCTGATCTTGGGTGCATTTCCTCGGATGCCTGGGTTTATTGTGATTCAGCTGAAATATGTTAGTGTTAGTTACTCTTAATATAATACAGTACATATAGATGGCAATGCATTCAACCCTTACTATAAGTACACCTGCCGACAGCGCCAATCTATTGCTTCCCCTTAAGCTTCATAATAAGTAAACTGCATGGATTTCTGTTTGTTTTACAAGGAACTAGGGATGAGTTGATTCAAAATGAAAACAACCAAAGCCCACACTACTCAGATATTCATGATCTCTTTCTACTTGGGTTTGTTCCAATGCCCAAAATGGACAAACAATGGTTGTGGGTTACAAGATGGTGCATGATATTTGAGTGAAGTCCCGATTTACGACTGAATCAACCGTGCTAAATAAAGCTTTACTTCCAAGGTAATTGAATGGCTGCCTTTTTGCCTTGGAAATCTAGTTTAAGCATCAATTATATGTTGTATTTCAAATCAAATCAAGTTTTATTTATATAGCACATTTATAAAACGATTTTTGGTCGAGCCAAAGTGCTGTACATATAATAAAAATACCTTACAGTAAAGACACTTTACAGCAAATACAACAGCACAGTTTGTGCAGAATATCAGTATGAGAAAACGACACCCTCTGTCCTCAGACCCTCTGTCCTTAGACCCTCTGTCCTTAGACCCTCTGTCCTTAGACCCTCACATCGTACAAGGAAAAACTTCCAGAGAAACCCCACAGTTTAAAGGGGAACATGGGAGAAACCTCAGGGAGAGCAACAGAGGAGGGATCCCTCTCCCAGGACGGACAGACGTGCAATAGATGCCGTGTGTGAATCAAAGAGATAATATATTTTACAGCGTAGGTAGACCAAATGTTTGGAAATATATATATATAAGTATTTAGCCATTAAGTTCACATGTAATGAACCTCTGATGTGTTTTTTGTTTTTACAATAACAACTGGAAACCTAAGATGTCAGCAGGTGAAGTAATCAACGAATTTGCAGAGTTTACACGTTAGATTACGCTAGTTATCTTAAACTAGTTATCTAGTTATTTTAGGCTAGTTAGCTTCCGCTAGTTATCTTAAGCTAGTTATCTTAAGCTAGTTATCTTAAGCTAGTTATTTTAGGCTAGTTAGCTTAAGCTAGTTATCTTAAGCTAGTTATCTTAAGCTAGTTATCTTAAGCTAGTTATCTTAAACTAGTTATCTTAAGCTAGTTATCTTAAACTAGTTATCTTAAGCTAGTTATCTTAAGCTAGTTATCTTAGGCTAGTTATTTTTAGGCTAGTTAGCTTACGCTAGTTATCTTAAGCTAGTTATCTTAAGCTAGTTATCTTAAACTAGTTATCTTAAACTAGTTATCTTAAGCTAGTTATCTTAAGCTAGTTATCTTAAGCTAATTATTTTAAGCTAGTTATCTTAGGCTAGTTATTTTACGCTAGTTATTTTACGCTAGTTATCTTACGCTAGTTATCTTACGCTAGTTATCTTACGCTAGTTATCTTACGCTAGTTATCTTACGCTAGTTATCTTACGCTAGTTATCTTAAGCTAGCCTTTAAGCAGCATATTATGCATTAAGCCAACACATTTAATGAGCCTCTTTCATATTTTTCATTTAAAATTGACAAACATAAAATAAAGTCAGCAGGAGGTCAAGTTAAGAGTTTAAACAGCTTGAACCAGCTGGCGAGCAAGTGACAAAAAAGATGGTTGACTGGAAATGAAAAACAATTTGTTTTGCTTATGTTGGAAATGTAAAATGCATCTGCAGCCGTCATCATTGTAAAGTGTATACAGTAGGCTGTGAAAGAGGAGAGAAGAGACCACAGTAAGTCAATCATGTGTGTTTCATGGTATATGGATTTGCATTGTGTTGCTGTTTCTTTTTTTAATCATATCACTATTGTTTGCCTCCACGTTTGATGCAAAGCACTCATTGCTGTTGTTTTTCTGAGCAACACTTCCCATAGATCACTTGTCACTCAAACATTGTGGCCCGTAGTCATTATTATAATAGAGGGGGAAATATATAATCTAGCTGTCATGCCATCAGATTGGCTTCTCGAGTCTTCACGCGGGTGATTGACAGTCGGACATCTATTCATAGGCTGAATAACCAGATGTTCCCATGTACTGGTGTCATCTTGTACTGCACGGTTGCTACATCACAGTTGCTCTTCATCTGTCAGAAATGTCAATGTGTTTTAGTGTACAGCAGGGGGTTCGAGAGATTAGGGTTTTAGAAAAAGAATAAATCAATCAGGGGGAATAAACGTGGAGAGGTGACTCAACCGATGTCAGATGTAATACTGTTCTCGTCAGCAAGAGCTTTTACAACATAAGCGTTTTCCCCTGATCCTGAGCCGCACTAAGTGTGCATCATTGCTTCACCACACTTGCACTGTTTGTCGCTGGACGCGCTCCATCTTTCTCATGCTGAATCTTCTGCTTGTGTCATGGATAAAAGCAGAATGCTGCAAATAAGTAAATCACCGTTTAGTCCCATCATTGCTTTTCTGTGAGCTTGCAGCCACTCGGCCAGTCAGCATCTCTGCAGGATGTCTTTTTTTAAACCAGACTTTCTTTATTTGTCTGAAGAGCCAGACCTGACTGACTGTGGCTTATCGACACACCACCTGCACAGCAATCATGTGACGGAGAGGCGGCACCTGGGTCAGGTCAGAGAGGCGCCAGGTGGGGAAAATGGACAAAGTGAGCCGGAGAAGATTCAGCCAATTTTTCTTCAGAGTTAAAGATTTCAGTCGGGACACTTTCAACTCTGTCTTACATGTGTGAGGCGAAAGATGTATCCACAAAATGATATATATCTAGCACGGTTTTGTCATTACACTGCAGTAAGATACCACAGTATCCTATAAATGGCTTTAAATTATAAATTGGGTAGACAGTTTGCACATTCACTATACTAGGTAAAGAAAGTCAAATTCACATTTCTAGCCATACATCGTATTGAAATGCATATTAATGCTGACATACCTTAAAATAAAGCATTTTCCAATATTAAAACAAACATGTCTCGCATTTAGTTTTGTTTTCTTAAAAGAAAAAGCTGTTCCAAACACTGTTAGTAACTATAAATGATGTGCTTTGTGTATATCCCCAAAAAACCTAAATGATTTGTATGTATTACTCACACCAGAAAGTATGAAGAGCATCACATCCTCAACCAAGACGATGATGGATGGGTCGAATAAATAATAAATTGGATTTTCACCCACAACTCCACTGATAATCTCCATTATGAAAATCCGACCTCTCCAGCTCATCCAGAATGCAGCGGCTCACCTGGTCTTCAACCTTCCTACATTCTCCCACACCACGCCGCTCCTCCGCTCCCTTCACTGGCTTCCGGTAACTGCTAGAATCCACTTCAAGACACTGGTACCTGCGTACCATGCTGCGAATGGATCTGGCCCTTCCTACATCCAGGACATGGTTAAACCGTACACCCCAGCACGTGCACTCCGCTCTGCATCGGCCAAACAGCTCGCTGCACCCGCACTGCGAGGGGGACACAAGTTCCCATCAGCAAAAACACATGGGTTTGCTATCCTGGCTCCAAAATGGTGGAATGAGCTCCCCATTGAAATCAGGACAGCAGAAAGCTTACACATCTTCCGGACTGAAAAATCATCTCTTTCGACTCCACTTCGAGCGATTTATTTTCCACTTTTGAAGATATTTTAAGAAAAAGCAGGATCTTTTCCTCAACCTTAACAATCAGATGTTTCGGCAACCTTGAAATGTTTCTGTATGTAAGCACAAGAATGAGGACAAATAATAATAATAATAAGATAAATAAGACCTAAAATATCTTCGAGCAGTAAAACATGCTGTAGAGGGAAATTGCCATGTGTTTTCATGTGTAACAGCTTCACATAAAACTGTTAAAATAAGCAACAGTTGCTTCATTTCCCCTAAATACTTTTATTCCACTCCCTCTGCATCCAAAGCCGTAGGTAAAAGATCATTTATAGATACAACGCTTATCTTATGTTCCAGTGGTTGAACATGCTTTGTCTTCTTTTAAGCTGTTAACTGTACATGCTATGATTCATTCACAAGTACAAAACACTATTTATTTATGTATTGTATTGCTGGGAAAATGCATTTGTTCTCTCTGTGGCCATAAAAGAGTTACGTACAGTATAAATCAGTGTCGTACATGTCTGTGTTGTGATTGGAGCAGTCTTGTCTGTGGTTGCATTTCATTCGTTTTGTTTTCGTGTCACTCTTTGAACTATATTATTACTCCCTTTCAAACTATATGATTAATCTTAAGCGGTTTATTCCAAATTAACGCATTTCAGTTAAATACCATGCAGTCTGGGTCCAGGCTTCTGCCCACAACCCAACCTCTGTTCATGCATTTAACATGTCAGTCCTCCCTTTGCCTCCTGCAAGCCTGCCTTTTGTGCTTTTGAAGAGTCGGGGTGAATGTCCTCTCAGTAGGGTTGGGTATCGTTTGAATGTCCACGATTCTGATTCCGATTCTACTTTTCGATTCCGGTTCTTAACGGTTCTCAATTCCGATTCTTTGAGGGGCAGGGTAAAAAAATGATACATGCTTCTTCCACCAAATACATTTAATTTATTCGAGAAATGTTCACACAAGTTAGTTTACAGTAATATTCACATTAAGCAGTCTGTTTATATTCACTGCTATGTAACTGTAACCTGAGAACCACTGAAGCTACAACAGTGCAACAGTCCAACTTTTAAAGTAACCCCCCCCCCATTTAAAAATAGTTCTTGTTGAGAAAAACAAGCATGTCTGCCTTCTCAGGCATACCGGGAAGAAATGTTTGAACATTTTAAAATAAAATGCTTCAATCTGGTGCACTTTAAGCAGAATTACTAGAGACTAGCTCTAGGGGGTACAACTCCAAACACCCATATGAAAAAGATCGGTTTACATTTTAATAATTAAATAAGTATGTGAACATAACCAATAACCTACCATAGCCAATAACAAATACATGTAACGTATTTTATTTTTGTTGTTCATTCATATCTTATTTAACTTTTTTATTAATGCATATTTTTGTATCTCTCCAGTTTAAAACGATATGTCTGGTTTAGTGTCCTATAGCTCTCAGTAAAGAGTCTTCCCTCAGTGCAATTGGACCCTAATAAAAGGTTACAAGTCAGTAATCCACCTGTCATGCAGCTCTTTGGATGAAATTAAATGTGTAATTCATCCTAATCCACTGGCAGTCATATCAGAAGAGTACAGGTTTGATCTGGTTATAGTTTATCCATATTCAAAGAAGGAATTCATTCTGCTCTGAGAGGCGTGAATGTTTGACTTTGCGTCGGCCCCTGCTCTAGATTAAAATGGCGTTAACAGAATACAGAGGTGGGGGATGCACACTGCCTCAGGCTCCAGTCGCTCAATCAGGAGGAAATATCTTCCTCTCTGTGTCGACCAAACAGAATGAGCTTCCTTGAAGATGTTTGTGTCTAACTTTCGCTTCAAACTATCTCCAATAATATCACAGCGGCGGTTTTAGAATCGAGTTGCTGCTCCAAGCTTCTGATTGGCTGAGCATTACACTGCAGTGGCTCTGGTCCTTTGGCTAAAGGGCACGCAAACAAAGAGGCAGATCTGATTATCTGAGTCTCATCCAGAGGCAACACACAGCACATGGCCATTGTGCGGCTTCACTGTGACGCTGGGGCCTTTTCACAGGAGCCACAAAAGACTCTGGGTTGTTGAGATTTCTCCGATAGCATTGTCATTGTCACTGATATGAAGATATAGCAGGGACTGTGAAATATCTGCACGACCAATCTGCACAACAAGGCAACTGTTTGGGAGTTACACTTCACGGGGCGTGATAAGGAGAGCCTGATAAGATAAACACAGACTTAATTCACACTGACTGATACAGATGAAGCACTTAATTTCGGACTCCAGCTTACCTGTTCCTGCCTACGCCCAGTTTCGAGGAAGGTCAAGCCCTCCCACTATTTTCCAAGAGGGCGTTGCCAGATTTTCAATTTCAGGTGTGAGCGAGGGCAGACCACTTACCAATCACTGCCCTTGCGTTTCAAACTGTCCGAAATTAAGTGCTTCATCTGTAGGAAGGACTTGTTTCTCCTGACTGCGGCCTCATCACACAGGTCGACTTTTGTTTCAAAGTTGGATTTTAAATCAGGTTTAAAAAGGTACAAAGTGAGTGGGCACTGTTTGAGGTTAGCGGAGAAGTCGTGCCTTTGTGATAAAATAGCTGATGAAATGATTATCTAATGGGTAAACACTCTTTTTTTATTGAGTAAAACATGTTTTATTGCGTGTGAAGTCGCACTTAAAAGCAGGAAATGTAGCGTTTAATTACAAACTCACTCTCGTCACAATGCGTTGATGAAACTACATGATGTTTAATGCTGATTTCACTACTTTTTATCAGCAGCTTTGAGATGAACAAATTATCTTTTAATTGATATGTCCCACCGAATGCACTTCGTATACTTCATTAATTTCATTTCATTTATGATCATTTTGTTCACGAAAGTCATTTGGGAGCAGCAATAAAAACAATGAAATATACAATGAGTTAATCCACAGAAACATCGTCAATGTTTTGCTTCTGAGGCTTTTGAAAAAACCTTCTTCATTTCCTATTCACTTCAGGTCACTGTCACCGTGTTGCAGCTTTGAAATCGGTCGTCTTTCATTGTTGAAAAACACGAAACACAATTAGAATAACAACAGCGCCCAGAGTGAGTGAGATGACACGGGGTAGCGACAGCGTCATGGCAAAGGGCCATGCTCTCCTTTCGTCACATAAAACGGAAATTATTTCAGCTGTACCTCTATTTGCATACTATCAGTGTGGTTCAGCGGCGTGGGTTGGCACTTATCATTGATACTGCATTGTGTATTATTCTAATAATTAAAGGCGATTGAATGATTGGCACTTCCCAGGGTAATGTGGTCGGGTTGTGAACAGAGTAATGATGTCAGGGTCGACGTCCGTGATAGAGTGACTCATTTCCTATTAGCGAGGCCTGATTCCACACGGCTTGCTTCTCGGCCCACGTCTGTGCCGCCACGCCACTCCGACTGACACCTCTTAACCAAACACACCGAATGGAATAGACATAAAGCCTCACTCCTCATCAGCATGCACGGAGAAGCGCCGCCCCGGCCCTGCTCTCCATGTAGACAAAGACAAAGACACCATTTGTTGCGCTTCTAAAATGGTTGCTCGAGAAGAAATGCGATTGCACATCAGAGCCGTGAGCTGTGATGGGGATTCGGTTAAGGAAGG